>JAUNZO010001141.1:0-76400 GCA_031894775.1 Chloris gayana | reverse complement strand
TAGCAAAATGGAACCCTTGGGCTCAATTCAATGCAGACCACAAGAGAAATGGTAAACTCAACTCCTACAATTGAGGGGCACATGCCCTGCCCATAGCTATTTAGGCTGTTGAAACGGAGAATAAAAGGACGGTGCAGGGCTCTAGTGGGAGATAAGGGACGCAAGAAGTTGCCTGATTCTAGGATTGAATTAGGCGCTTCTTCGTCCCATACTCATTTTAATTTGTAAATTTAGTACACAAATATAATCCACAGGAACTAATCACCATTTGATTCAATTATCATGGATGGATTGGTAGGCCTTTTGAAAGTACGGGTGGTACGGGGGATCAACCTTGCCTACCGTGATACAAGAGGCAGTGATCCATATGTTGTCCTTCGACTTGGCAAGAAGGTATATACCGTTATTTTCTTTCAATGTAGTATTTGGCACTGCTCTGTTGTGTTTGGTTGTAGACAATAGTCATCATACGGTTCTTGGTCTGTTTTATTCTGCAGAAACTGAAGACTAGCGTGAAGAAGAGATCTGTCAATCCTATCTGGCATGAAGAGCTAACTTTGTCGATCACGAATCCTAACGAACCAATTAAGCTTGTGCGTATATGTTCTTGTCATTCTGTATAAAATCTTGTCATTGTTTTTTGTGAACAGTAGTCACAATGTTTATTGCTTCCACCATCTCATTGGATCAAAAACAGGAGGTGTTTGACAAGGACACATTCAGCCGAGATGACCCGATGGGAGATGCAGAGATCGACGTTGCGCCCTTGTTGGAAGTTCTACACATGGACCCGGATGATATAAGGAACGGCGCCATCATTAGTTCAATCCGTCCAAGCACCAAGAACTGCCTCGCAGACGAAAGCCACGTTTGCTGGAGGAACGGTCGGTTTGTCCAGGACATGATTCTCCGGTTGAAGAACGTGGAGAGCGGCGAGATACAGCTGCAGTTGCAGTGGGTTAACCTTCCCGGTGCCAAATAACACGATTCGTTCGCCGTGGGGAGATCTTGGCTCGTCCTGTCATTGCTACAGGAACGTTCTGTAATCGGAGAGAATGGAATGGTTCCTTCGATGATAATGCCTGCTGTTCTGGGAAACGAAGCGTTCCATTCGAACCATATTTTTCACCTGTTGTGATGTTGGATTGTAACCTAACCAGCAAAGGGATCAGGGTAGTCACTCTTTCTTTGTAGAGAAAAAAATGTTGGATGCCGCTACTGTAATGTATCCAGGGCATGATTTGTGAGTCTGGGACAACATAATTGAATACAAGTGGTAGAAACCTGTATTTGGAACAATAACTTGGCGCTATGCAGAACAATTTTAGTTTATGTAGTGCCGCACTGTTCCTCTTACTCCTGCCTGAATTTCTGTGAATCTTGCGGGATCACTTGATTGAAATTTCCTGGGCAATCTTGTGGTGCTGATCAGGCGTGAAATGCTGTGAATGATCGACCTCGTCTCTCGATGAAGTGAAAGGCTGCAGTGACGTCTCCATTTGTCTGCAGTTGTCACTCTGTTTGTATGACCTGGCGAGGAATCGCCAGGGACAGGGAGTAACTGGGGTTGGGACTTTGACGTTTCCATTTGTCTGGTTATGAACGGGCACTCTTCGCCGCGAGTAGGCCCGGTGATAACCAAATCAGTGGCCATTGATCCTCTTATCCTCCTCGACTCCCCACCCAAATTCGCAATTCGCTTCTTCCCCTCGTGTGCTAGATTGCCACGAAAATTGGGGGCTGATGTGCAGTGCGCACGGGCGCAATGCGACAATTCCATATTCCACCAAGCCCACATCACCTGCACACCGATCACCAGTAGAGTACAAATCCTCACCAACTCCTCTGTTTCTTGATTCCCCTTCCTCCGCTCCACCATTCCCTTCCACTCCTCCCGATCGATACCACTGCCAGTCCGCCACCGGAAACTCGGAGCTTCGGCGGCGGCGACGGCGGAGGGAGAGGAGTGCGAGCAGCAGCGGGGCGAGATGGCGACGAAGCCGCTCGACTACGACCAGTTGAACGAGAACGTCAAGAAGGTGCAGTACGCGGTGCGCGGGGAGCTGTACCTCCGCGCGTCCGAACTCCAGAAGCAGGGGAAGAAGATCATCTTCACCAACGTCGGCAACCCGCACGCCCTCGGCCAGAAGCCGCTCACCTTCCCGCGCCAGGTCACCATCGCCAATCTATTCCCCCTTTCATTTTCAGGTTTCACCCCCAATGGATAGAATGGAATTGGTTGTTTACCGCCCCCCTGCTTTGACTGCATGCGCAGGTGGTGGCGCTGTGCCAGGCCCCGTTCCTGCTCGATGACCCCAACGTCGGCCTCATCTTCCCGGCCGATGCCATCGCTCGGGCCAAGCACTACCTCGCCATGGCGCCCGGCGGCCTAGGTAATTGACATATATCATATCCTCGCAACAGAAATAAAAATATCATTTTTTTAATTACCATTCCGCTGTGTTATCAGACTGAATATGTTCATGACAAGTTTCTTAGTCAGAAAAAAGAATCGATTTCAATTGCATATGTCATCTGGTTCACATCGATATGAGCACGGTTCTGACACGGGCTCTATGTAATCAGGTGCGTACAGTGATTCTCGAGGTATTCCTGGAGTTAGGCAGGAAGTTGCTGAGTTCATTGAGAGGCGTGATGGCTATCCAAGGTCAGATTGTGTGGAACATTAGAACTACTGATGAAAAGTCATCAGAGCTATACAGGATGCATCCTTCTCGCACTTGCATGATCTAATTATATTTTCACTGCAGTGATCCAGAACTCATTTACCTGACTGATGGCGCCAGCAAAGGAGTCATGCAAATGCTGAACACCATCATCAGAAACGAGAGGGATGGGGTAGGCACATATGTCCGAAATGTCTCATTATTTATACTTCAGAGAATAAAGACTAATTTCATTGATGGATATGTCATTCTTGCCAGATTTTAGTCCCAGTTCCACAATATCCACTATACTCTGCTGCCATTTCCCTCTTTGGTGGTGCCTTGGTCCCATATTACCTGGAAGAGGAGGCCAACTGGGGCCTTGACTTTGTCAATGCCCGCCAATCAGTGGCCGAGGCACGGGCAAAGGGAATCACTGTAAGTGTTTTCAATTTCTCATGTTTAGCGATATATTTCCATCTGGTTATCTGATTCTTGCCAGCTATTCATGTCACATATTCGATGATCTAGCTCTTTCAGTGTCCATAGTTCTATATAGTTCCACACTCATCCATGATGACTCGTTGATGTTTTTCTCATGGCCATGACAATATGGCCCTGGTTAACAACTCATCATGATGAACAAGTTTGATGTACATTGGCACATTTCACCTAACAATTTATTTCTTTATTTTTCTTTTGTCAGATCATTATAAGCTTGTAGTTATTTCTGATATTAAATTGAGACATGTATACAAATATGCATTCAGCCTAATAATATTTTCCCTGGATATGATATTCAGGTTCGAGCAATGGTGATTATAAATCCAGGAAACCCCACTGGCCAGTGCCTTAGTGAAGCAAATATAAGGGAACTCCTGCAATTTTGCTATGAGGAAAATTTAGTTCTTCTTGCAGATGAGGTGTATCAGCAGAATATATATCAAGATGAGCGCCCATTTATAAGTGCGAGAAAGGTATTTTTGACTGACGATGCTTTTTCGCGATTCCAACTTTAACCAACCTTGCAGTTATTATCATGTGACAAGCCTGAAATATTATCCAATAAGAGTAATATGTCTTCCCTTTCAGTACCTCCTACAAGAATTTATTTGTAACTTGGACCCAAGATTATGCACTTGCTGTGTTAGATTTTTGTGAACATCCATCAAATGGCAACTGTGCTGACATGATATTTCTTGACTTGTTCAGGTTTTGTTTGACATGGGTCCTCCATTGAGCAGGGAGGTTCAGCTTGTCTCTTTCCACACTGTGTCCAAAGGATTCTGGGGAGAGTGTGGCCAACGTGGTGGATACTTTGAAATGACAAATCTTCCTCCCAAGGTAATATTTCCACTACAGGTTTGTTAGATGAAAATTACAGGAAAATTTATATTCTTTGTACCTTCTCCCTTTTAATTTGTTTAGCACTCATTTATGGATACGTTGCAGAATGTGGTTTAGCTTAATAGCCATTCGTGCTAATTGAATTGTTTATATTAAATTTCTGCACTTAATATTCAAAATTTCAGAAACTGTATGGCAGTAAATAATATATTACAGTTGTCTGCCACTTCAATGCTTCATTTATTACAGCTAACTTTGAACAGTCCGAAAACCGTATAATAAATCCTTTAAATTTGCAGTTAAACATTAGGCCTTTAAACAAGAAAAGATGGTACACGGATTTATGGTAGATTATATAGTACAAGTATGTGCTCTGAAGATAAAACAGCAGTACATACGTCATATACACAAATACTGGCGATGATCTGATCGTTCTTCTTTTGAACTGACAGACAGTAGATGAGATCTACAAGGTTGCATCAATAGCACTGAGCCCAAATGTTCCTGGGCAGATCTTTGTAAGTGAAACGCTGTACATTGTTTAGTAGTATTTCCTGTGTTCATTCAGAATGGTTCTCAGAACTAATTGAGCTTTAGTTGTGCTGGATATGTTTGTTATGAACCTTTGCTCCACCAAGTTATAAAGGGACTCTGAATATGTCAATCTTTTACAGATGGGACTAATGGTTAACCCTCCTAAGCCTGGAGATATCTCTTACCCGAGATACGCTACTGAAAGGTCGAACATATTACCCTTTGCTTTCTTTCTTTTTTTCTCTGCCATCTGTATTTTTTATGAAAAGAAACCTGTGCTAGATACTCAGTACATGTTTCTGTTTGCATTCTTATGTTGATGCATAATCTGTTCCAAATGATTTTGCAGCAAGGCTATACTTGATTCTATGAGAAGGAGAGCACACATGATGACAGATGGTTTCAATAGTTGCCGGAATGTTGTATGTAACTTCACCGAAGGTAACTTAAAATTCTAAACTTTGCCGTGTCGTAGTAGTTGGGTGGCAATTGTAACTAGTTCTGTAATTCTGAACTGATTATGTTGTTGCAGGAGCTATGTACTCTTTCCCCCAAATACGCTTGCCTCCTAGAGCGATTCAGGCAGCCAAAAGTGCCGGGAAAGCCCCAGATGTCTTCTACTGTCTCAAGCTTCTAGAGGCAACAGGAATTTCTACTGTTCCGGGTTCTGGTTTTGGTCAGAAGGAAGGGTAAGTGCTTTTTGTTTTTTTAACGAATATATGGTGTATTAAATCTAACAACTCTCAAACACATATGAAGCATGGCCCATAAAAATGTCATTTGACTAGTAACAACAGAGTACAAAATTTGAAGAAAACACCTATCAGTTGTGCACATCTGTGTATCTGAGAACTGATGGCTTGTGGTATGTGTGCAGTGTATTCCACCTGAGGACGACCATCCTTCCTGCGGAGGAAGACTTTCCAGCCATCATGTCGAGCTTCAAGAAGTTCAACGACTCATTCATGGAGCAATACGAAGGCTACTCCAGAATGTGAGAATAGACAATGGTCGTGGCCAGTACATGAATTTGGGGGAAAAATCACCTATCTGATTCTTCCTTCGAGTGCGTAATTGAGTAGTTCTGAAGATATTATTGATTGGGATGATAATTGGATGTAAAATGTAACTCTCTTAAAGAAAGATTACTGCCTTTTGATATGTATAGGGAATTAAAGTTTTTGCGAGAGTTTTTTAATAATAATCCACCCATACACCATTTTAAACTATTGCTGCTACATACACTATCCTGTAAACTGTTGGAAGACATATGCTGGACCATTAGATGGCGTTTCGGATTTACTTGGTGACTTTCGCTCACAGATGTGCATTCAAATCTCTCAATACATCCCTTTTTTTACTGGTAATTAGATGGCGTTTCGGATTTATTTGACTTTCGTGCCAAATGGCCTTTAGACTGGTTGTTGGCTTCAAAAATTCCAAGAGATGAGCACGAATTTGACAAAATTGTAGGTGAATTTGAATGAGAACTCATACGATAGGAACATATATGCATTACATATATTAACTGCATTTTTAAAAAAACTTTAACTGCAATTTTTTGGTGTCTGCTAAGACTTCAATTTACTTTCTCATAACTTTTAGTTCAAAACTTTACTATGGGCAAGGAATAGTTATTTGGCAATAATTCATGTAGCTTGTACATAGATTCTGTTATCATGTAATACTACAGTAAGATTTATGTGTGCCGTCAGGATCAAACTGACAATGGATCTAACCGATAAACTCATGTCCCAACAGCACGAGTTAAGATGGTCGCTCTTCCTTTTCCTGCAGCTGGCGGTGACATTTCTTCTGCTCTTAGGCCTTGATCATGAGGCTGTTCAGCAGCAGTAGCGACTTGGTGGCAAGTCCAACTTGCAACAAAATGCTATGTTGTTGTTGTTGATGATGCCAAGAAGGTACATGGACAAGCAATTCTGAAATTGTGTATTATGCCCATAGGGCTAGTCAATAATTTGAGTTGTTTTTCTGTTTTATTAGTCACCATTCATCTATGCTATATCATTGCCTTGTCCACAAGGTTTGTGGCTAGCTGAATAAATCTCGCAGCAACTATGGACAAGATTCTGAAAAATAGATTAATCTTTGACACAGTGACAACAAAAGAGTTCAGGAAACTTGTGGTTTGTGCACAATTCAAGAGGACACTGCAAAACTTTATTCCCTGAACAAGTAATAGGTAGGTAGTTGGGTGCATATCCCGTGAAAATGGCCTAAAAGTTGAAAACTTAAAAATGGAATTCAAAAACATATTTCAAGGTTTCAACATTTTCGCAAAACTCACTGTTATGATTGTAAAAAAAAATTTGCACCTATAGATAGATGTACACAGCACATTCCAACAGATGTGCTGACCTGTCAGAAGGCACCATAACTGTCTCAACTGTTTCCTTATATGCTACACACTATCCTTAACAAAACATACGATGAACTATGGTCTAATGCCTAAGTAAAATCTGGTTCCTAGCTAGACAAGTGGCCTATCAATCACTAAGACAAACAACATGTTACATGGATATGGCTACCAAGTGCGGATCTCCTAGGTAACATTACCTTCCAAAACTGATTTTCAGAGAACAGCACCAGTTTCTTCTATCTTCGTGGCAGCTCTACGGGGAAAAACTTCAAAATTTTTCATATAACAACAGAGTTTCTTTATCTCTGATGCTTCTTTGAGAATAAACTCCACAGGGCTCCAGGTGAGTAATTGTGCACCGTTAAGTACCATGCATATAGAACAGCCCGTCACGTGATCCCAACCAAGCTCCCCAGCTGTGGTTTACACCAAAGAACAAAGAACTACACATCTCAGGGCTGCTTTCTGGCCAACAAAGTGCTGTGAACAGGGTGTCAGCCACTCTCTTTGCAAATATTAGCTCGCCTGTTTTGATGCTCCACATACGGACGGTGCAGTCTTCCCCACCTGGCAATGTATGAGAATGCACCATGAAAGACGAATTTATGTTATACGATGAGATTACCAACTCAAATATACAAAACTAGTTTTCTAAATAATGATCAGACCCTAGGCTACCAATAACCCAGCATCAATCAACATCCCTTGTGATATTATCATGTATCATTTGACCACAAGAGTCAGGACTCGTTATGCAGCAGCTGCAAATCAAGCCCTTCCACTTCAGTAGTGACTAGATTGAGGGCGTTAAGTTTTTGATGCCATAACAATTACTTCAAATTTCAATGAGCTATCTCAAAAATGGGCCACCCTTAACAATATATGGCAAAATAAAATTTTAAAAATAATGTATAGAATTAAGAATGAACAGACCTGACATAACTAAGGTCTCAGATGGATCGATGACCAGCGGTAAATGTGTATGTGAGTTCACGTGCCCCTCGTATGATTGTATACCTCCCTTCTTACTGAGACGGAGATCAAAGAGTTTGATCTGTACCAAAACAAAACAACTCTTATTCTGTTCCAGATAAACTTCAATCTCAATCATAAACAGCCACATAAGCACATGTTCAGTTTTGGATAAGACAGAACCCAACTAGTTCACAATAGTGGGAGTTATTTACCATCCCAAATATTAGATATGTTGAAAATGTAGAAGGGATGGATGAAATACCTGTAAAGGTTTTTTTTTCTAATAAAGATGTGTTACAGGGATAAAGTTTCAGTTCTGGCGGAGTACAACAGCTAAGGGGCTAAAATGAAATGCAACTCTAGTTTAGCATCACACTAAATAAAAAGATGCTTGAATACAACTTACAGATCCATCCATGGAGCTTCCCAAGAAGTAGTTCTCATCTGATGAGAGAGCAACCAAGCTGTGTAACAATGTCAATTTCAGTTCTAAGGACAACCAAAAACAGAGTAGCACCAAAGAAAGACCGAAATAACATTAGAGCTACCTGCAAACTGCCGAGGACATATAAATGACTCTTGAACATTTATCCATAGCAGCCTGCATTACATTTTACAATAGAGAACGTATTACATTGTTGATAAAATAACTCCAAATCATGCTTACCAAAATATGTTTAATTCCAATATATCATTATTTTTTTTGTAATTGGGGGTCAATTGGGATGACCTATCTTAACCAGTGTAAGATATTTACATGATGGCTGCACTAAATATATGTTGGAAATTTGTAAACTTTGCTGTATTTTGGATCTTCTTCAATGTCACTGTCAACACAAACTCTAAAGAAATATTGTTACATATCGAAATGTCCCCCGCTGTCTGGTACTGTGACAACCTTTAAGTCCATCAGACAAAGCTAATAAAGAAGTGATGACGATGACCTAAACATTGTTATAAAGATAACATCCTTGTCCTATCTGGTGCCACAGAAAACCACCCACTTCCGCTGCCAAATACTCCTCCAATCCGATAGTGATGTTGTTTAGGACAAGGGATTTGTACTGGCCATAGCTCACTTTTTCATGTCCGAACGACATAAATTTCGGAATAGAGGAGTAAAATGCATGTTGTGAAAATGTATAATAATCCCTGTTGTGTATTAATACTGCACCTGGTTTCTCCATTTTCCATTATGCCGTGCGGGTAGCATAGGAACTGTCCTCCTAGCAGTGCTGGGTGGAAGGAAGTCCAGTAGGGTGATGGTGGTGGTTTTGCCGTACATCAACAGGAACTATACTTCCATTCCGTAGACCACATAGCACAACATTTCCCTTAAAAAGAGTGAAAACATACAGTAGGCATATCAAAGACAGGAATGGCGTGAATACTGGACATTAAATTAATTATAATACGCCTGTAGAACTTATAACTGCAGATATCACAAACATTTGCTGTCATGGAAAGGCATTTTCATTTTATACATATACAAGTTCATAGAATATTGCTTCTCTTTAATCAGGTCTTTCGGAAAGCATGCATTCAAGCTGTAGAAAGTTGAACTAATCTTAACTTGAAAGTGGGAGAGAAATATGCATGGGCAAACGCACAGAACAGAGAACTGGCAAAAGTTTTTATTAACTCTCATGACACATAAACCAAAAAAGGATAACTAAATATGCTAATTCTAAAATCTCTAGGAACTTTATATATACATTCAAATTATTACCGAGTGCACAAATTTCAGGGAAAGAATGTCACTTTTAGAGCGACACAGCCATGATAATTTCTCTGTTTCCAAATCAAGTAAACCAGCACCATGGTCCATACCTACAAATGGAATGAACAAGCAATGTGAGAACACCAAGGAAAAAGATAGTTAATAGATGCCAGTATAATATTATATAGGTATAAAGGGTTACATATTAAGAATCAACATAAGTAAGTCTTTCTATATAATTTCTAGACTCAACTGACATGTTCAAATTCTCATAAATTCCAGGAACGTTAACTCGGCAGTAAAATTGTCAGTTTCTCAATGCAGCCAACTTGAAAGTTGTGCAATTGTAAAGGTGGAACAGAAACAAGATACAACTGCGGAGATTTCTCGGCTATAGTGTAGACTGTAGTATACAAAAAAGACCCTGAATCCACTCACCAAAAGCAGCTCGTGTGCCATCAGAGTTACAATCAGCTGCCCACACTGTTCGATCAAGTGAAGCGACTCGTCTATTTCTTGTAGTGGTACTCCATGACCCCACTGATGAGTCGACGATTTCAGAAAGATCCATAATATATACAGAGCCACCACATTCTCCAGATCCAAGAGTGGCCACCATGTTTCATAATGTTAAGTGACACAAGCTCATAACATATTTCCACGCAATAACACAATAAGTAAAATGCATATATTTTAGAATATTTGCAACCACAGGCCACTACAATAACAGAGCAGTAATAGAAGAAGCAACGAGTTAGGATACAATGCTCGCTGAACTGATGAATTGGTGTTGGCTACGCCAGAGGAATGAGGTGCAAACTTTTTCACACAAGTTATACCAGATGAGAAGTTTGCAAAGGCTTCTTCTGATGACCATATGCTAGGAAGTGCTGAATTTATTCCTGCATTCTGCTTCCCCAAGGGAGTCCAAGCAGGTTGGGGCAAAAATTCCATCTCACTGCCGAAGTTGTGCAACGAGCTCCCTAATCCATATAATCTGCAAAACATTGTAGAAACGAACGGCCTTCAGCTCATTGTTACAGAGAAACAGTGTGTGTGCAGGTAATAAAGTGTTTAAAATATGATACCAAAATAGGCTCAGCCCTCAGCAAGTCAAATATTATGACTTCTCTGGCCATACACAGTTCAGAAATAACGCCCTAATTATTCAGTACTTGAAGGAAAAAAGAAGCAAGGGAAAATTGGTTACCGAATGGAACCATTCATGCTGCCAGTGACCAGTATCCTGGACCGTCTCATCCCTTGAGGCGTCTGAACCGTGGCGTGTAATTGCTCCAGTGCCTTATCAGCCACAAAGGTCGTGCCTTGGTACTTCCAGACCTAGCAAAACCCATGATGTAACCCAATACAGTGCGCCCAGGAAACAAGCAAGTGAAGAAAACAAAAAGGAGCTCTGGCAATCACCGTGGGCTGAGACGCCTGCGCGTACTGGTACTGCTGCTTGAACGTAGAGTTGGTCCTCTTGCTGGAAACGATGACCCCGCCGCCGTACATCTCCCTGGCGCTGAGCAGCTCCGGCCGCCTCGCCCTCTTCCTGCCGCATCCTGCTGGGTCCGCTGCGGGCGGAGGCGTAGCCGGAGGGGAGGAGGAGCGCGGCGGACGGCGGCCCCGGGGATGGGGCCCCTGATGGGGAAGTAGCGGTTCTTCTCGGGGTCGTAGTAGAAGCCCGGCAGCTCTGCGACCAACGAATCAATCATCAGAGAAGAAGGAGAGGCGAACCGCCCGTGATGGTAAAGGAGAAGAAGAGAATGCGAACCTCTGGGCGGAGGCTTCGTCATGTCGCCGGCGCAGGCACGAGCGTCGGAACGGCGGCGCAAGGACGGTTGGTTGGTTTGGGTGTCGTCGCAAGAACGATGCAGATGGGCTGATTCCCGGGAAGGATGCTGGTTTCATTTGGGCTTTGGGGCCAGGAGGCCTAAACGCTGCAGGCCCATGTGTCTCCAGCCGAATTTGTCCTCAAATATAATATAACCCGCGTCCACGCCCGTCACGACCATTAAAATGGTGCATTTTTTGTCTTAAAAAAATACAATGGTTCATGCGCTCAAAAAAAAATAATACAATGATGCAGCGTCCGACGATGGTGATATGTGTGCATTTCGTGATTTTATTGCTAACTCACTGATGGCAAATTGAGAATAACTGGAGCACAGTAATTATTTTGTAGATGGTGACAGAACCATGTGAGATTAATTATATGAACAGTATAGACATGATTTCATCTAGATGAAACCTCTTCGTCTCTTTTCGTCACCGACCATCAAATCAAAACTTCTTACTACATAGCACCATACATACTGAAAATGAAACTTTATTTGAGGTAGCCTTATTAAAAATAATAAGGGCACCGGAACCACTAGTAGTTATGCGCGAACAAGCCATGCCCAGAATGCAAACACACCGGCGATGAGGATGCAGAAAAGGCAAGCCGTGGTGATGAGCATAATGATAACGTAGCCGGCAGGGAACGCAATATCCACTTCAAGCCGACCTAGCTTCCTGCACGGCGTAGGGTGCGTGCGGCATGAAGAGAGGCTCATGTACTGCCACACCACCGTCACCATCGTCATGTACACGCCCCACAGCATGATAACTGGGACACGTTCTTGATATACGAGTAAAACCATAAGTGCTGGGTAGGCGGTGAAAAGAAACCTTGTGTAGAAAAGCACGATCCAATTGGTGCTATGGGTTCTGCGAAACTTCGAGTTCCTCTCCCCGACAGTCAATCCATCATCGGATGCCGCAACCAGCATCATGATTCCAGTCATATATCCTGAAAATAGAAAAAATCCCATGAACATTGATGATGATAGTCTAAAACATGCATTCTAAATTAATTGATCACATATGTTGCACATGCATGGTTACAAAGCAACCCTCCATCGTATGACAGGCAACAACATATTTTCAGTTCCAAGAATATTTTTGTGGGAAAACCTGCTTCAAAGTACCATCAGCATCAAATTTAATTGAAGTACTCCGTCATGGTGGATATATAGCACCCGAGCGAAGTTAGAGACTCGTTGTTCAGTCACGTTATGAACCAACTAGATATAGGACTTTTCTCCCAAAAAAAAACTAGATATAGGACTGAACAAAAAGAAAAAAGACCATGGCGTGCCACCACAATTGACCTCTAAGCCACAGCCGGAGCCCTAATTTAAACGGCTGCACGCTATCTGAACAGTATTGAAAAGAGAAGCGTACCTGCCTCTTTTGGCTTCCGCCGCAGATGGAGGGAACAACCACAGTCGCCGCCGTAGAGGAGTGAGAGAAAGGCGACCGCAGTGCATTAGGCCAGTCTCAGTAGGAAAGTGTCATCGTACAGTTATCAAGAAGAAATTCTTAAGAACCATGCTAGTGGAGGGTCATGGTGATGATACTCATCTCTCATCCCATAACACTCCTCTCTTCTCTCTCATGCCATGTCAGCAAATTTAATGTTCATGACACTTCCATTAAGATTGACCTTAAGGACAAGAGACGGGATCGAACTTGCCTTTTATAAATGCTCATCAAGCAGAAACGGGTTAGGTTCAACCTTCAGATTGAACTTGCCTTTTATAAATGCTCAAGCAGAGATGGGTTAGGCTCAATCTTCAGATTGAACTTGCCATTTATAAATGCTTAGACGACGTTTGGAGTGGCTTAAAAGAAGATATTTGCCATTTTCGTCAAAAGTTTTGTCCAAGTGCTTCAACTCCAGGAGCAACGCCGTTTTATCAACAGGTGACAGAGTAGAAACGTTTGAGGCTGAAACCACCAATAGGTGTTAGTTTGGAGGGCTAATTAATTTGACACAAGAGCGCTGTAATTCTAACTGCTGAAGAGGAACTGGCAGCGCAACCCAATATGCACTTTATATGTGATGAATATCGTATTGTTCCCCCAAAACAGATCATCCCTCATTTCAAGTACAGTAAGTGCCAACATGTAATGTAAGCAATACTCCTTCCATAGCTCCTAGCAACAAACGCATTGCACATGGAAACAATACAATGCATACCAAAGATAATAGACTGACTATATTAGGATTCAGCAACATATGTTCTGATTACAAGGATGAAGTCCCAACAATCCTTGCCAGAAACAGACAACTGATAAGTATGTTGATTTGGCTGAACACAACTGCTTGTTTATTCAGTTAATAACAAAATATATCATGTTATAATATGTATCAAGATTGCTGTTAAGCCGCAAAAAATTGCAATACCGGGTAGACTTGTGCTAGAAGAAAATATAAAGGTATATATCCATCTAAACACTGAAGTGGAGGCAGAAATATTAATGGGAATTAGATGAACATTTCCACATTTTCAGCGCTGCAGTTTCCGCCTAGCAAGGGCCGGTGTTTTCTTTGGTATGTAGACCTTGTAGCTGACCTAGAAATTGCAAGAAAGTCAACGGTAAGGTTCAGTAAGCACAGACAATGTATAATTTCACCTATTAGAAGCAATAGCTAAGGAAAATAGCTCACCTCCACCGTCTCTCCATCATGCATTCTAGAGAAAGTCTTCTTCTGAAACTGAGAACCATCTTTATCCTCTATCCTAGCCTCAGTAACCTGACTCTTGCCATCAGCAGATAACAAAATAGAACCATTAGAAGCTGAGGCTTCACTTCTCTTTCTGTCATCTCCATTAGTTCCTTCAACTTTGTTGATGTCAATTGGATTGTGCCTAATTTCGCTACCACTTTCAACAGGGGTAGGGATCTCACAGGGCCTCTGTGGAGTAGTACAACCATCAAGCCCTTCCCTAATTTGGCTACTACTTTCAACAGGGGCAGGGTTCTCATAGGGCCTCTGTGGAGTAGTACAACCATCAAACCCTTCCCTAATTTTGCTACTACTTTCAACAGGAGCAGGGTTCTCATAGGGCCTCTGCGGAGTAGTACAACCATCAAGCCCTTCCCTAGCAGGTATGCTCACAACTGATTTAATCCTGGGAGCTCCATTCACATGGCTCACCCCTGCACTGCTTCCTAACCTCTGGTTTACACTAGCAGCACTCCCTGGAGTGGTCACCAACCTTTGCATTACACTACGACTATTCCTACCATCCTGCGGTGACCTGAGCTGAGAACCTGAATGAGTTGCTTCAAACTTTCTCCCCTCCTGTTGAGTTGGACCACCAGTATCACCATCCTCAAGTATTCTAGGTGATCCAGCCCCACGACTCATGCCAGCACTGCTTTCCTGCTTCCAAGCATGACTTGTGCCATACTGAGAACCCGCTGATCTAGGTGATCCAGTTGGATGTCTCACTCCAAGACTGCTTCCCTGCCTTTGAAAAGGGGCAGCAGCAGACCTTGCTTCAGCAACTTTCATACCAGCATTCCGTGGGCTATCTGTTAACATTTCTTTCCCTGTTGCTCCATTATTTGTTTTCCCTGACATGGACGCTGCTGCCCTGAACTTCCTGAAGTTCTCTAGAGCTTTCTGTCTGAGAATCAGCTCGAGATCCTCAGCCACTGGGCTTCCACCATCAGCAGGTAATATATCTTCAGTTTCATTGGCATTCTTGTAAGGTGGGTTCTTCATCGTCTCCAAGCTCACATTCTTCTCGTACCTCTCAGTTTCATTGTCCATCCCCTTCTTGGCAACAACAACTGCTTCTTCATCCCTGTCAGAATAATCAGTAGTGTTCTTCTCAGATAAGGAAGTATGTCGGTTGTCATAGTCCTTCTCAATCTTGTGTCTTGTGGTACCATCCTTTTTCGACCGCTTACTACTCTTGCTCCTGGTCTGGTTGCTATCACTACTTGATGTACCGCTTGAACTTGTCGACCTCCGTGCCTTCCTCCTCTTTGGATCCCTCTCCCTGTCCCTACCCCTGGTCTTCCTCTTCTTAACATCTCTGGACCGACTCCTAGGTGGCGGTGGGCTCACTGACCGGTCAGAGGAGCTGCTGGACGTTGGGCCGCTCCTGGACACCGAGGAAGGGCTGCTGCTACTGAGGCTCGGGCTAGGACTGGGACTGCGGCGACGTCGGCGGTTGCTGTTAACCTTGCCCCTTTTGCTCTTCTTGTCAGCAGTCCTCTTGCTGGACTTCTTGGAGCGTTTGCGCGGAGGAGATTCAGATTCCGTGGAGGAGTGGCGCGTGTGGCGACGCTTGGTGCGAGAAGACCGGAGCTTCTTGGGCTCGTCCTCGTCCTGTAACAGACATTAAAGAGCACATCAGTCATCAGTATACAGCGTTCACGAATCGGCGCCTCAATTTGCAGTCCAAGAAACGATTTTTCCCCCATGTGGCTTCTCTAACAATCATTCCAATCGGCATCCTAAACAACTAGGGGTTCATTGCAGAAGAATTGCGAATCTGGGATACAGTACAGAGCAAATAAATTCACAAGAACCGTGTGAGGTTTCCTAGGTCTCGAGAATTGACTGTGGGTCTCAAGAAAGAAGGAGACGGGGGAGGGGCGGTTACCTCGTCGACGGCGGCCTTGTTGGCGGCGGCGGCTTTGGTCTTCATGGGGGCTCCGGCGAGGCACCAGGAGGAGGAGGCACAAGAGAGGAAGAGGGATCGACTAGCGAAGGGGGAGATGGCGGGTTCGGCTCGCGCCTTCCGCCCCTGGCAGGAGGGGCAAGGCTTCTTGGTTGCGCGGCCAAGCCACGGCGAGGGTTCGCTTGGCCTCTCGGCGTCTCCTCCGAATTCTTCTTGTGCGGTTGTGCCCAGCAGGTCCAGTTCTGGACTTCTGGTTACTGTTTCTTTTGTTGGTGGGCTAGAACTGGATAACACACAGATTCGACCCACCGGTGCTTCTTTTAGGACGACAAAAGTCGGCTATGTTTGTCCAAACTTTTGTACCTAAAATTCGAAAAGTCCGCTAAAAAACATAAAATTCGAAAACGAGTTTATTATAGATTCTCTTTCGGAGCTATGTATGGATATACGGTTGGCTTTGCCCGTGTGGCACACAGCTAAAGAGGGCAAACAAAGTTTCGTTGGGTTGCATCACATCACGGTCTAGCTACCCTCCTGTCTCCACTGAAACAAGAACCATTTGTTGTAGGGTCAAGGATCATGAACGAGGTCGCTGTCACTTACCGTGTTTGTATCAGCCAAGGTTTATAAAACGGTTTAGACCGACCAAACCGTACCTCATCAGTTTGGTGCTAACCGTGGTCACCGACAAAACTGCTTGGTAAACCTTTAAAATGACAAGATTAAATTTAAACGAAATTCAATCGGTTTCATCATTTGTAAGTGAGCGGTTTAACCACTTACCAGGTTTAACCACTTACTGGCCGGTTTTTCCGGTTTGCCAACGATATCTCGGCCAAAACCGACTTTAAGTGAAAGAAAAGGCCAAAATGAAAAGAAAAAATATTCCAAATTTTGGCATAACTTTTGTACATTATTTGCAACAATATTAGTCACATATTCAACACATATAATCGATGCAACATGCATGAAAATTTACAATGCATATATTATTCATAGAAAAAAATCTAAAGTCCTGAAATAATAAATCATCCAATACAACACATAGCTTTCAACAAATAATTATACAAGATACGAGTTCAAGTGGATAATGTGGATTTTTATTTTTCTTCTTCTATTTTTCTCCATTTTTCCTTCCTCAATTTTTTCCACCACTCAAATGTGCTTGTCTTCATAATTCTTCATTTTTCTATTTCCATATAATTTTTATACTATTTTCAGAAAATAAAAATAAAAAAATAACTGATAATTGATTGTCCAAGGAAATCGAACCGGATCAGTTTGGTCAGTAACCGTCCGATCACATTTTTGTTTCGGGAGGTTCTGAGAAAGGGGAAAAAATCTTATAAATTGAAGTTGAAGGCTTTCCAACCAGCGAAAACTTTACCTTCCATCTGCAGTGCTCTCTCGGAAAAAAGAAAAACACGAACATATGTCAATCTGAATTTAAAAGTGAAATGTCATATGTATCTTTACCATCAGTTATACAAGTTTCATTTAACAAGGAATACACATTCAGGATATTTATATTGATAAAGGGAAAAAAAAACAGAGATCATTCACGAAGTCCAATTTTCATAGCAGAAGCTATTTTAAATGCAAAAGCTGGCAAATACACCATGCTAGTTCTGCCAATCAGACTGGTGCGCCAACATAGAAACAGATACGTCAACGACAATTAACTCGAAAGAAAAGCTGAGCTTCATAAAATGAAAAACATGTCTCGAAGTTATTCCTCGTTTGCTACTGTGTACCATGAAAGGATACTGCAGCCATATATACACAAGATAAACTATACCATCTAAGTTTACTCAGCCTGCTTCTCTACTTCTATAAGTTTATCTCTCATGTCAGGACCTCCTATCGATTGATCAAAACTGAAAAACTGGGCAGTTAATCCGACTCGATAATGATTACAAACTGTCAAGCCAACTGACAACTTCTTCTATAGAAGGCCTCTGCCGCGGATCAGTGCTAATACACCTGCAGGCAGTCTCAAGGACTGACAATAGTTGCTTCTCATGCACTTTACTCCATATCAGTCTGTCGAAAATCTGCTCTTCCTTCTTCTCAGATTTCATCTGAAGAACCCAGGAGACCAAGTCCCTCGATCCCTTAGTCTTTGACACATCCACGGGCCGTTTACCGGTGAGCAGTTCAAGCAAGACTACACCAAAGCTGAATACATCTCCTTTTGGGGTGGCGATCACCGCCTGACTGTACTCTGGAGGTATGTACCCCAAGGTACCAACCAGGTCAGTGGTTACATGAGTGTCGTAGGGCTGTATCAACCTTGCTAGACCGAAATCAGCCAGGCACGCATCAAAATTTTCATTCAGAAGAATGTTGCTGGACTTCACATCTCGGTGGATGATGTTGGGCTCACAATCCTTGTGCAGGTAAGCCAGCCCCCTGGCTGAGCCCTGAGCAATTCTGAGCCTTGACTCCCATTTCAGCATGTAGCCTGCATCCGACCTCTCGTGCAGCCAGTAATCAAGGCTACCATTCTCCATGTACGAGTAAATCAGCAGCCTATCATTTCCATAGCGGCAGTACCCTCTGAGTGTCACAAGATTGTCATGTTGAGCCTGTGACAGTGCTTCTACCTCAGCGCGGAACTCCCTCTCCATCTGCCCGCAATCACCGGAGAGTCTCTTCACTGCTGCCTTTGTTCCATCAGGAAGGTAGGCCTTGTACACCAGACCAAATCCACCACATCCTATAATGTTGGCTTGATCAAAGTTGTTTGTCGATCTGACAAGGTCACTGACCGTTAGCTCCTTCACCGCAGAATTCTGAAAGAAGAGCACAGGCTTCGAGTAAGAATCATACAATTCGTGACAGGAGCCCTCAGTATCTTCGTAGTCAATAGCACTGACATCCTTCTTTGACATGTTAACCAAGATAATAGTCAAAAATACTGCAAGTGCCAATCCAATGCAGATCGCGACCCCAAGTATTTTGTTTTTATTGTTCCTCACACTTGCTGAAGGCTGCACCTTCATGTCACCAGACGTTTGCCTAGACAGATTGAGGTTACAAGATGTTGACCTGCACAAACCAGGGTTACCCTCAAAACTCGTGTTGGAGAAGGTGAAGAACTGCCCTCCATTTGGGATCTGCCCCACCAAGTGATTGTGAGCCACACTGAACTTTGACAAGAAGGTGAGCTCCGTCAGGGACGATGGAATCGATCCACTCAGATTATTGGACGAGAGGTCAAGGACCTCCAAATTATCCATCCTGGATAGTGAATCAGGAATGGTCCCAGATATGGAGTTGTTGCTCAAATCGAGCACATGTAGCTCCCTCAGGTTCCCAAACTCGGGCCAGATAGTCCCGTTCAGGCCATTGTCGTTGAGGAACAACGACGGCGGGAAGTTTGAGAGCTGGTTGTATTGACGGCCATTTGTGCTCCTATTATGCTTTACATACAGTGGCATGCTTGTAAAGATTATACCTGGAGACTGTCTAGCAGTGATAAGGCTCTTGAGCTGCGTCAGGCTCTTGGGTATCTCACCAACAAAGGAATTGTTTGAGAGATCCAAGTAGGTCAAGTAGTCAAAGTCACCGATCCATGGCGGAATGGTGCCAACCAATTGGTTCCAGGACAGATCAAGCACCTCCAATTTCCTGCACCGAGTGAGCCATTCAGGAATCTTCCCCCTGAGAGCACAGTTACCAAGTGCCAGCACCTCCATGGCGTCAAACCCACTGATGCCGTCAACCGGCAGCTCCTCGCCAGCGAAATTCTTGGTGAGAATGAGTGTGCTGAGATTCTTACAGCCACGGAGCACGGTGAGCGCCCCTGAGATGTTGTGCAGGCTGTTGTTGGACAGGGATAGCATGGACAGCGATGTGAGGCGGCTGTAATCCTGGGGCAACTGGCCGGTCAGCTTGTTTTTGGCGAGGCTGAGCGACTTGAGGTTCTGGCAGCCGGCGAGGCTGACAGGGAGTGTGCCGTTGAATTGGTTGGTGGCAAGGTCAACGGAAGCAAGAAGCGGCATCCCTGAGAAATTGACGTTGGCAAGTGGACCCGACAGGGAATTGTTGCGGAGATCGAGCACACGGAGGGATGATAGCAGCGAGAGCGACGGCGGCAAGGGCCCCGACAGGTTATTGGTGTGCGCGGCCAGATTCTCCAGCGACGTGAGGTCGCCGAAGACGTCGGGGAGGCGGCCGGAGAAGGCGTTCCCGGACAGATCGAGAAAGGTGAGATTTTGGAGGGCGCGGAAGCGGGGGCTGACCTGGCCGGCGAGCGCGTTGGAGGCGAGGGAGAGCCTCCGCAGTCCGGCGAGGGCGAAGAGCGCGACGGGGAGCGCGCCGGAGAAGGCGTTGGAGCCGAGGGAGAGGTCCCGGAGCGTGGCGGCGCAGGGCGGCGGGTCGGGCGGGAGCGCGCCGGCGAGGCGGTTGGCGGAGAGGTCGAGCACCCGCAGCGCCGGCGCGCCGGCGCAGAGGTCGGGCGCGAGCGCGCCGGAGAGGGAGTTGTTGCTGGCGTCGAGGACGACGAGGGACGGGAGCGCGGCGAGGGCGGGGAGCGCGCCGGAGAGCAGGTTGGAGGAGAGGTTGGCGACGCGGAGGCCGGCGAGGAGCGGGGCGAGGTCCCCGGAGAGGGCGTTGCGGCTGAGGTCGAGGACCTCGAGGCGCGCGAGGCCGGCGAGCGCGGCAGCCGGGACGGGCCCCGCGAGGTCCCGCCCCGGGAGGCGCAACGCCGTGACGCGGCCGTCGGCGGCGCACCCGACGCCGGGCCAGGCGCAGCAGGCGGCGCCGGCGGAGGGCCACGCGATGCGGACGGCGGTGAGGTTCGCGGCGAAGGCCCGCAGCGCGCGGAGGTCGTCCGGGTGGCACGGCGCGGCGCGCGCCGGCGGGAGCAGGGCGGCGAGGAACAGGAGGAGGAGGAACGGGAGCGCGCGGTTGTGGGCCATGGATTCGGGCCTGCGGGACATGGTGGGAGGAGGAGCTAGGCTAGGCTAGGCGGCAATGCGGCCATTCCAGGCGGGCGGGGCGGTGGTGGTGCTGAAAGGGGGAGAAGGGAGTGCGTCACGGCGCGGGTGCGAGGCTGATGATGGCTGCACCTGCACTGCAGAGAGGGAGGGAGAGAGAGAGAGAATGGTGTGTGTGAATTGGAATTGGAAGAAGGGGAGCAATGATGGGATGGGGGACGGTGGCTGGACTGCGTCCAAACTCCAAAGTCCACCAACAACTGGTCCACACCACGCTTGGACTGCAGTCTTCTCTTCTCTTCTTCTCTGGGAATGCGTTTGGGGATGGGAGAGAGAAGAAGATCAATTTTTTTCCTTTGATAAACGAAGACCAAAGTTGGGTTGCGTCAGACGGAGAGAAGTGCCGTCCCGGTGGAGTGCGGTGTCCGTTTCTTCCGTTCCTTGGTGCTCGCATGCCCAACCATGGATGGCGGATGTTACCAGTTGGCAGATCTGACCACGAAAATTACTGCAGAATCCACAAGATTCTTTCGTTTTCACGGTGAATGAATGAACTACGACAAACAAACAGAGGTAACTTTTTCCCCACCATTCTTATTTTTTCTTTTTTTCGGAGAAGAAGGTGTGCCTGAGTTTTGTCAGGCAGAAAGCGGCGGACTCGAAAAGGGGAGGACGGACTTTTCCCGCGGTGGACTCTGGTTTCAGACCAAAAGCGGGGTGTGCGTGCGCGAGCAGTGACACGAACAAGAAAATTGCTCCATTGCGTTCTGACCGGATGCAGTCACTGCTTCCTTCTTGTCCTCTACAGTAACTGCCCAAGCTTCTCTGCGCCCACCAATCCTTTGATGCAGTTGCTGCTCCTTGCATCAAAGATTTCCCAGCAGCACAGCAGAAATCCTTGCTCCCTTCCGTTCCTCCTCACTCGAACCTCGAACCCATGTGCGCTTAACAATAATCCCATGATGATTGGTGGGCGTGCCCTCACTATTGTATTGCTTGTTTACTTGCAGATGCATCAATCAAGCTACATAAAGTACTGCTAAAGTTACTAGAGTAGGTCAGTAAAACTGTAATCGATGCTTTATAAATAAGCTGTATATAGGTCAGAGTAGGCAGTAGTACAGTACGGAGTAATTCAGTAGGATAGATAGCAGGCCAACGGATCTGGGCCGAAAGTACTGCCGGGCCAGATCAAGCAATAGATAGCAGGCCACCTGATGCAATGCTCGTGTGAATTATCTCGGAGATTCAATCTGGCTTGCTTCTAGGATGGCGCGAAGCCGGGACGCCACCTCGGTGAATGATGGTCGCTTCTCAGGTTCGGTGGACCAGCACTGCTCCATCAGTCTCCTCCATTCCGGGTTGCACGAAGCTGGCACCGCTGGCCGCAGTGTGTTGCTCAGAATTCCCCCTGGATGCATTTGCATTACCATCATATGAAAGAATAAGCTAACACTGGAATGAACAAGGCTTGGTCTTAGTACGCCGTACCTATGACTCCTCCGTAGTGCATGCCATCATATGGATCCTTACCAGTCAGGATTTCCCACATCACAATGCCAAAAGAGTAGACATCGATCTGCGCCAAACACAGACCACCAGTGGTCTTTCAGCTCTATGTCATAACTTCACATTCATAGGCATCAAGAAGACTGAGAACACTACCTTTTCGGTTACTTTGGTGCCACTCATCGTCAGCAACTCTGGGGCCATCCACGGAAGTGTTCCTCTCATTCCACCCGAAACCAGGGTGGCTTGTTTCATCTTTGATAAACCGAAATCAGCAACCTGTTGCAGATCATTCGCTGTTATATCCACCTACACCATTTGTATAAAAAAATAACAGCCATGTACCGTCGTGTTAATGATTCAAAGGAAACTTACCTTGCAAATTGGACGAGAGGGGTCCTTGACATTCACTAGCAAGTTATCACATTTCAGATCAAAGTGGACAATGTCCTTGGAGTGCAAGTACTCCATTCCAATGGCTGCATCCATTGCAAGCATAACCCGTTTGCGCCAGTCAAGATACTTGTCTCTGCGAACGAGGACTTTCTTGAGAGACCCATTGACCATGAATTCTGTTACAGTAGCCAACGTATCCTCAGGTCCATTGTTTACAACTCCGTAAAATGCCAGAATGTTTGGGTGGTGCAGTTTTGAGAGGATGGCCGCTTCTCTCCAAAACTCCGTAATCTGTATGGTCAACGCGTGTTATAATTTCTTATGATAGATAAAATCAATATTCCCAACCTTCTAGTTAGAATCTATCATTTTGAAACAAGAAGCAAAATAATATTAAGCCACTACAATTTTTTCCCTCATACATTTGTAGCCAAACATGGAAGCTCAGTGCTTGTTTTCAAACTTTCTGGCCTGGGCAAGTAACGTGCATCTTAGGTTTTTACTTGGCTGAATTAATGATCTTAGAATCTATGATTTCAAAACCAGAAGCAAAATAATATTTGTGCCACTACAAGTTTTTCCATGATCTCATCCTAGCTTACATTTGTAGCCAAACACGGCATCTCAGTGCTTGTTTCCAAACTTTCTGGCCTGGGCAAGTAACATGCGTCTTAGGGTTTTACTTTGTCGAATTAATGATCTCCAAGATCTTATTTTGCCGTTCCGATACAATACTATGAAATATTGGTGCATGTCTAAACTAAAAGTAAATGATAATATGAACTCTTGCAGAATAATCAGCCTTATAACCTGGCCAATTATCCAAACTGGTCCCAGCTAGATGACCATAGAACCCTTGGCTGTGAATTCTTAATGAATCAATGTACACTTACCAGTTTATCTGCTTGATGTGATGGCAACATAAAGCAGCTGTTTTTTATCCGTTTAATGGCAACATCTGTTCCCTTCCATTTTCCATGGAAAACTGTTCCAAATGCACCAGAGCCCATCTCACGGAGATCTTCGAGGTCTTCATTCCTTATTATCTGCCATGTCATCAATTATGTGAATGTGTAATGAATGTATTCCATTTAGCAAAAAAAACAATGGAAGCTAGGAACTTACTGATAAATCTTTTCTTGGAAACACTCAACTCACTCTTGTATTACGAATATTAATTAGCATTTTTAAAAAAAATCACTCTTTAGATCCTTTCAGTTATTTTATATATCAGTGTACCATCAGCTTGAGGTCACTATGTTAAAGAATATACAAGTTGACTACAGACCTGGACGTTACTTGTAAGACCTCTTCCCAGCATCGCATCTTTTGGACGACCTTGCTCATTGTTATTGGTTTCATGTTCCTGCCAGAAATGATGCTCAGAAGTTATGCAGAGAGTTTTTTTTTTTGGTGGCAAATTAGCATATTGAATGAGAGATGCAAGGATGTACTTTAAGATCTGCATTTAATGGTCTCGTGGTATCTTTAGCTTCTGGAGATTGACTTCTGATCAGAAGATTATTGCTATCAGCACCAACTGAAAGAGACTTAACATTTTTTGATGATTGTCCATCTGGTCTTGGACTACTGGATCGCTCTTGTCGTTTCTCACTTGAAGCGCGCACAAGAACGTTTGGCTTCAGCTCGGTTGTCGGTGTAAAAGAGCAAGAAAGTATTATTTCATCACTACTACCAGTAAGCTCAGAACGAGTCTCTTTCGTTGTATTACTGCTCGTAGTAGGAAGAGAAAGCTGTTCCTTATCCCTTGAATTGGCTGCAACTGACTTCTCCAAAGCATACAGGTTTGCACCGGGGTGAATATCATCATTGCATTGTACACAAGTACCAGTCTCATGATTATGCACTCTCATCTCTAACTTATTGTTCTTCCATTGGAGGTTACTAATCTTCCTTACTGGGCCTACTGCTGAACGAGAAGTGTCTTCTTCTTGGGTGCTATGCCTTCCTAGATTCAGGTTGTTACCATCAGATCTTGTTGGTTGATCAACTGTCTTCTGGGAAGCCCTTGATAAAGATGATGAAATTTCAGAAGCAGATCCACTTTTACGTAACGTGAGGTTATTTTTGTTCAAATTCACTGACAATACATTTAAATTATTGTTGTCTAGTGGTGTCCGCATCTCCTTTCTTAATAATCCTTTCCCCTGTGTTCCTCTAGTTTGATCGTCCTTTTTAATCATGATTGTAGTAGTTCGCTGAAGTCCCTGCTGATGCCTTGAGTGAGCATTTGCACTACATGCCTCCTTAGCTGCATATGTGGATTCAGATGGCACAGATGAACCATGGTGAGCAGTAGTCATCTTTCTGTCTGAGGTGATCAGATTATTGCTTTCGCTGTTCTGTGCCTTGTATTCTTTTCTTGCCATCCTCGTTAGGAAAGGTGGAGCTGGAAGTGTCTTCTCCGGCTGTCCGCTCGATGTTTTAGGTGGTTCTACATTGATACTATGCGAGGGAAGTGTCACCTGGGACAGGTCATTGGTTGGGGTACAACCAAGGCTCTGTACTCTTAATGGCTTGCTTGGACTCGTAAGTCCGTTGATGAGAGCAATGAACTTTGCTTCCTTTTCTGCATTGGACGCACGTGCAGCAATAAAGTGTGCACGGTGCTCTTCATCATCTGCGAAGAGGTACATGGTCAATCTTTCTTTGTTTCGTCCTAGCACAATACACTCTTCAATCATATTGCTAAGGTCATCATCAGAGGTAATAGAAATGAGCATGTTCAGTGGCTCCCCTGGCAGATGGTACTTGATTGTATGAGCCCGCCTTATAAACTTTATTGTCTTGGAGGTCAGCTCATACCATGACATGTCCCTGTTAATCTGAACGAGACGCCTTTCACCACCAACATACCGAAGCTCTCCATCACTTGGCCTCGGTAAGAATATACCACCAAAATTGCAAATAATTTTTATCCTCATTGCATCAACTTCATAAGGTTTTTGAGGAAACCACTAGCTGTTGGTCTCACTAAATGGAGGATATGATGACTGCTGCTTTTGTGGAATCAGTTCATGAATGTTAACTTGCAACTATCAGTCCATGTGACTTGTTATTGCTGCTGGTTTTCCTAACTTTTGAGATAATCATGATCAGAAGAACAGCCTTGTACACTGAACTACAACAAGATAGTAACAAGGAAGCAATTGTCAAAATGAAAGAGGTAAGAAAGAAAAATCAGAAATAGCTTTTCTTTGTATTGTCTGTGGGGTGGAAGCTGGGCGCCTATAACTAATATGAACTGCAACAGAAGCATAATCACATTATCAAACAGGAATACAGGATGGTTAGCAAGAAAACAGAGGATAGGTTACTGACCTCTCTGGATTTCAGCTGACGAGCTGCTACCAGAGCTTAGACTTGAACATTACCAACTGCTTCATGTTGTTCCCCTCGCTGTCTTCAAGATGCTAATATGAAGAGCTGAGAGGAGTCAACTCGGGATGATTCCAAAATCTTGGACACACTAAAGAGTGGACAGGACTTAAATGACTCAGCTCTTAGCATTTGATTGATTGGGTTGGCAACAACTTAAATGCCTTGACAACGACAGAAAACAACAGGTTAAATAATAAAAATGCTGATTTCTTGGATTTTGCTTGTTTACTTCCAATTGCTTAGTTTGCAAAAATTAATACATATGTCATATGTCCAGCAGTTAGTTTGGCAAGAACTTTTTACCACTTTTTCCATAATACGAACATGCATAATATATGAGCTAGCTGGTTATTTGGGTAATCTTTTTATCCAGTTACACATATTCCAAGATTATACTAGCTGTGACCTCTACTTACTAGAATTTCCGAAATATATACCGTTTTCCATGTCAATTGTTCAAGAGGATTCCAACTACAGTTGTCACGTGACCTGGGGCAAGGGGCGGCTCTTCTTAAAACATACTTGGTTTGTCATTGTCAGCCTATATTCTATATGATTTGGTGATGCTGAAATGTACCTGCAGTCTATACCATAAGGCCGCCCATTGCCTAGTTGGATATGTTTTCTTCGACTGGAGCCCATCATTTATGCCATTTAGTTTCCACTTGCTGCTACTATATTAACAATTAATTTAATTGGAACACTGTGTAGCTATACATCTGGCTATGCTTCCTCAAAAAGAAAATATATCTGGTTATAACCAACACGGCAGGTGTGCAGTGGTGTCACGCTTAGGCCCTGCTTTTATTCAGTTGATAAAAAAAATGTGAGCTACCTTCGGATATATTTTTTTCGAAACTAAGCTACCTTCGGATATTATATCCTGAGCTGTGCAATAGAAGGCATACGCAGGCCATGCTTTTTAGGATTATGCGGTACCTTCACACTTGAAGAGTTGAAGTCACCAAAAACCAAGATCCTATGAATTTGCACACTGTCAGTGTAATGCTTTGAGTTTGGCACATACGTTTTAGCATTTCAACAAACATCGGAAGTGCATCAGAGCCTAGAACTAAGCAAACTTACCCGTATCTCAATCCTAGACATATTCCAGTCGCAATATATCTACAGATAAAGAAGTAATCGAAAATCCGTGAGACGATGGCAAATAGGTACCTGCAAAGATGAAAGATGGGCAAGCTGCTCTGCTGGCGGCCGCTGTACGTTCCAACGTCTGGCAGCTAGCTCGCGTAGTTGCAGCCGGTTGTGGAAGGGATGTACGAGCTCCATTAGCAAGCTCAGGGGCACTGGAACGGCATCGCTCCTCAGCATAGATGGTCTCGCCAGTCCCTCCGCCTTAGGCATCACTCGCTCGCCGCCGGCCGCCGAGGAGAAACTGAAACTCTGAAAGAGGCAGCAGGTGTCGGACTGAGGTGGGCCACTTCGGCTAAACGGAAACGGCCCATCTAGCCCAACAACGGCCCAACAACGGCCCAGTCGGACACGACTAAACAAAATCCAATAACCCGTGACGACGCGGAAGAAGGGGAAGAAGAAGCCCTAACTAAACCCTCCTCCACCCATGGCCGCCGCCGGTCCCCAAGCTGTATCGGCTCCGCCGTCCGCCGGCGCCCCTAACCCCGGCAAGCGGAAGAGGCCATCCAAAGGAAAGGGCGGCAAGAGCAAGAAGAAGAAGCTCGCGCGCTCCGATGAGCCCGTCCGCCGCCGGGCCAACAAGCCCAGCGCCAAGTTCCTCAAGCTCCTCAAGAAGCGCGCCCGCGACTACAACTCCGACGACGACGAAGAAGAAGAAGATGGAGACCAGCAGGAGCAGCGGGAGCGCCCACCCCGCCGCCGCCATGACGGCCATGACGACCACGACGACGACGATGAAGGGGGCCTTTCAGGGGACGAGGAGGAGGAAGCCGCATCGAGCTCCGGGGACGAGGCTGGCGGCGGCAGCGGGGTGACGAGGTTCGAGGAGGGATGCAGGGCATTCCGCGTCGCCTTCCAAAAGATCATGTCAAAGAAGCTCTCCAACGACCCCCTGGTTCGTACACCATTTTCTGTTCTTCAATTTTTCCACAAGGAAATGGCACAGCAGATTGGGGCTAACACAGTCCGTCCCTGCCCTCTTATATTGTTATTAGGGCCCAATTCTCTTAGCGAACAAGAAATTGGTCGCCGCCAAGTTGGCCGAAGAAGCGGAGGAGCACAAGCCCAAGGGGAGGCTCGCAAGGAGAAACGTGCGGTAAGATTTACTTCATTCACTCTCCCATTACACACTCCCACATTAACATGTGTTGTCGTTGAGTAATCCATTAGCTCTGTTCTGGTGGTGGTAAAACTGTAGGCAGCTGAGAAGGGTCATGTTCTACCCAAAGATCACTTGGACACTCATGATAAGGAGCTCATGAAAATTGCAACCCAAGGGGGTAATGCTCTTCTAATCTCATGCCGATTTGCACATTTGAACCAAACTCAATATATTGTTGTCTAACTGGTTGTATTTCATTTGTATGAATTTTTCTGGCTTATGGCAATTCAGTTGTGAGGCTGTTCAATGCGGTAAGCACATTAATCTGATCTCAATCCCCCAAAATAATATGTACTGTTGCACATTGCTTTTCCTAGAGCCTATTCTTGTTTCCTTAATTGTTTTGGGTCTTCATCTGTAAAATAATCTTAGGCTAGGTTTTAGTCCTAGGTCTTAGGCTTTGTTCATCTATCTTTCTGATGTACGGCGTTTAGGATAGCTCATAATAATGCTTATCTGGCAAAGAGAATCAACAATTCCAATAAGCATAAATGTGTTCATTCACATACCAAATGAGTGATAAAAAGTTTCATGTATTTTTCAATGTTATGCATCATCAATGCATTGACAGTTATTGGGTTTTGTTTTCCTTTCCAGGTTAGCAAGGCACAAAAGCCTCGGAAAGATTTGAACCCATCAAGCACTAGAGATGCCAAAGGTAGTCTTGTCATTTTCTAAAGTTCTAATACTAGTATGATGTAGCCACTAGCCTCTGCTATTTTTGGATTCCATCATGAAAACTATTTATTTCATTCATTGATGTATTCAGTATTCATATATGTTGAAACTCAAACATGTGGGACATCTAGAAATTATTTGTTTGCTGGAATACACGATTTTCACTGTAGGATTATCTTGGTTTAACTGTTAACTGATGCATACTTCTTTGTTTTTGATAAAAAAATAACCTAATTTACAACATGGAAATTGCCTGTCAATAACCTAATCTACAACATCCAAATTGCCTGTCCAAAAAATTTTCTAGATGGTGAAGTTAGTTGCTAGCAAATCCTGTAGATCTAGTATAATATGGGTTATGGATTGCTTCAGCAATTTTGTTCCTTCCATATGGTTAGAAAACATAGTATCAAACATATGAGCATTGACTGTTAAGCCATATTAATTGATGTTGGGGTTGCTAGATTAGCCAATCTTGAAAACAATTCTTACATTTTGTTCAGTGTAACTGGCAAAGTTCAAGTAAACATATGGGGGCATCTTTGTCGCTAAAACCTGTGACCACAAATTGCCTCATTAATTAGATCTTTAACAAAAACTTCGAATCTCAGTTGGATTTGGTTTATTTTCGTTTGAACTTGAGCAGGGTAGATTGTATAACTCACTTAGCTAGACCCTTAAGTGTGTTGCACATGGACCATGTGTTGCTCAATGAAATCAATATTTTTTGGAACAAAATTTTCTTATGTCCTGAGCCTAGTAAATAAATGGACAGGCTGGGACTGGATTTAACTCTGTTAACATAAATTTGAACAAGCCTAACTTCTTAATTGAAATGATTCCCTATGCTAGTTCGATTTTAGAAAGACAGTGCCTGATGCGGCGAAGATTTGGCTTTTCTAGGAGTGAAGTTTATTCTTGACTATAGATGTAAGATGTTTAATATCTTTGCCAAAGAACATGCAGAGGTGCGAAAAATGGCATTGCAGTGCAGTAATACATTATATAGATCTTTTTTTGCACGGTTTGTTATACTGTTTTGGCATGGACCAACCTTTCAGTGATTATGTCCAAATATTCTGAATCATATTCACATAATCCTCACAGTTTTGGCAAAAGAAAGAAAGAAGACCTTCCTTGAGGAATTGGCTGGCACATCTCGTCAAGATAAAAAGAGCCAGGCATCTACTAGCTTCTCCAAGGTACTAAACTGTTAACATATTTGCGCAATCCTTATTTATTAACAATGTGGCACTGAGATCTCACTTTATTTAGAGCATAAGACCCAGATGTCAGTATCGCAGTGGGGTTTTAGAACGTGGACTGACTCACTTAAAAATCACTCACTAGTTTTAAATTTTAAATTCTTCTATCTAGTAGTCTAGTAGGAAGTCAAGATAGTGGACCTTAGGCGTAATAGTTGCATTGTTTTTTCTTGGTGGACAGTGCTCCAGGCTAAACTTGACACAAATTATGTTGTAAGATTTATCAGTTGAAACAGAATAACGAACAAGTTACAAATCGCATAATATTTTGCAAACTTATGGCATTGTGCATGCAAGTTACTTTCCATAGCTACATGTATAGTCTGATGTCCAGAAAAAAGTTTTTGTACTGTAACATGAATTTCGAGCACTGTTCTTGGCACACTGCCATCATTATGCACATGAGGCTGAGCCTTGAGTGTTTTGGAGCTCAACACACAATGCACTCCCTTCTTTGAGGAAGTTTAAGATTGTTGCAATGAGGATCTTGCCATGTGGCATCAGATGATGCAGGAAATGTTGAATAGCAGGATTCATGTCAGGTGCATCCTCTTGTTATGGTTTATAAACCATGTAATCAATAGTCTTTAGAGCTGGATTGTTAATCAAGCTTATCTCATTTGCTTGGGCATATTCTTTGCAACTAGAGAAAACAAAATGAAATTTCAACGGAGTGATCGGCAAGTTGGTTGAATTTTCTCACTAGATTTGGCAGCCATAACCATTAGTTTATAGATAATACTGAATATGTACTACATATATAAGGGTATGGCAAGGTAGGAATTTTCAAAGCTAGCTAGATTATGCAATGTTTGCAAATTACTGAATGCCTGGGGTTATTGATAAGAATTCCTTGTTATTGAACTGTTTGTAGTACGTTGCCAAAGATGAAGATGAGCCAGGATGGGCACCTCTGCGTGACACATACATGCTTGGTTCTAAATTGAAGGACTGGGATAAAATGCAGGTAAGTAATGCCTGCTGGTGTGTTCCTTGAGTGCAACAAGCTGAGATACTGTTTTTGGGTCTAACCATATTTTGCTATGTTGTGCAGGATACTGCTGTAGAGACTCAGCAAAAGAAGGCCCCGTTGGGTGACTCATCTGACGAGGAATAGAAAGGGAAAATTTGTGTAGCGGAAGCTTTTGTTCCTGTATTCTGTACTAGAAAATTTTGTCTCCTTGTTTGACTTGTAAAAAAGAGAGATCGATTCTTGATATTCAGATGCAGCCCATCTCTCATTTTTCATTTTGTGTGGCCTTTCTCTAATGTATTGTGTTTGCTTGGGCAAAATATATATACGCTAAAGACCATATCGGAATTGGCGATCGTCTATGCTGATCATCCAACTTAGGGCGGATTTTGTCATTAGGTGGTCTGAGTCGGAGCATTTTAGCAATGCAACGTGATACGCTTGGACGATCATCAGTTAATACAAGGGCTGCGAGTGGCGGCATGCAAGCGTAGAAAAAGAGTGTGACGATGAACAAGTTTATTCGAAAGCAAGTTTATTCAAAAGCAAATGCAAAATTAAGACGCGTTTTGTACGGAGTCCGTAGTACGGACCAGGAGCTACGAACAAGAGAGGAATGATCATCACTTGGTCAGTCGTCGGTGGCGGCGCGGACGAAGATGTCGAGCTCGAGCACTGCGTTGTTCCCCTTCCAGCTGGCCGTCTTCCAGAGCACGTACCCGGTGGCCATGCGGAAGCGTCCCGTCCCTCCGACGACGGCGAGCTCGCGCACGGGCGCCATGACCTCGTTCCTCCCCACCACCGTCACCGAGCTGCCGTCGGTGAGGAGGACGTTCATGGCGAGCAGCATGGCCGGGTCGCCGGGCTGGAGGGAGGCCGTCACGTACAGGCCCTGGGCCCGGCCCACCACGCGCGACGCCCGGCTGGGCCCCTCCGTCAGCACGTCGTCCATCACCACCGTGTCGCCGAACCGCACGCCGGGCATCACCGGCGCCCCCGTGCCGTTCACGATCAGCGCCGCCGTCGGCCTCGGCCCGCTGTACCCGTCGTGCATGTACGCACGCACGTGCTGCATTCTTCCTCTTCCGTCGGCTGATCCAGCAGCGCTAGTGCTGGTAACACTGGCCATTACGGCCACTAGTACAAGGCAGGTGATAATAATAAGGCGATAATGAGATGTCATTATATATGGTAGCTACTATTTTCTTCCACGACTTGTGATAAGATGATTTCCCCTCTATAGCTATATAAATCAGCTTCACATTGAAGATGAATTCTGTGTGCATGTGGTGCTGATATATATAGAGCACCGTAAGCGCTGCCATGAGAGAGATGCATGCGTATGGAGTAATGAACAGCTGTTCTCGGCATGGAAGCAGCTCTAGAGCATGTGAGGTGACTCGCGTCGTGGAAGCAGCTCAATACATGCAATGCAGCTTTTCACTTCTCAAACAAGAAAAAGCGCGCATTGCTTTTTATGGCAAGGAATGGCGACGTGACTTGACATGACGTGGACATCATTAGATTCCTTCATCAGCTTTGATAGATTTCTTTTTTTTTTGGGAGACCATCAGCTTTGGGTTTTTTTTTTAATTGGGCCGCCAGCTTTGATTGATGAAAGGCTATTTATCCCAGGAACTCATGGGCCAGAGATTGCTGTTGTCCCGGGCTGGGCTATATTCGGCTCGGCCCACGACACGATGCCCAATCATATGCAAAGCAACTTTTGGCCCAACTATATATATTGCCTGTTCTAGGACATGCTGAACAAGCATTGTAGACAGTGGATGTCAAAACAAATCCATACTAAGCGTTTGAGTACAGTAAACACAGATATCCTGGGAAACCCACTACTGAAGCTCCTGCAGAGTAACAGAAACGGGCCAGAGTACAGATTAGCGCACTCATGCAACCTCAAAATGCTGGTTCAGCAGAATCTGTTCTTGCTCGCACAAAATTTCTGAACGTGCATTGCATACTGTAGTGCGTGTGAAAAAACAGAGGGTCCATAATCTCAATCTATTTAATAATGATGCTGTTGAAAGAATCGTGATGAAAAGAGTCAGGACAAAGCACGCAGAGGGAGGTGTAAAAGGTGACAACCAGGACAGGCAAGCAGACGAGCGCAAAAAGCAGAGTCATAGTATCAATTATTATCCGGGTGTGGGGGGCTGATGATGCCTTTGCCCAGACTTGACGCATAACCTAACTAATTCACTTTACCTCGATCGTCCAACAACAAGCTGCCCCTGCTGATTAGTACTGGCATCAGGCTCTCATCATCACCGATCCAACGTAGGCGACGGCGCCACGTGGGTGCATGCTAGTAGTTACTAACTTGCACACTATTACTGCACGGGTAGGTGGCCGTACATGTAATCAGTCAAGTCACATAGTAGTGGTAGTTCAGCTCCGAGCTCACCAAAACAATAATAATCCATGTCCTAATGACCCTGAAACCAACCAAATTCTCTGTCGTGATCCACACCTCGCTTCAACTCTACTCTGCTAAACCCAACAACCAGCTCCTGTAGCAGTTGCTTGAAAGCATCTCTTCATTTAATTACCAGTACCAGGCTCCATCAGCTCATCACTCCTGATGGCGGCCTCGCACGGCGTTGCCGTCCTCCTCCTGCTCCTGGCGGTGGTTACTGTCCTGGATGCTGCGGACGATGGCACGACGCACCTGCACTTCTTCATGCACGACATTGTCGCCGGGACCAACCCGACAGCGGTGCAGATCATCAAGGGCCCCGCCGCTGCCGGATCCTCCCCGACGGCGGCGTCGCTGGGGATGAGCTTCGGCGACACGAGCGTGATCGACGACCCGCTCACGGTGACCTCGTCGTCGACGGCGCCCCCGTCGGCCGGATGCAGGGGCTGTACATACTGTCGGCGCAATCGGGCGCCGTGCTCATGGTCACCGCCAACATCCTGCTCACCTCCGGCGCGTACAACGGCAGCACCGTCGCCGTCATGGGCCGCGACGACACCGCCCTCGACGTCAGGGAGCTCTCCGTCGTCGGCGGCACCGGCAAGTTCAGGATGGCCAAGGGATACGTGCTCTGGAAGACCACCGCCATGAACGGCCCGGACGCCACCGTCGAGCTCGACGTATACATCGCCAACGCCAGTGGCACTGCTGCTATTGATGATGACTCAACCCCCGTCTCGACCGTCGACGGCGGGTCCTCCGGCAGCGCCTCCTCCTCATCCGGGTCCAGTACTAGTATGATGCTGGTGCTCTCCTCCGCCGGGAAGTGGGTCGTCACCGTTGCTGCCGCGGTGGTTGCATCTTGGATTTGGTGATGATTATCATCACCACAACATAATATAATTGAGCAACTACAGACTACAGTTCGGTGATGATTATACAACACGTACAAATATTTGACTTGGGGTGCTGAACCCAATTGGTGATGGTAGAACGGTTGACAGAACATGTTGCTTAACTTCAATATCACTGCCACACCTTATAGCATGAGCGCAACTGTTGCCGTTGTTGTTCTTCAAATAGCTTCAATTGCTCCTCTTGGAACATTTTCCATCGTCGCCTCAATATTGGTGTTCTTATAACGATTAGTGAAACCCATTGTTGAGAAACATGAATTACGCTTTGAACAAGGGAAAACATTTTTCCTAACCGGAGTCGCCAAAAAGTGTGTTAACATGTAAAAGTGTCATTAAGCACAAACACGTGCTTTTGTGCAGAATCGTTATAACGAGTAGCTTATGTTGGCCAGCAAAACCAGTCAGAAGGTTTGAACACACCAATCAGATCTATTAGACCAGTTTTCACGTGTTGCCGTGACAACCAAGGATCTCATACCGGTTTCATCGAATTCAGCTTTCAGGAGAGGGGGTATTCGTGTTGAAGGTTGGATAGGTTTACAAGCTAACCAACAAAAGAGATAAACAAGGCCTTACGTGACGAAGAAAAGAGTACTCCCTCTATTCAGAAATATAAACATTGTTAATTTTCAGAAACACGTTTGACCATTCGTTTTATTAAAGAAAATATGAAAGTATACAAACAAATAAGTTCAACTAGCGTACATTCGTTACTGCACAGGTAGGTGGGTGTCCAAATAATTCTGAAACCAACCAAGTTCTTTGTCGTCATCCACACCTCGCTTGAAGTCTACTACTGCGCTTTCCCGTCTTATAATATATATAAACATTTTAATGGCAGGTACCAGGCTCCATCGTCAGACCGACTCCATCCTTTGGCCATCCCAGAATGATGGCAGCCTCGCACGGCATTGCCGTCGTCCTGATGGTGGTTGCCGTCCTGGAGGCTGCGGACGCCGGCACGACGCACCTGCACTTCTTCATGCACGACATTGTTTCCGGGACCAACCCAACGGCGGTGCAGGTGATGGAGGGCCCCGATTCTTTCCCGACAGCTCCAAAGCTGGGCTTGTCCTTCGGGGACACCAACGTCTTCGACGACCCCTTAACGGCGACCTCGTCGCCGACGGCGTCGCCCGTCGGCCGGATACAGGGCTTGTACATGCTGTCCGCCCAATCAGACGCCGTGCTCATGGTCACCGCCAACATCCTCCTCACCTCCGCCGGCGAGTACAACGGCAGCACCATCGCCGTCATGGGCCGCGACGACACCGCCCTCGACGTCAGGGAGCTCTCCGTCGTCGGCGGCACGGGCAGGTTCAGGATGGCTAAAGGCTACGTGCTCTGGAAGATCGCCGCCGTGAACCGGCCAGACGTAACCGTCGAGCTCGACGTCTACATCGTCATCGCCAACGCCAGTGGCACTGCTGCTATTGATGACTCAACCCCCGCCTCCTCCTCCGGGCCGTCCATGATGCCGCTCTCCTCCGCCGTGAAGTGGGTCCTCGCTGTTGCTGCCGCGGTGGTTGCATCTTGGATTTGGTGATGATTAATTAATTACCACAACGTACACAATATATTTGGGCTTCTACAGGTACACGTACACGCTGCTAATTAAGTACATGTTTGGTGATGCATTTTTTTAGATAAGGGAGCCGAGGCTCCTGCCTCTGTACCTCTAAATTAGAGGCGCACACAGCATAGATAATACAAAAAGAGCAACTAGGCTCAACGTTCAACGAAATAACAAAGCAGCAGGCCAAAGCACATACGCTCGACTAACCACCGCACAGCATGGTTAGTTGGTTACACCACATTGTCGTTTGCCATTTTTCTTGATTTTTTAGCTTCCTCTGGATGCATTTATCAGTATATATATAGCTCATGAGAGGTACATATGTGGTGAAATTTTGAGAAATATAAGTGATGACTCTTCTTGGTTTGAGTGTGGGTGCATCATCAGGGACAAATCTTTGGGCTATAGGTATAGGTACACGCTGCTTAGTACTAATGATAAATTATCTTGCTAATGCTATAGGTGTTACATATGCGTGCCCTTATTATAAAATGTGAATTGTGATAGAGGGAGTACATGCCTACCGATGAGGATATGTCATTTATAATACACATCAAAACTTTGATTATATCATATCCCAAGTATAAATGTTTACTGCTACGAAACATTATTACTTTTGATATCGCTAAGATATCATACAATAAAGATACGGGACAGCTAGTATCCGATGTTCTCAACATCTTTTGGCTATATATACACACGTCTGCTTGTTGTATATAAATTACTCAAGAAAGAGTGTACAGCTGCACACGCACTGTCTATATATCCTCATCTTTGCTGGTTCAGTTTATATGGCAACAAGCAAGACGCAGGTGATCTGTTCCATACTTGTTGTATTGGTAGCCCTTACATCACGAGGTACGTACTCTCTTGCGCAATGAAGTCTCGTTGGCATTGTAGAATAAAAGTTAGGTCTGATTTTCCCTCAAAATGATTGTTAGGGGTTGAGGCCCAGAACGGGGACGTTCCAGATCCACAATGTTGGACTCCTGTAGCTCATCACGAGTCTTGCGGATTTCCGTGGTGGAAGACGAAACGCGTATGCAAAAACCAGTGCATCCAGGAAAACTATACGGACGGTGATTGCATGATTGTTTACCCTTACAAGCTTCGTTGCGTGTGTCGCAAACCAAATTGCATGTGACAATATACTACATATATGTATCGTATGTGTGTGTGGCAGATAGTTAAAAAAATAAGAACACGATATTTTGATTGAGGGATTTTACGAAGTTTCCCTCTTTCTTTTTTTTTAGAAGAATGAACAGTCGAGTATCGTCATGCTAATAGATGTGGCCATGCCTAACCGGCCCACAAGCAAGGCCATTTCTATAGTGGTTGCTGTCCTTCTTCGGCCCAGGCCCAAGTATAATGCTATCTCTGTTTTCTTTAGCCCAGGCCCAAGTACAGAAGAGGGTAGGTGACCGTACGTATAAAATCAGTGAGTTTTTTTTAGGGATATAAAATCAGTGAGTGTGTCTCCATCAGATAGTGGTAGTCAGCTCACCAACCGTCGCTAATAATCACTGTGCGGCCGGTCTAATTCTAAAGTTCAAGAATTCGCAAAAAACAGAAATATAAAGTTTATGATTGTCGAGAACAACAAAGCGCTTTGTGTCGTCGCATCGCTGACCTTGATGCTAAACCCAACCACCCCCACTGTAGCAGTTGCTCAGTCAGGTCCTTATACGTGTCCCTCGAGCTCCTCATCATCGAATCAATCTAGACAGCTCCAGTTCCACCCGTTCCCCATCCTCATGGCGGCCTCCCGCGCCGTTGCTGCCTTCCTCGTGCTCGTCCTCGCCGCCGCCGTGGCGGCCGACGACACGAGCACGACGCACCTGCACATGTTCATGCACGACGTGGCGTCCGGCAGCAACCCGACGTCAGTGCAGGTGATCCAGGGCCCGGGCAGCGGCGGCGCCGCCTCGTCCGGCCTAAGCTTCGGCGACACGAGCGTGATGGACAACGCGCTGACGGAGGCCTCGGCGTCCACGTCGTCGGAGGTGGGGCGGATGCAGGGCGTGTACATGCTGTCGTCGCTCACCGGCGCCGTGCGCATGGTCACCGCCAACATCCTGCTCACGGCCGGCGCCAACAACGGCAGCACCATCGCCGTCATGGGCCGCGACGACACCGTCGCTGGTACCGGTGTGCAGGAGCTCTCGGTCATCGGCGGCACGGGCAACTTCAGGATGGCCAACGGCTACGTGCTCTGGAAGACGGCCGCCGCCAACGGGCCCGACTCCACCGTCGAGCTCGACGTCTACCTCGGCAACGGCACCACCATTGATGCTTCCGCGCCCGTCTCGCCCGTCGACGGCGGATCTTCCACCGGCGGCTCCTCTGGATCTGGGGGATCCAGGTCCAACTCTTCCGGTGGCAGGGCCTCCGCCGCCGGGAAGATGGTCGTCGCCGTTGCTGCCGCGGTGGTTGGATCTTGGATTTGGTGATGATTATTATTACAGGATTTGGTGATGAGTGGTGCCAACGACACGACACGCAGCGAAGATTATTCTTCGGACAGTGGGAAGTGGGTCGGTGTAGTGGACGGAGCCTGTCTGTTTGGTCCCTCACTGGTGCGTTGCGTAGGTAGATGCTCTGCTTTTTTTTTTATCGTTTTTACAGGATATATGCCATGAGGCTTTCTCCGCTTTTGCATGTGCATCATCCATTGTTTAACTCAGAGTCACTTTTGAGTGTTCGGCTCTACCTTGCTACTGTGTTTTAATTTGGCTCCAAAATGTTTTGTTTTTTGAAATCCTTGGCTCCAAAATGATGAGATGCAACAAGCTAATTGCAGAAATCTAACCGACTTGTTATGTTGGATTGGTTGGTGATCAGAAGATGACCTTAACTAACTGCTTCGTCTCGGATGTTGAGCTTTCTATGAGTTAGGTGGTGATGCTGATGTTCCGGTAAGTGACGTGCGTGTTTTTCCAGGATTCTAGAAGGGAGCAGGTTGGACTTTGGAAAACACCTGCTCCCTTGTACAACAAAAATCTTAGAAATGCTCAACCAAGGAAAAAAGAGAGGTCAGTCGTATTGAAACAGGTCACCTAATTCGTTGCGTCTCTACTAGTAGTTCATTTTCATTCCGTAGGTGAGAGTACTAGCCATAGGCTGACCCATGGCTACCTCCTGCTCAAGTCAACTTCTCTTTCACCAGTCCTCGAGCGAGACGAAAGAAAGGAAAACACAAAAGAGTAGGCTAGGTGGACCAAACAAAGAGGTAGGCCTTGGTGCCCATTTAGCCCACCAAAGTATAACATGGGCTGAAAATTGACTGGGCAAGGTCGGCCTTGGTCCATACGTAGCCCACTAAGGTAACATGATGGGCTGAAAATGATGTGGGAAGCTAGCTTCTAAAGGCGACCTGAAGCTTGCTCCGAAACTCGGACTTCTTCTTGGAACGGCCAGTTAGCCATGAGCTGCAGCTGCTTGCACGGTGCTCAGTGGCGTGGAGCTGCAGTGGATGTATCCGCCACGCTGCCGTCCAGACAGGGACAGGGAGTAATATTGCCAATTTTTCTGCTACAAGAAAATGATTTGAGGATAACGAAGAAGAATTTACTGTTCGATATATGAATGAGGGTTACAACATGTGCTCTGTTCTCGTGTTTTTGCTGAAGAACCTGAGACGATGACATTGACGGCTTCATTCAAAAAAAATATTAAGAGGGGAAATCAATCACTCGGAGCTGACATCGTCGTCGTCCTCATCAAGAGCAGCAGCAGCAGAAGAAGAATCACCGTGTGCTGGTACGGGCACGGATGCGTGGACGTCGAGCAGCAGCACGGCGTGGAGCACGGACTCCACCCTGGCGGTGCTCCACAGCACGTGCCCGGCGGCGCGCCGGAGCTTCCCCGTGCCGCCGACCACCGCGAGCTCCCTGACGGGCTCCGACGTGTCGTCGCGCCCGGCCACCACGAGCGTGCTGCCGTTGTACGGCCCGGCGGTGAGCCTCAGCGTGACGCTCACCACGAACACCGGGTCCGTCATGGACCCCAGCATGTACGTGCCCTGCGCGCGGCCCACGGGCTCCGAGTCCACGCCCAGGCCCGCCGTCAGGAGGTCGTCCACGGCTACCGTGTCGCCGAAGAAGTTGCCCGGGTGCATCGACGGGTTCTCCGGGCCCGGGCCCTGCACCAGCCGCACCGACGTCTGCCCCGGCCCGCCCACGATGTCGTGCATGTACACCCGCACGCGCACCGGCTGACGACGCGCCGCCGACGCCGGAGCGACTAGCAGGAGGAGGAGGACGAGGAGGCCGCGCTTGTTACCACTTGCAGCAGCGGCAGCCATTAGAGAAAGAGGAGGAACTGATTATTTGGGCACCACTGATCGAGATGAGCTTATTAATTAGTGGCTGCTGCCAGTGCCCCGTTTCTTTCAGACAAGAGAGCAAATATTGGCGTAGTAGTTGAGATGTAAACTTCCAAGGACTAGTGCTCAGTACTCAGGTCAGGTATGTTAATTTTTTGTCACAGTCATTATTCTCATTTTTTTAAGGGATGGAGAATAAATGGCTTGGTACCGATTTATTTATTCTCAAATTATTACTCCAGAAATTGAACATCATACTGCTGATGGAAATTGATTATTGAGACTACTGGGACTGGATTGGAGGAGCCCATTTCTCAAACGGAAAAGAAAACACGACTACTCGCTCGCAATGGCAAGTGGAGAAGAAGAAGGTGAGGATTGAGGAGAAGTAGAAGCAGCAGCGGGCACGGAGGGGTGGATGTCCAGCTCCAGCACCGTATGGATCTCTGACTCCACTTTGGCCGTCCTCCACAGCACGTACCCGGCAGCCCGCCGGAGCCGCCCCGTGCCCCCGACAACGGCGAGCTCCCTGGTCTCGTCGGTAACCCTGTCACGCCCAGCCACCACGATGGTGCTGCCGTTGTACGGCCCCGCGGTGAGCACGACGGTGATGCTCACCGCGAGGATCCCCTCCTGCCGCGAGCTCATCATGTAGGTGCCCTGCGCCCGGCCCACGGCCCTAGACGAGCCCATGTCCGGCCCGTCCGTGAGAAGGTCGTCGATGGCCACCGTGTTGCCGAAGCTCCAGCCCGCCATGGACGAGCGCGACGGGGGCCCACTCCCCAGATCAGCGGGACGGCCGACTGATCCGGCCCGTCGATCACGTTGTGCATGTACAGCCGCCGCAGCTGAACCTGCCGCCGACGGCCGTCCACCACGGCCACCGACGACATCACAGCCAGCGTGAGCAGAAGCTGCATTGCCTTTGCGGTGGCCATATTCACTCACTGCCTAGTGCCTGCTGGTGTTCATTCACCTGGAGTCTCTCTGCCTAGCCGCATTTATCCACCACGTTCCGCCCGGGAGACCAGCTACTGTTAGGAGGACAATCATACTAGTACTAGTATCATAATTGAAGGTCCAAATTTCTTATCTTTTAACCATCAGTGAGAGAAGAGGAGGCGCTTGGTTGTAGCAGCCATTGTTGTCATTGGCTTGTGGCTTCCTTCTCTACTGTGCAAGCTGTTGTTAGCATGGCAACAAGGGGGAGGAGCAGCAGATTGCAAATGTAAAAGGATCTCATGATTCATTGCCAATATCGCCATGCTAAAGATTTGGCATGTCATTGTTGCTCTTTTTCACAACTATGGTTCATTATTTGCCGCATTGGCTCATAAACTTTGGGTGTGTTCGTTTCCGCGGTCTAAAATTTATAGCTGTCACATCAAAAAGAATCTTATTATTTATGAGTACTTAAATAAAGTTTAATTATAAAATAAATTACAAGCTCCGAGACAAATTCACGAGACGAATCTAATGAGGTTAATTAAGTCGTGATTAGAAGATGGTTACTGTAGCATCACTTTATCAAAATATAGATTAATTAAGCTCATTAAATTCATCTCGAAAATTAGCACCAATCTGTTAAAAGGGTTTTGTCATTAAATTGATTGAAATATTTATAAATAATAAGATTCTCTTTGATGTGACAGATGCTTAAATTTTAGAGGCAGGAAACGAACAGGAACTTTGTCAAAAATATATTAGTGAACAGGTTGCTCACTATATTTTCAGTAAATTTTGTTAAGAACATAGGGTGGTAAACCAAACTTACTATGTAGTGTTCCAGTACATAGGCTTGTTGTTGAGAAGCAAGTGGCCCATTTCTTTTACAGCGCACCGACAGGTAAATTGATTCGCCATGGCCAAATTTCAGAGAGGACAGACAGTGATAATCGTGTCGTGCACATTGTATTGGTCATGAGGTCACATCTTGTCTGCTTAGAACCTGAGAAGATGCGTGAATTTCCGCATAATAATCCCTTCCGATCCGATAATACTACTCCCTCTATCCCTAAATGTAGGGCGTTTTGAAGTTTGAAATTTTTCCTAAATATAGGGCGTTTTGCAGATAGGACAAATTTTAGGGTTGGTGGGAGAGTTAATGAGTGGGTGGATAAAGATAAAAATAAAGGGTATAGTAGTCTTTTAACACATTGATTATTTTCTTGTTTGAATACTGTAAAGCCCTTACATTTAGGGACGGAGGGAGGGAGTAGTAGGTAAGCCTGCCCCGCCTCTGCCTCTGCCTCTGCCTCTGCTGAGAAGATGCGTGAATTTCCGCATAATTATCCTTTCCGATCTGATAAGAGTAGCCTGCCCTGTATCCTCTGCTTCGTGTGAGCAGAAGCATGATTGCACCGTGGACGTGGAGCACTCACTGTGAGTCTGTGAGTGACTGGCCGGTTTTATCGAAACGCTCCGGCATGTTACAGCTTAACTGCCCATCCTAATAGTACTGGTTACTGTGATGAGCCTAAATCTTCTGTGACCCGAACTTTTTCAAGAACTTGATAGTTTTTAGTACAGACTAGTGACTTGACAGCAGTGCATTACGGCATTCTTTTTATAAAAAATAACGTTACAAGATTTTTGTACCTAACAAACTAGTAAGACAATCGTCCTTTTACATACCAAGAAGTGTTGTAAACCTCCGGTGGTTAAAAGAACAAGTGTTGCAAGCTTCTAAAAGGCTCACGAGATATGTGTTGAGAGCAAAATCTGGCAAACAACATCGATATCTTTTTTCTTGCGAAAAGGGAAGTTTTACTGATGTTAAACTGTATTACACTTTTTGATTATGAAACTAATCAAAACTACCCCATCTTCATTTATGGCAGACAAAAAAAAACTTGAAAAAGTCATAAATTCCACCATTCACATCATTGTCCCAAACTAATATATCACGGACAAAAACTACTAAACCGTGAAAACCATTTAACATCAGTTTCATGATTTTCATAAAATCAGAAAAACCGTCAATAAACTGTTCAAATATGAAAATCTTATTTTCATTTGAATTCCTCTGATTTACCACTTGGTTTTATTGATTTATCGACAAAATCCTTGTTTTGAAATAAAAGAGCTCGGTTTTGTCGGTTTATTGCTCAAATTCATGCAGGTTACCACTCCGTTATTGGTATTTGAAAGTTCATTTTTTTAAATTTAGTTTTACGGAAAACTGGTTGTCTGCCGTGAGATCGGACAGGACAGATTTGGCCGAAAATCGAAAAAAACGAACCATGAATGTACGGGGGAAACGGTGCGAACCTGCTTTATTCCCATTCCATGAATTGAACATCATAGTCATAATACTGACAATGGATTATGGTGACTGGAGTGTGGACCTGGACGATGAATCACACCCTTTCCTGAAATGAAAAAGAAAAAAGACCCAAGGAGCTGTGCGAAAAAAAAAAGAACTTTGTGCTACTCGGTGGCAACCTCAAGTGCTGGCACGGGGACGGAGGCGTGGATGTCGAGCTCGAGCACCATGTGGATGTCTGAGATGATCTTGGCCGTGGTCCACAGCACGTACCCGGCGGCCCCGCGGAGGCGGCCGGTGCCCCCGACGACGGCGAGCTCCCTGGTCTCGTCGTGGATCCTGTCGCGGCCGGCCACCACGACGGTGCTGCCGTTGTACGGCCCGGCGGTGAGCACGACGGTGATGCTGACCACGATGACCTCCTCGTGCTGGGACGTGAGCATGTACGTGCCCTGCGCGCGGCCCACGGCCCTGGAGGAGCCCGCGTCAGGCCCGTCCGTGACCAGGTCGTCGACGGCCACCGTGTCGCCGAAGGTCCGGCCGGGCATCGACGTGTGCGCCGGGCCCACCCCCAGATCAGACGGATGGCCGTCCGGTTGGGCCCGCCGATCAGGTCGTGCATGTAAAGCCGCAGGTGCACCGGCCGCCGACGGCCGTCCACCACGGCCACCGAGCAGATCACGGCGACTGCCAACATGAGCAGCAGCTGCTTTGCCATAGCTACTTCCTCACTGTCACTGCTGCTAGCTCAGCTCTGGTGTGGTGTGGTGTGTGGCTGGCCAGATTTATCGTCTCCGCCCGGCGGGACCAGCTGAGGCTTACACGTGCTGTTTGTTACTGTTACCTATCATTGTCAGATTTTAGAGAGGACAGACAAACATAATTAGGGTGTGTTCGATTTCTATCCTCTGAAATTTAAGCATCTGTCACATCAAAGAGAATCTTATTATTTATGAATATTTCGATCAATTTAATGATAGATCTTATTGACAGATTGATGCTAATTTTCGAGATGTAATCTAATGAACTTAATTAATCTATATTTTATTAAAGCGATGCTACAATAACCGTCTTTTAATCACGACTTAATTAACCTCATTAGATTCGTCTCGTAAATTAGTCTATAGACCTGTAATTTATTTAATAATTAAACTTTATTTAATACTCCTAAATAGTAAGATTTTTTTAATGTGACACCTCTAAAATTTAGACCCAGAAAACGAACACACCCTTAATCATGTGTTGTTTCCATCGTGAATATCAGCGTTGCATAAATTGCTTCCAAGCTGATAATAGTAAGCTGCCCTGTTTTCCCTGCTTAGCGTGACGTTCTGCTCTGCTCACTTGCTCGTAATCGTAACTGTGGTTTTGGGCTGTTGGCGCCGAATAGGCTGGACTAGCACAACTGGGCCAAGATAAGCCCGGTCCCAAGGCCGAAACTTGATTGGGCCGTTAGTAGCATAGCATGATACACTCTACTGACCAAGCAAGACACCTTGTCCATGAAACAGCCAAAGGTCTTCGCAGGTTTCAATGCCATTTCCACCCTCAAAACAATTAAACAATCTAGGGTGCGTTTTTTTGGATAATGAGTGAAAGACCAGACTCCAAGACTACACAAAGAGCACTGAGGCTGACACACACAACACAAAGAAAGCAAAAACAAGCACCGCTACAAAGAGAAGCTACAAAATACTAGTACATTGCTACAACTAGAAAATCGTCGTCGATGAAGGTCGCAAGCCGAAAACGCTCAAAGTCAATACTTAGCTCCGCCTGAGCAGTAAACAGGTATCCCATCACAAAAGACAATTTACTAGATTGATTTTAAAAAATGAAAATACACATATCAGATGAGTTATGTAAAGGGCTTTTCTTTTCAAGATGATGGAACCTTTTTTCATTACAAGAACCTGAAAACTTGTAACGACTTCGTTGACCGGGAGTCTCACTCACGCGAGTGACTGGTTTCTCTTTAAAAGCAGCGGAAGACTTGGCTCAACTTATAAACCACACTACCACAGCACAACTTCAATTGAAATCGTATTTACTTGTATTCAGTGAATAAGACGGTCAGCTCCAAAGTCTACAGGCGTCCATGGACCGTCAGAGCAATTTACAGGTGCAGCAGAGCATCCAAGACGATGAAGGAAGTTTCCGTGTCAGTCGGTGCAATTTGCATCTGATTGGGCCCCCGATCCCTGAATCGCGTCTCGATCATGGCATTACAGAAAGCTGATGTGATCGCCAGGAGAGGAGACGACTTGCGAGTCTCCGGTCGCAGCAGAGTTGAATCTCCTTTTATGAAGGAAATAAAAAAAAAACAGAGTTGGACCCCAATCGATGGACAGAAACTGCAGCATGCCTCTGCCTGTATACGACTGAGGCGCCGTTCGTTTCCACCCTCTAAAATTTATATACTCGTCACATCAAAGAGAATCTTACTATTCAAGAAGATCTTTTATTAATTTAATAACAAAACCTATGTCGCGACCCCCTCTAATTTGCGAGACGAATCTAATGATCCTAATTAATCTATGTTTAGCTACAGTGATGCTACAGTAAATATCTTCTAATAACACTATAATTACCCTCGTTAGATTCGTCTCGTGAATTAGATAGGGGGTCTGTAATTAGTTTCGAGATTAGACTTTATTTAAGTACTCCAAAATAATAAAATTTTCTTTGATTTGACCCCTCTAAAAATTATATAGCTGGAAACGAACAGGCCCTGAAGCTGGAAAATTGCATGCATCAACATCACTCGCACTGCCAAATATGTTTCGCTTCGATCGATCGTCGGTGTGAAAGAAAACCCTAGCCAGTCCACCACGCTTGCCGGAAACAGTGGCTTATTTGACCGCGCCGGCGCGTGCCTCTGACTGCCGAGCCGACTTTTATAACGCACGGGTTCTATTCTAATTAAGAGTTTTATTTTGAAGCTCAGATCGTCGCAAATGCTCACTGTTTCAGACGATGATGCATGATGGAAGTGACGGGTCACCGCGCCTTCATCCAGACTATTATTTCCTGAGATGATCAGCCAGTTGATCTACTACTTGATGCCGACCTCTCAACGTAATTTTAAGCCTTTCCCATTCTCCGGACACTGTTTGCAAAATTTGAACTTTACATCAAAATCTAATACAACTAGATCGAAATGAGATGATCTATAAGAAACATCTTTTTTCTATAGCATAACATTGACATTTGCTTTCCTTCAATCACATACTACATAATTATACAAAAACAAATAATATCATAAATCATGTTAGCTGAAAGTTTTCTAAACTTTTAGTCAATTGAAGTGGAGGAAAGATGATTAATAATTTCTACTAGTTGATAGCTCTTAAAATGTGTTTCCCGACATAAAAATACTGTAAACTCAAATATACCGTTGCATTAGCCGCCTAACGGCCGTCTGAAAAGATACTACTTCCATCAGATCCTCTTATCAAAAAATAAAAATTTGCAAGTCAAACGTCATATAATTTGGCAAGTGGTACAAATAAATAAACTGAAGCATAACATGGACAATAGTACTAATCTTGATGCCAGCCTGTTATATTCAACTACGGCAAGGTTTGCAGAGGAACAGTAGTCGGCCATTAGCCTAGTACTAGGTGGCAGCAGCAGACAGGTTAATAACGCAAGCAACTACTGGTCAGCTTCGTCTCGTCGCCGGTGGCGGCGGACACGCTGGTCTGCGAAATACTGCCTATGTTCAGAAATGTAAGTATTTATTGACTTTCAGGTATCAGCTTTGACCACTCGTTTTATTCAAAATTTTTATTAAAATATTATTTATTTATTTATAATTTATTTTATCATCGGCCATATTTTAACTATCAATTAGTAATTTTTGTTTTTGTGAAAATATTTTAAATAAGACGAATGGTCAAACACTATAGTTGAAAGTTAACAAATCCTTATATTTTTGAACGGAGGGAGTACTCCCTAGCTAATGAACCAATGAAGCTTTGTTCCCACGAATAGCGGCATCTCTGACTAGGGGCCTGTTCGTTTCCAGCTATATAATTTTTAGAGGTCAAATCAAAGAGAATTTTATTATTTTGGAGTATTAAATAAAGTTTAATCTCGAAACTAATTGCAGACTCCCTATCTAATTCACGAGACGAATCCAACGAGGGTAATTATGGTGTTATTAGAAGATGTTTACTGTAGCATCACCGTAGCTAAACATAGATTAATTAGGATCATTAGATTCGTCTCGCAAATTAGAGGGGGTCGCGACATAGGTTTTGTTATTAAATTAATAAAAGATCTACTAAATAGTAAGATTCTCTTTGATGTGACAAGTATATAAATTTTAGAGGATGGAAACGAACGGGGCCTAGGAATCGATTGGTCAGACTTCTGCTAACCTTATCCACAGATGGAACGGAATCCACAGTTGCTTATTACGTGATTTGCTAGGATGTTGTAGCCGTTATTGGGCTTCACTTGCACTTTCATTACTGCTGATGGTGAGTTTTCTTTTCCTGCCGCCTGCTTGGACATGATACACTGCACAACAGCTAATGCCTCACAGGCAGCACGTGCATCTGGATATGCTCAGCCCGGTTTCCCATTTATTTCTTACTAGTACCCAACATGCCAAATTGCTGCCGCTTCGTTAATTAGCTTGTCCTGATTGCGCTCCGTGATTCGTGTAATGACAACAGTTCAATTCTGTCCTAAATCGGATGCGTGCTATCATTGTGGGGAGTAAACAATACTACATGGCATGTGAACCGAGAAATAGTAGCTGCTGGCTGGTGCATATTCTACGCTTCGATTATGTTTTTCTTTTTCTCTCTCGAAGAACAACAACCAAGTGAAGAAGACGGCCGTTGGTTTCCTATTTTAGCGAGGTTTGGAACGTTAGCAGCCGACTAAACATCCACTTCCACCGTGTACAAATACAATAAATAAAATGATTCTTTCACAAAAAATGATTAGTACTACAATATTGCTGCAAGTCAACGTACTGGAGTTGAAGCAAGTATGTGCGTGATCGATCGAGGGTGGAGCCTACAACGGGAGAATCAAGTGGTTGAATGGCAAGTACAAGTACATAATATTAACTCATATTTTTATTTAAAAATATTACAGGTACATAAATAAAATGGAGTATATGCTAGGGAAGTTGTTATAGTCCTACAAGTTCCATTCAAAGTATATGAATTATATTTCTGCCGTTAAGATAAAAAAATATCCGTTCGTTTTTATTAGAATTATTATTCTAATAATGACAACAATAAACAATTACAAAAAAGAAGAGAGTGTATTTTTGGATGTGGCAAAACACAATGTAGTCATAGAAGTGCAAACGCTCACATATGAAGCATTAGTTAGTGAAGCAAAAGAAATGAGTCCTTTTAAGAGGAAATTTTCCCCAAAAAGGTGTCTCGTCATCACCACAAGCTCATTGGAACCCTGAAACATATGAACAAAAAGGAAAAAGGGAAATTCATACACGGAGGACTCGAGGAGAGGATAAGCGTGAAGACGCATGGACATGTAAGCAGGCATGAGACACGAGATGCCCTCCAGCTTTAGGACCAAGTTATGCGGCAAAGCGCAAAAGCTGCTCACGAGAATACTTCTCTACTGCAGATTCTGCTGTCTCTGTGCATCGTCGGATAATCATCTTGTTTTTTTATTCGGGGTAATTCTGTCACACGTAGAATGTTCCTTATCTCCCAATTGTCTGCTACTACTACCCTTTCTGCTCAAATCAGGTAACTGTGCGGGTCTATTTGTCTCCATTAGCTAGCAAGTACAGGCCCAGAATATCTGGCCAACCATGTCATGGTCGTCAGCTGATCTGTTGTGTCTTGCTGTGAATGAACAAGGATCAGAATGTCAGGCTGCATGATCGGATTAGGAACGCAAGCAACTGTTGACTCGGAATTTTTCAGCTGGCTCTTTTGCATGCAGTTTCTTGGTTTCACATGTATTCTAATAATTCTACCATATCCATTGATACATATTCATCAACGGACTTTTCGTATGTCAAAAAATAATATGGATTCCTTGCTTGTCCGGCCGAACTAACGATATGGTGGATATTTGGGCAATCTACTAGTATTATATATGCAGCAACTCTTTTACCGCACATAGGTTCAATCCACCGCCGGCTTGTCTGCCGTGAAAACGACTTGTGCGTCGTCGTTATTGTTGCATGGATAGAGTACAGGTCATGGACGACTAGAGTTTTAATTTACTCGATCGGATCGTATGTTCATAACAATTCATGCAACGGGCAGATCATACACACAGAACTCCAGCGCGGCAAAGACAGACCAGCAAGTCAAACGTAGCAGCTCAGCTCCACCGCAAATGGGTTTAGATAATTTCTCCAACTCAGCATATGCAGCAGCTTAACGTAACCTTACTCCAATTGATGGGCAAGGCGTTGACTTGTCGCCACCAATTAAGCTGCAACCATATACGTATCCACACTGGCCTTACAACGGTTAATCGTCTCTTTTTTGGGCTATAAACAAATAGCAGTAGCCAGCTCGTTCGTATACAAAGGGCCGGGACAATCTTCTTGTGTGTGCCTACTGCCTATATAAGGAAGAACACAGCCTCTCTGTCCTCTCACCTCAACCTTTGCTAAGCCTCCACAGCTAGTTAGTGGGTTCCTTGAGCCAAAAAAAAAACGTCCGGAAGATGGCCGGCGGCGCCATGGTGAACGCGGCCGGGGCCAAGGACTACCCCGGCAAGCTCACCCTCTTCGTCTTCTTCACCTGCGTCGTCGCCGCCACCGGCGGTCTCATCTTCGGATATGATATCGGTATCTCGGGTAAGTATATATACAAGTTCGTCTACTACGTAACAATTGATGATAGATTAATGGAGAGAAGAGATGATCATAACCATCATGTTTGCAGGTGGCGTGACTTCCATGGACCCTTTCCTTGAGAAGTTCTTCCCGGAGGTGTTCCGGAAGAAGCAGTCGGCGAACAAGAACAACCAGTACTGCAAGTACGACAACCAGCTCCTGCAGACCTTCACGTCGTCGCTGTACCTCGCCGCGCTGGTGGCCTCCTTCTTCGCGGCCACCGTCACCCGCGTCCTCGGCCGCAAGTGGTCCATGTTCGGCGGCGGCCTCACCTTCCTCGTCGGAGCAGCGCTCAACGGCGCCGCCGAGAACGTCGCCATGCTCATAATTGGCCGCATCCTCCTCGGAGTCGGTGTCGGATTCGCCAATCAGGTATGCTGCTGCTCTGTCTCTCGTTTCTTTTCGTTTCAACACTACTCCCTCCCTCCGTCTCTAAATATAGGGCTTTTTAACATTCAAGTATAAAAATAATCAATGTGTCAAAAGACTATTATACTTTTTTTTAAGAAAAATTTAGGTAAAATTTTAAACTCCAAAACGTCTCTATATTTAGAGACAGAGAGAGTAGGTACCAAAACAGAACCATCTTGTCTTCATGCTTTGCTTGAGTTTTCAAAAGATGATCTTTACTAGTAGGTGTCAAGAAAAAACTATCCAGCATGTGCAAAGTCCAAGCTGGTGGGCTAGTTTATTGACACCACCTTCACTGTTCAAGTATAATACTCTTGTCCTGGCCCCACTGGATGCATCTCTGCTTCCCCAAGTCCAAGCTTGCGACACAGCGACGACGACGTTTACATTTCTTTTTGTTATTATTAAGAAGAATAAGGAGAGTGAGCCAGGAAGCTGACTGCTTTGTCCGTTTATCCCTCCGATTCCAAGCATTCAAAACCAGTACCGGTTTCTTCTCACCTTATTCCTTGTCCTCCTCCAGTCCTCTGAGTTGGCCCTTGATCTGGTTGCAATTTTTTCCATGGTACCTGCAGTATGTAGTGCCTGTTTTGGTACACTACCATCCTGCTAGCTAATTTTCCAGCCTAGCATACAGTAATGTATGGCAACCTGATCTTTCTTGTTTATACGTACCGGTAAATGAACTCAAATCAAATCCCGTAGTAGTAATGAATGTATCGGTGGCAACTACAAGCTGTTGCATACCGTAGATTATTCATTGAACAGCTCTAGCAAGCTGTAAGGTCGACGCTATCTCCAAGGTTCACGTGGAAGACTTTAGTTTCATTCAAAAGCTAAGCAACCCTTTCATGTGACGTTTGGGATTAGATTAAGGCCTGGAGTGAGTAGTACAGCGAGAGAGGAGCCTCGTCTCTGTCAAAAAATGCATCAATCCGGACTGTCTCCAACTTCACTTTTTCCTCTGCACAAGCCCAAGTCGCTCTCGGTTATCTAGCACGCATCCAGTGTTTAATCCACAATCATAATGCATCTTATTAGCAAAAGAATCACGACAAGAGTGTCCTGGTCATGGGCTGAAGATGAACACTGCTGCTACTTTTCCACTCACTGCTGTGGACATATCCTCTCTTTCTTTCTTGGAACCTTCACCATTGACTTGAACTTCAGTCTAGAATCAGTGAACCACGATCGAGATCCTCTTTTTTTTTTTGAGTGAGAGAGAGAACCCACACGAGATATTTGTGTGAAGGAATTTGAGAATAGTTCCAATGGAGTTTAGACTTGAGACAAGTGATTAGATTGGTGGCCAGAAGATGGAAGAATTCCACATGAACGTTGCTTTCTAGCTTCATCACTTTAAAGACTTTGACTTGATTTTCTTGTTTTGGGAAATCACTTTGAAGACTTGACTTGTACTGTCGTTTTCAGAAGACTTGCAGTTAAGCAAAAATGAGGACCAAGTTAGGCCAAAGGCATATTCTTGTTATAATTACATCTTTTAGAAATTAACATACTAGTAGACGTCAGCAGGCTAGAAAGAAAGTAGTATATATAGTGACTAGTTACACCAAATAACATTGTTGATATTGCTTGCAATTTCTAGTAATAAGATGATAATAAGATAATTATTGCAGTCTGTGCCCGTGTACCTTTCTGAGATGGCTCCGGCGAAGCTTCGTGGCATGCTCAACATCGGCTTCCAGCTGATGATCACGATCGGCATCCTGGCGGCGGCGCTGATCAACTACGGGACGAACAAGATCAAGGCCGGGTACGGGTGGCGCATCAGCCTGGCGCTGGCGGCGGTGCCGGCCGGCATCATCACGCTGGGCGCGCTGTTCCTCCCGGACACGCCCAACTCGCTGCTGGAGCGCGGGCACCCGGACTCGGCGCGGCGCATGCTCCGGCGCATCCGCGGGACGGAGGACATCGACGAGGAGTACTCGGACCTGGTGGCCGCCAGCGAGGAGGCGCAGAAGGTGCAGCACCCATGGCGCAACATCCTGCAGCGCCGGTACCGCGCGCAGCTCACCATGGCCGTCATGATCCCCTTCTTCCAGCAGCTCACGGGCATCAACGTCATCATGTTCTACGCGCCCGTGCTCTTCGACACCCTGGGGTTCAAGAACGACGCCTCCCTCATGTCCGCCGTCATCACCGGCCTCGTCAACGTCTTCGCCACCCTCGTCTCCATCTTCACCGTCGACCGCCTCGGCCGCCGCAAGCTCTTCCTCCAGGGCGGCATGCAGATGATCGTGTGCCAGGTGGTGGTGGGCACGCTCATCGCCATCAAGTTCGGCACCAGCGGCATCGGCGACATCCCCAAGGGCTACGCCGCCGCGGTGGTGCTCTTCATCTGCCTCTACGTGGCGGGCTTCGCCTGGTCCTGGGGCCCGCTCGGCTGGCTCGTGCCGTCCGAGATCTTCCCCCTCGAGATCAGGCCGGCGGGGCAGAGCATCAACGTCTCCGTCAACATGCTCTTCACCTTCGTCATCGCGCAGGCCTTCCTCACCATGCTCTGCCACCTCAAGTTCGGCCTCTTCTACTTCTTCGCCGGCTGGGTCGTCATCATGACCGTCTTCATCGCGCTCTTCCTCCCGGAGACCAAGAACGTGCCCATCGAGGAGATGGTGCTCGTCTGGAAGTCACACTGGTTCTGGAGCAAGTTCATCGCAGACCACGAAGTACACAACGTCCAGATGGCCACTTCAAACTCAAAGACGGCAGACGCATAATACACTTCCCGGCTCAGATCATCATTATTGTACATTTCTCTTTTCCTTTTCCTATATTATTAGTTTTCGATTGACATCTCCTCCTCCTCCTCCTCCAGTCCTCTCTGCCTCTCTTGTGTATGTACTGTGCGACAATTCTTTGCACAAGATGTATCAATGTTGATTACCACTTCAATCATGTATCTCCATTCTCACAACAGGTGTCTCAATCATGCCCAATTAACCCAAACGCTACCACGATGCTAATAACACTGACAGAACACTTTCCAGGTTGAATCCCTCCCTTGTCAGACCAAAAAAAATATCAATTTCACAAGACAGAAATTAGGCCACAGCATAATTCTATGACCTCACGACAGAATTATCCAAATCACCAGTCACCAAATGTTTACAAACTGCTCAGCTTATCGTTTGAGCTTATTCATGTCACAAAACAATGATCGTCCCTTGTTTCATTACAAGACAGCCCAGAGACCAGCGATCCTTTCCCTAGATCTGGGGTAGCTTCGTCAGATCTACAGCACTTGCTGCTCTTGATCCCACCATCGTTATGGGATTGGTTCGGACCCTTGACTGCTTCAGCAAAGAGCTCGAAGCATACCCGGAACGAGCATGCCTTGAGCTCTGTGCCTTGTGTGAAGATGAGCTACCCACCAGCCTGGAAGTGGATGATTTGCGATCCGACCTAACACCACGGTCAGAACGATGGGAAGAGGAGATTTTGCGGGAATGACGATCTGAGACATCTTTTGAGCCAGCTGCTCTTATAGGGTGCTTGTTGTACACAACAAGGTTTGGCAGCAGGCTTAAGAGGTATTTCTTCAGGTGTTCATCACCTACATTCTTCTGTGCAGGGTTGCCGTCAAGGTTAATGGCCTCTAGGGAATTGTAATTTGCAGCTAGCTGACCGAGGCCCTTGGATGTAGAAATCTTGTTGTAGCGCAAGTCCAGAACTTTTAGCTTCAGAAGGCGGTGAAGGCCATCTACCTCACTGATCTTGTTACCAGCCATATATAACTCCTTCAACGAAGAGCAGGAGGCCAAACCTAAGCAACGGTCCAACTCGTAAGTCAACGTGAATAAAGAACTCTTCTCACAGTCAAATAATCCGAATATGATGCATTTTATGAATAGATAATACAGCAGCAATTTACTTTCACATCACTCAAGAAATAAAAGTCAACAGCATAACTAACCCCGTTAGTCAGAACATGAAAATTGGGAATATAAATGACATAAGAAATTATCATGTGACCACAACAAAGGAAAATCATGTAAAATAACAAGGCAAGACACACAAGATGTCAATATCATACCATGGCCAATTCTTGATATCCTATTATAGCTCAGATCCAGCAAGCGCAAACGTGTTAATTCTCTAAGGCCTTCAATTGTTGAGATGTTATTCTTCGACAGACTTAGCATGTGAAGGCCTTTTGGAAGAGTTCCAGCAGTAACTCGCACTGTGAAGAAAGATCTAGATGTTAGTGATTTGATGGTTTAATCATCCTGAAACAAATGAACAGTAGTACAAAATGAAGGGGAAAAACCATAAGGTCTAAGAAAGAGAAGGCTCACCAATTGAGTTCCCTGATAAGTTCAAGAAGCGTAAACCTGAGAATGCACTAAGTCTTGGGATTGCAACTAACCCAAGGTTTGCCAGCTGGGCTGAGGGTGAAAGTGGAGTTAACTTTGAAATATACCTATAGGCTATCTCCATGCCAAGTGGACTTTTAGCATCAGGCCGCACAGCAGGACCACCAGCTACTGGCTCACTAGATTTTGTCGAAGCGGAAAATGAGCTTTCTCCTTGCTCATTCACAGTGATATCATCAATATTGATTTGGTCGATCCAATCCTCGATTCTTTTAATGCTATAAGTTCTTGGAGAAAGTTCACCTGGGTCCACATCAATACCGGTTTTACCATGTTCAGGTTCTTCACCAATAGCATTTGTGTTAGACATGTTCCTTGAGTCAGGCACTTCAACAACAAGCGATTCGTTGTGGAGTGTGCTATCTCTGTTCCACAGCTTCTCTTCTATCTCTTGATCCATAGCATCACTGAGGCCACCGTCATTGGCAGAATGGTGATAGACATCCCTTGAATCAGTGGAGAAAGGGGCAACTGGATTAACTGAGTGGTCACCACTGATGTATTGGACACCCCAGTATTCATGACCAACTAGCATCCCATCCCTGACAAAATTTTCTTCTGCACTTCCGGAAGACCGTTGACCCTCATCAGCAGCATCAGAGCAACAAAGTGAACCATTATCCTCCATGTTTACTGTCTGGTATAAATCAGGAGAAGGTCCAGAATACAGATCCAAAGTTGACTTAGAGCGATGCATTTCATTAACACTCAGGTAATCTACCTTCTCATCAAAAAGAGAACACAGGCCATCAACAGATCTACAGCGAGACCCTAGTATCTCAGAATCAACAGAGCCTTCATGGTCACTAGTGGAATTATTCTGAAATACAGCAGACTGTGATCTAGGAAATTTGCTCTCAGAATAAGACATGTGGTTGCTATCAGAGTCCATCGCATGATCACGAGAAGGTTCACAAAGGTCATGACTAATCAGGTTGGAAGATGCATCAAAAGCATCCACATTTTTTGTGCTGCATGACTTAGTAGTTTCTCCAATAGCTGCAGTGCTCAAATCATGGTTTGTATCGTCGCACTCAGTGCCTTCGCTACAACAATGGTCACGGTCCTTTTGAAGTATGTTTCCAAGAGACTGGCTCTTCTTTAGCCGCCTAATTTCCTTGCTGTCATCAGAGCATGTGGACCTATTCAAATCTTCTGACCTCCAACATTCTTGATGCGACGATGAGCTAGTGCCATAATGCCCACTAACAGCTGAACAATTATTTTCATCTGCCATCTGGTTTGGACTGGCTGACCCAGTCACAAGATTCACAGTTGGATCCTGAGAATCCTTCTTCGAAGCTGCAAACATGGTTTTATCTACTCGCGGAAAAACCTCCTATGATTACAAAAGAAGAGTGCACGAGATAGTTAGTAGAAACATACTAATGGTTTCAAGATGGGAGTATAATGCGAATGAAGGGAATATAAGGCAGCAGGTGGTTCCCATACCTTTGATCTGTGTTGTGTGGTAGAGGATGAAAAGCACAAGAACCTAACCATAAGAATCTTTTGTGATCACCAACACGCCAGAAACACTGTCCAGCCAATCACATAGCTAAACAGAGGATTATCTCAGAGAACTCAGCTCAGCAAATTTGTTACATCTCAGCTGCTGTTGGGAGTTAGCCGTAATCAACAAAAAGGCCCTCTAATGCTCGGCGCAGTCTCCAGATGTAAGTTGGGTTTATTCCCAAAGGTAAGGACAAGTTGGATGAAGGATTGTTGCAGACCCACACCCACTTAGAGGTGCGAGGTGTGTATGGCCTCTTGATATCTGCCAGTGTTTAGGAACTAGACAAATCCAAAAGGATGCATGTGCTCAAGAAGAAATCCTGCAGATAAAAAAAAAGGTAAGTGATCAAGCAAGCGTTTGTGAGAGAGCAAAAGGTTGTCACGGTATAAAATTATCATGAAGCTACTAAGCTTACATTAATTAAGCAAAAGCCCAAATGGTATTCATTTTCCTTCATACCCCAGTGCTGCTAATGACTGAATGTACCCAACTAGTACTACAGAAAAGCATCCCCTGATGTGGTAGACATCATTTAACATTCAACCGAAATCAGATGATTCGAAATTATTCAGCTTTATTCAAGGAAAAAAAGAAAAGAAGACATTGTGTCATACGACTCAGAACTCATTGCTAACCTAAATTATCACCATATACTTTTCAAGAATTAAAAAAAAAAAGAATCAATTGCAAGCGTCGACATGTGGAACACAGGGTGAGTCATGACTGTGTTCAGATCAAAAGAAAAACAGATACCAATACAAAAGGGCCGTGCAGCACAGCACAGGGATGTTCCCTAATTATTGAGGCTGCGCCCGGAGGCTCCACCGCACACAGACACTCCCATAGCCCCGTGAGCTTTTGCACTTTTCGCCAGTTCCCTTTGCGGCCAGACGCCTGGAGGCATCGATACGACATCGCAGGAGGTGGGCCTAAGATTTGCACATGTCTTCTTGGCTACTCCAATCCAAAGGTTTGAAGGATGCATACCGATCGCAGAATCAAGATTACACGGCAAGAATTCATCGAATTATTAGACAGAAACTGCTACTGGCATCGCAACATACAGAAAACAAACGCGCAACGAACACTATGGACCTCGAATCTATCGATTGCGGCGAAGAAAGCATAAGATTCTGGATGAAGAACAGAGGAACGAGCTCCTTACCAGGAAACGAAGGAGCGGATCCAAGTAGGGAGGATCTCCACTCCAGCACAGCACAGTAGAGCGGGGTGGAGGAGGGCTGGAAGGGAAGGGGAGAGCTCTCCGTGGTGGGAGGTGGATGGCGGCGAGGCGATTGATTCTGCGGTGGGAAGGAGGCGTCGTGAGAGGAGAGGAAGATGCCAAGATGATGTGATCTGATTGGTTATAGGGCTGCTGTTGCGGGCCCACGGTAGCTCCGTGTTTTTTTCACCTTATATATTTTCTCATCTTTAATCTCCCAAAACCTTCTCTATTTTAGCTTTGGACTATCCGTTGGGCCTTTTCATGGGATTTTGGTACAGATACGGTAGGAAGTAGGAGACATCACCCGTCACATACAATTCTGTACGGATATACTCCCTGTGCTTTCAAGTAAATTTTTTAGTGTTTACATCGCAAAAAAAAGAGTAATTTTTTAGCGATCTTTTCCAATACACAGATGGTATAATGTGTTATGAAAATCGTGAATCGAGAGATATAACGTTGAACAAAAATTGTGGCTTCAGATATTTCTAGTTTTTGCCATACTATGTTTTGCAGTTAATTGCCATATGCACACATGTGTCTCGTGTCGTTAAATTTTAGCTAGTAATATTTTGTGTAAACGCCATCAATATTAACCATGTACTTAGAGGGATTCAAACTATCTTCTACTAACTATGATATTGGTTTTAATTTATTTAACCACCGTTGGGTACATAGATTGCACTCTTATTAAAATTGTGAGTTCTAAAGGTCAACTCTTCCTCCAATTTCAAACTGAAACGTCACTCAAATCTATGTATAAATATAATGCATATGTCGTAGAAATGTTGATGCACCTCTCTTAAACTCGGAACCGGATCCTCTGCCGAACGTCAGATCGACGTGCGCTTGTCGATCTCGCGATTAACGGCCAGCGGTCCTCCACAGCTCATGTGTGTAAGCCCAACAAAAACTCACGGCCGAAATCGTTTTGTCGCAGCGCACTACAAAGCATTAAGTTCAGAGACACTACATGGCGTCAGATTATTGACTTGTTCGGCAGAGGATCCGGTTCCCTTAAACTCATGGTCGGGAGTGGGGGACGCTTGCCCCTCCTGTCAACTTATTTGATAGTACTAGAATAGTATGACAAGATTTTTACTTTCTTTTTCATACAATTTTCAAGTACATTCCAATTGAGATGGTTCAACTTTTAGACGTACTAGTCATTTCTATAAGGTATACTCCGAGATAATAGTGTTTTTTGTTTTTAAAGAAATGCAGTAAATATTTTCTCTTGTTCAATAAAATTTTGGGAGGATGTGAACGGTTCAAAAGTCGAGCGAAATCAAATCGGAGTGCAGGAAAATTATGAGGGCGTTGTTTCATTTTTTTTTGGGACATTGGAGTTGTCTGCCCGGCCCAGGAAAGAAAGCCTGCAACGAAAAGATATGCGGCCCATTTCTCAAACGCATCAGCGAACATTCTTGTATGTACCTACTCCCCTGCCGATCGTCGGCTGCTCTAGTCCCGTAGATTGAAAAAAAACTTGCAAATCGTGGATGATCCGGAGGTTCGTAAATGTGGCGGTGGAGAACAGCATGCATCACCTGGATTCTCCCAAGCACCGCCAATGCTCGAGAGACTGGATTCTCTAGCGCCGCCAGCCTACGTCGACGACCGCCGGTGATCGTCTATCTATTCAGGGCAGAATTCAGGCAGGTTGAGGTCTTGTTGGTTTCGTCATGAAATAATATGGATGGTAGTCTAAACCATATGTAACAGAAAAATATGGAATTGTTTCAGCCCAACTCGAAATAGTCGTTCGGTTACACATGGATTTGTATGGGAATAAACCCGATTCCAGCCCATTCCATATCCATTCCATACCTTAAAGGCCTAGCACCAATCCATAACTCTAACCTATGGAACGCAGTAGAGTCCGGATGAAGTGAAAAAGTCTGGAACCACTCAATCCGTGTCTGAAAACATATCCATATGGGATCCATTCAAAAAAAAACGAACAAGGCTCGAAAAATCAGCACGCCTACCAAATAGATGCTATAATGGAGCAGCTAAGCAAGGCTAGTGGTTTCGGCAGCTGCCAACAAAATACACTCGCCATGTCACAATTAGCCTTCACAACAGCCAACCCATATAACAGTGCCGGCGATTTGGCTGCCGAAAACTCTGGTTGCAATAAAGAACAAAGTAGTTAATGCAGCTTTGTAGATACAATCTGATGTGATGAAGATCTTTGTGGCCAAACAAGAAGCAACAAAATACGAAAATCTCAGATTCCAATTCAGAAAAGATTGAGACATCAAATACATCAACTTAGATAACTTAGTTGATAGATACCATGATGGCAGATATCGCCATGACAGAAACAATAAACATTACATAAGTCATGTGGAAGTAGTACACCGTATTTGTAGCTCCTCCGAAGGAAGCATGTGGCCACTAGGGTCCTTGAGGTGATGAGGCCATGCCTGCATGCTGCAACCCCGGAACACAGTACACCGCGGACGAGGTTGCGGTGAGCTGCAATGGGTACCAAGCGCCGGAGCCGAACGTGGGGCGAGGAGCGACCTGTCCGTAGGCGGTGGGTTCACCATGAACGCCGGCGCTCTTGGACCGAGCCATATTGGCCAGGGACCGTTCGTGCCGTCCGGCGTCCGGTACCGCGGCCTGCAGACGCCGCCGCCGCCGACGCAGCCGGGATCCGGAGGAGGTCAATGCTAGGGTTTGGAGTAGTGGTAGGGCAAGGATTGGGGGTTCAATCCTTCGATTGGAAGCACTGGGGATCGATTTGGCGCGCAGGGCAGCAATTTTGTGCGAGGGAGAGGCGGGCGGAGCACGGGATCGAGGGCAAGAGCGAAGCGCCATCGGAGTCGCTCGCGACGGGCTGGGAAGCGGACGTTTTGCCTCGGGTCCGTCACTTCGAGCTAGCGACTCGCAACACGCCCGTTCTCTTCTCTCTCTGGGTTTCTCGCTCCACCACGTCGGACTGGGCTGATGTGTCGCCTTATTTCGCCGGCTGAGTCAGCCTTAGTATACTTGCTCTAATTAAGCTACAGGTGGGGACGTCGTCATTTCCGACGCCATGACCACGTAAGCGAACTCCAATTAGCGTAGGTTTGAAAGGGATTGTTTACTCCAACAACCAGCTAGCAGAGATTATAATAGTGCAAAGCAGCCCTTTTTGGTCATGAGAATGAGATGATCATCACACGGCTGCTATCGATGGAACGCGGTCAACTGACCACCCTCTTCTTGCCTCTATAAATACTCTGCTTGGTTCTTCCATTCCATTCCATTCCACCAAACATAACAGAAGCATAGCAGTTTAGCTTTTCAGAGCTTCCAAGAGAGTCTGCAATGGCGCCAACCAAGATCTACATCGTGTAAGTTCGTCTTGTCCCTTACACGAAACACGATCAGGCAATCTAGCAGCAGCTCCAGCGATTAGTTATGGTCTTCCAATTCTGTTTGAATGAAAAGAATACTCAAAATCAGTCATGCTCAAAATTCAGAAATCATCTCCCAACAGGTACTACTCGACGTGGGGCCACGTGGCGACCCTGGCGGAGGAGATCAAGAAGGGCGTGGATTCCGTGGACGGCGTGGAGGCCACCATCTGGCGGGTGCCGGAGACTCTGCCGGAGGAGGTGCTGGGGAAGATGCACGCGGCGCCCAAGCGCGAGGACCACCCCGTCATCACGGCGCGCCAGCTGGTGGAGGCCGACGGCGTGCTCTTCGGCTTCCCGACGCGGTTCGGCATGATGGCCGCGCAGATGAAGGCGTTCCTCGACTCCACCGGCGGCCTCTGGCAGTCGCAGGCGCTCGCCGGCAAGCCCGCCGGCTTCTTCTTCGCCACCGGCACGCAGGGCGGCGGCCAGGAGACCACCGCGCTCACGGCCATCACGCAGCTCACCCACCACGGCATGCTCTTCGTCCCCGTCGGCTACACCTTCGGCGCCGGCATGTTCACCATGGACGAGGTCAAGGGCGGGAGCCCGTACAGGGCAGGCACCTTCGCCGGCGCCGACGGCAGCAGGACGCCCACCGACACCGAGCTCGCCATGGCGAACCACCAGGGGAAGTACTTTGCCGGCGTCGCCAAGAAGCTCACCAACGCCTGATGGATGAACACCTTGTGATCGACCGATCAATTCCTCATTCCTTCATTTTCCTTGCTTCAAATGTCTGCTCTGCCTACAGCCTATAGGATTGAACTGGATCGATAATAATAATTTGTCTTGTCCAATTACGAATACAGATATTTAATATCGCCAACTCCATCATGTCATTTGGATGCTACCGCCGGCCACCGGCAGCCATTGCCAACTCCACGTTTTCGTCATTACTCCATTTCCGCATTAACAAATAAGAGAATTATGCTCCTGCCTAACCAATCAACGAAGACAATACTTCACACGTCGCGATGACACAGACCTGACGTATGGCTTATCCGTCACTCTACATGCATGACCGGTGATTGCAGTAGTGTAGCATCAGCTATGGTCAGCGGTGTCCAAAACCAAAATTTCAGACGCCGTGATGTGTGGGTACACCGTACCGGCCGCCTCTCTCGGACCAAGAAAGCAACATGGAGTTGTTCAAGTAGCAGCAAACATTTTAATTTTTATTAATATACTACTGTTTCAACAATTTAATATAATACTGTTCCAATTGTGTGTGCTTGCTCAGGTAAAAGATAAATAGATGATGCCAAGACCCTGCCTGGTGGAGTGCTTTATTTAGATTAATTTACTTTTTGGGAGACATCATGATCCTGTTCCTCTGGACGTACTGATGTCCTCCTGACGCACAAACTGCATCGCACATGAGGCCAACAAGTAACCTCATGCTGTAAAAAAAAAAAAAGTAACCACACGCTTTCTAAGAGAATTTAGGCTATCTCCGACCCACACCTCAAATGGCCACCCAAAACCAAAATAGATAGTAAATCTTGAAAAATCTGTCTCCAACCGGCAACCCAAACCGAGCACCTATTTTCGGAATGGAACAAGTATGCGACCGAGAAATAGGGAACCAGCGGGCGACCCATCAATCTCGCGACGACGCGCCCGGTGGACCCCGGCGCCTCGGAGTCGAGCTCCCGGACGAGGCGGAGGGAGGAGGAGGTCGGGGCGCCGCTGCGGCGGTGCGGGATGCCGGGGAGATGCACCGTGGAGGAAGGGGCAAAGGAGAGATTCGCCATCCCCGTCATCCTCTCCGGGTCGGTGGACGGCGGCGAGGCGGAGGCTCTCCATCGCCGTCGGACTTGCATCGGGTAGACGGCCGGCGCATCGAGGACCACCGACCGCGGCCGGTCGATGCCGAGGTGGAGGGGCCCTAGCGGCGGATGTCGTTCACACGAAGCACCGACGAGAGAATGGAGACGTAGAGGAGGATGGTGGATAGCGGCGTGGCGGAGGCTCTCCATCGCCGTCAAACCTGCATCCGCCGCGTCTAGGTCCGGCCGTCGGACCTCGCCCCGCCACCCGCAAGCGCCTCCCCACCTGATTTTGAGCTCCCGGTTGGAGACAACTATTTCTAGATCACGACCATTCAAGCACTGTAGCGACCTATTGAGAGATTTAGGTCTCCAAAATAGGTGGTGCGGGTTGGAGATAGCCTTACAACACATGCAAATAGGACTCTTAAAAAACTTGTTTAGAAAATTTGTAAAAAAAAACTTTATCCTACTATATGGTTGTTAATCGATAGTTATAAATCTATCTATCTCAAATTGTTTCGTGGCCCCTAGAGCATCATTGGGCGGAAAGTTCAAAATTCATAAATATGCCAAATGTCCCAGCCGAGATGAGTATTTTAGTGTGAATATTTACAAAATAATATTAGGATGTTGCAGAAATATTTTTACTCGTATATTCTCAAAATTCAACTTTAGAAATAGTGGAATTGAAGTTGCTTGGGGTGTTTGTCGGCGAGAAAGATTAGCGCCGCCACGTGGCGATCCCGGACCCATTTAATGAAGGGTTAGCCCCTAAATCGCAAAGCCACGTCGGCGAGACGAGGCTGGGCCCACTCCGATACTACACCACCGAAGGATAGGACAAGGGGGCGACAAGCACGACCTTGCCCGCCTAACTCGAGTGGGGTCCGCCTCGCACGACCTTGCCCGCTCGACCTCCCAACCCGACCTCCGGGCTCGACCCCGAAGCTCGACCACCCACCGCATTGACTCCACCTACTCCAGGCGCCGCGTGGGCACTACTCGGTAATCATTGACGTGAACTCGCGCTCCATCCCTCCTACCACCGCCACTCGCTCCCGTCGGGCCACGTCGATGGGACGCGCCGTCCCCGTAGCCCGACGAGTTGGCGTGGACCGAAACTCCGGGAATGGCCATCAACGTCCGACGTACGCCAATACGGACTCCCCGCGATATCCGTCGACGGGTGTAGCTCGAGGTCGGGCTCGAGCTATACTCCGTCCCGCACGACCTTCACCAGCCGGCTCGAGGCTCGAACGAGCTGCCCCGCGACCTCAACCTTGGGCTCGCCATCAATGCGCTCGACGGGGAAGGACCGGAATGGCATGTCCCCTCCAACCACTCTACCATGACATCCCCCATGACTCCGCCGAATGCAGAACACTCCACCCCGACGCAGCAAGCTACGGGAGCGACGTGACCACCCGGTCAATCTACTCAAGTACGCGCGAGGAGGAAGACCGACGGGACAACACAAGCAATTGGACGGGTCCACGACCACCTTCTCTCTCTCTCTCCGTAACTCGAGCTTCATCCCCGTGACTATAAAGGGGTAGAGTCTCACACGTTCTCACGGCGAGGACTCACGCTCATACGCACACACATGCATACGCACGGCGCATTCGCCCCTCGGGACTTGGAGGACGCTCCTCTCCCACCTCATTTGTACGCCGTCGTTCATTTGACGTAAGGAACACGAGCGCCGCGACACCACCCCCGCCGGACGTAGGGAGCTTTCCCGAACCAGCCTAAAATTCCTCGTGTCTTCCCTTGTGTACCATCCGGCCTAAAACGCGCGGCCCGGGACAAATTCTACTAGGCGGTGGTTCGAACACCGACAGCTGGCGTGCCGGTAGGGACTCGTTGCGCGTTTTCGCCGATTTCTCTCTTCTTCCACGGCACGGATGGCCGACTCGAGCTTTCCTTCCGGGCTCCCGGCACCACGGTGTGTTTCGGGAGTCCGGACTTCGTTGCCACCATTGAGCGGATGCTCGGTGCGCGCCGAGCCGCCAGCACCGCGGGCCCCTATGGCCACACGCGTCACGGCGGAAGTGACGACCCCGCGATCAAGCGCTCCCTTGGGGTCAGCCGGCCCCGCGGTGGGGAGTTCATTGGGATGGTCATCCATCCCTCCGAGTCTTTCTTTGACCTCCTCGACGTGGGGCAAGATGAAGATTCGGACCAGGGCAGTAGTGAAGAGAATCACGGCCCCGCCCGCGAATGCAACATGGTGCATGCTGCGGGAGCGGGTGCACTGAGCGCCGGAGGACCAGCTGCACCGGATCCCGGCTCTCCTGGAACTCCGGCGGCTCGGCGTGCGCACACCGCGCCTCCGGCGGTGACGACTTGCAAGCTCGCCTCCGAGCCGGAGACCGGAGCCGGAGGAGGCTCACCGTGGCCTCGCGGAGGAGGCGGCGGCGGTGGAGCGGGAACTAGAGCAGCAGCGTCGGCACGCGGAGTGCAACGCGCGGCGGAGAGCTCGCCGCGTCAACCAGCAAATCGCCGACGATGACGGCGGTGCGGCCCAACACTTTCCCCGTGTCGGGCAAAACGTCGCTGCGGCGGCGGCGTTGCTGAAAACCCTCCCCTACAGCCTACTCCGGAGGCGCAGCGAGCGCAGAGGGAGATGGCCGCGCTCCTCGCAAAGCGGCGGAGCAACACGCGGAGAGTTCGCAGCGGCGCGCCGCGGCTGTCGAACCAGCGCGCCGGTGCTAGCCATCACGACTCCCGGGCGGGAGGCTCGATACACGCTTCGTGCGGCAGCCCGCACAGCCCGGCGATCCGAGGCCGGGCAATCGGTGCACTCTCGCATCGGCGCAACACGCGATGTGCGTTCAACCCTCAACGCGCGACGGCGCGTCCCGGAGGACGAGGGCCAACGTCTTGTCCGCTACCCTCGGTGCGGTGGCCGGTACGACGTGGAGCACGACCGGAGCAAGAGCCCCGACCCTCCGGGGCCTAGAGTGTTCGGTTCCGCCGTCGGGGTGCGACTTTTCCTCCGCGTTTCCGTCCCCGACGACGGTCGCCAAATACGCGGGGAGTCAAACCCCGCCCTCCGGCTAGAGGATTACCGCCTCGCCTGCCGGGCGAGCGGCGCGAGTGATGACCTCGGCATCATTCGAAACTTGCCACCGTATCTCGCCGACTCGGCGCGGACGTGGCTCCAGCATCTCGCCCACGAACCGGATACACTCGTGGGCCGACCTGCGAGGTATTCATAGGTAACTTCCGGGCTACGTGTGCCCGCCGGGCAACCCCGAGAGTTGAAGAACCGTTGGCAAAAGCCGAACGAGCCGCTCCGGGATTACATTCGGCGTTTTCCGGCGCCGCAACGAGCTTCCCACGTCGTCGACGTGGACGTCGTGGGTGCGTTCCTTTCCGGAACTAATTGCGAGGCTCTCGTTCATGAGCCGGGGCGTAGCTGCCCGCGAACGGCTCGCGAACTCCTTGACATCGCCACGAGCCACGCTTCGGGCGAGGAGGCGGTTGGGGCCCTCCTTCACCGTGACACCCCCGAAAGGGGAAAGGCAAGCGGGCCGACGGCAACGCCGGCGGAGGCCCCTCCGGCTCCAAGCCCAACAAGAAGAACAAGACCCGGTCGAACGACGGTCCCATGGTGGCCGCGACCGAGAAGAAGGGCGCCAAGCCGCCCAACAAAGACCTACCGAATCACTTCGAGAAGAGGTGGAACGGTCCATGCCCCAACCACGAGTTCCCCGTTAAGCACTCGATGAAGGACGGCTCGCCGATGAAGAAGTTCATCACGCGAGCAGGGGAGGAAGGGGCGCCCTCGGCCGGAGCACGAGGAGAACGCCGGAGTCGAGGGTGACGCCGGTGACGAAGAAGGCGAGGGTTTCCCTCGGGCGGAGGGCGGCTCGATGATATTCGCGAGCTCCGACGCTCGCCCGGGCCGACGCTCCGTCAAGCTCGAGCACCGCGAGGTCTTCGCTGCGGAGCCCACGACTCCGACCTACCTCAAATGGTCGGAGCTACCGATCACGTTCGACCACGCGGATCATTCGAGCACGAGTCCCGCGACCGGGCCGGTACCCGCTCGTGGTCGACCCCATCGTCGCCAAGACGCGCCTTTCTAAGGTGCTAATGGATGGGGGCAGCGGCCTCAATATCCTGTACGCCGACGTCCTCGACGCCATGGGCATCGAGCGTTCGCGCATTCGCCCCAACGGGTCGCCGTTCCATGGCGTCGTCCCGAGGACGCGAGCCGTTCCCATCCGGCGGATCGACCCGTCCGTCACGTTCGGGACTCCTTCGAACTTTCGAACGGAAACCCTCACGTTCGAGGTGGTTGGATTTCCAGGAGTCTACCACGCTATCCTCGGGCGGTCGTGTTACGCTAAGTTCATGGCCGTCCCGAACTATGTCTACCCGAAGCTCAAGATGCCCGGGCCGAAGGGAGTCATCACCGTAGGCGCGTCCTTCCAGCGATGCTTACCGGTGCGACGTCGACAAGCTGCGACATGGCGTCGGCCCATCCGGCCTCCACCACCGAGCCGGCGGTCATCGTGGAACGAGGTTGTCGAAGATCCTCCGCGAGCAAGCCGCAAGGCGGCCTCGTTCGAGCCGGCAGAGGGTACCAAGTAGGTCGTCCTCGACCTTGAGGGCGACGGGAAGAAGACGGTGCGCATCGGCACCTCCCTCTCCCCCAAATAGGAAAGCGCGCTCGTCGACTTCCTCCGCGCGAACGCCGACGTCTTCGCGTGGAAACCCTCGGACATGCCAGGAATACCGAGGGAAGTCGCCGAGCACTCCTTGCACATCGGCCGGGCTCCAAGCCGGTGAGGCAACGCTTGCACCGCCTCGACAAGGAGAAGCGCAAGGCAATTGGCGAGGAGATCGCGAAGCTTCGGCGGCCGGATTCATCAAGGAGGTGTATCATCCGGAGTGGTTAGCTAATCCTGTTCTTGTACGAAAAAGAATGGAAAATGGAGGATGTGTGTTGATTATACTAGCCTCGAATAAGGCCTGTCCAAAGGATCCTTTTCCTTTACCACGCATCGACCAAATAGTTGATTCGACCTCCGGATGCGAAACCCTGTGCTTTCTAGATGCGTACTCCGGGTATCATCGGATAGCACTCGACGAATCCGACCAACTCGCAACCTCCTTCATCATGCCGTTCGGCTCATACTGTTACACCACGATGCCGTTCGGTCTAAAGAACGCCGGTGCCACTTACCGGAGGTTCATACGAAGTGCTTCGACTATCTCTTCGGAGACATCGTCGAAGCCTACGTAGATGACATTGTCGTCAAGTCCAAGAGGGCCGACCAACTCGTGGTCGACCTTGAGCGCGTGTTCGCCAAGCTACGCGAGAACGGTGTCAAGCTCAACCCCGAGAAATGCGTCTTCGGGTCCCGCGGGGATGCTATTGGGCTTCATCGTCTCGGAACGTGACATCGAAGCAAATTCGGAGAAGATCTCCGCCATCGAGCGCATGGGTCCGATCCGGAACCTCAAGGGGGTGCAGCGACTTACAAGGTGCCTAGCAGACCGAGCCGCTTCATCTCACGCCTTGGGGAAAGGTCTCTTCCGCTCTATAAGCTCCTCAAGAAGTCCGAGCGCTTCGAGTGGACGCCGGAAGCCCAAGCCGCGCTCGACGACGTAAAGCGCATTTTGGCCAATCCCCGGTCTTAACTCCGCCGTCGCTAGGCGAGCAGCTCCTCCTCTACGTCGCGGCAACCACTCAAGTCGTCGGCGCCGTCGTTGTAGTCGAGCGCGAGAAAGAGGGGCATGTACTCAAGGTGCAGCATCCCGTTTACTACGTCGGCGAGGTACTCTCCGACTCGAAGACGAGGTACCTCCCAAGTCCTCAAGATCCTCTACGCCGTGATGGTCGCCGAGCGTAAGCTACGCCACTACTTCGACGCGCACTCGATTATCGTGGTAAGCTCTTTTCCCCTTCGCGATGTCATCGAAAACAGGGAATCCGTAGGCAAAGTCACAAAATAGGCTCTCGAGTTGATGGGGCATGACATCACGTACGTCCCTCAAACGGCGATCAAGTCGAGGGTGCTCGTCGACTTCATCGTGGAGTGGATCGGGACCCAACCGCCACCTGCGCCGGTGGACCAAGAGTACTGGGTCATGTATTTCGACGGGTCGTCGATGCGCAACGGAGCCGGCGTCGGGCTCGTCTTCGTCTCCCCACTCGGGGTCCGTATGAGGTACGCCATTCGGTTACACTTCGCAGCTTCAAATAATGTAGCCGAGTATGAGGCTCTTGTCAATAGCCTCAAAATCGCTATCGAGCTCCGGATCGGGCGACTCGAGGTCCGCGGGGACTCTCGGCTCGTCGTCGATCGGGTGATGAAGGAGTCGAGCTGTCGTAACGACACGCCGGTACTCTACTACCAGGAGGTGCGAAAGCTCGAGGAAAAGTTCGACGGCCTCGAGCTTAAGCACATTCCACGACGGCTTAACGAGGCGGCGGACTCGCTAGCTAAGATGGCGTCCGGCCGGGAACCGATCCCGCCGGGCGTCGTCGCCAACGACCGGTTCCAGCCGTGCAAAGGTTGCTAGTACTACGCTCGGCCGCTCAAGCTCTCCAAACCGCTCAAGCTCTCCAAACCATACCCATCACTTGGCCCTTCGCGGTCCGGGGCCCGGACTTGGTCGGGCCGTTAAAGAAAGCACCCGGGGCTTCACCCACTTGCTCGTGGCGGTCGACAAGTTCACCAAGTGGATTGAAGCTCGAGCTATCAGCAAGATCCGATCCGAGGAAGCGGTCGAGTTCTTCCTCCACATTGTCCATCGGTTCGGTGTTCCCAACTCGAAGTTCTGCGACGACTACCACATCCGAGTGGACTGGGCTACTCGTCGGAGAGAAAGATTAGCGCCGTCACATGGCGGTCCCCGGACCCACTTAATGAAGGGTTAGCCCCTAAATCGTAAAGCCACGTCGGCGAGACGAGGCTGGGCCCACTCCGATACTACACCACCGAAGGATAGGACAAGGGGGCGACAAGCACGACCTTGCCCGCCTAACTCGAGGGGGTCCGCCTCGCACGATCTTGCCCGCTCGACCTCCCAACCCGACCTCCGGGCTCGACCCCGAAGCTCGACCACCCACCGCATTGACTCCACCTACTCCGGCGCCGCGTGGGCACTACTCGGAAATCATTGACGTGAACTCGCGCTCCATCCCTCCTCGCCACCGCCACCGCTCCCCGTCGGGCCACGCCGATGGGACGCGCCGTCCCCGTAGCCTCGACGAGTTGGCGCGGACCGAAGACTCCGAGAATGGCCATCAACGTCCGACGTACGCCGATACGGCCTCCCCGCGATATCCGTCGACGGGTGTAGCTCGAGGTCGGGCTCGAGCTATACTCCGTCCCGCACGACCTTCACCGGCCGGCTCGAGGCTCGAACGAGCTGCCCCGCGACCTCAACCTTGGGCTCGCCATCAATGCGCTCGACAGGGAAGGATCGGAATGGCATGTCCTCTCCAACCACTCTACCATGACATCCCCCATGACTCCGTCGGATGCGGAACACTCCACCCCGACGCAGCAAGCTACGGGAGCGACGTGACCACCCGGTCAATCTACTCAAGTACGCGCGAGGAGGAAGACCGACGAGACAAGCACAAGCAATTGGACGGGTCCACGACCACCTTCTCTCTCTCTCCTGTAACTCGAGCTTCATCCCCGTGACTATAAAGGGGTAGAGTGTCACACGTTCTCACGGCGGGGACTCACGCTCATACGCACACACACGCATTCGCCCCTCGGGACTTGGAGAACGCTCCTCTCCCACCTCATTTATACGCCGTCGTTCATTTGACGTAAGAAACACGAGCGCCGCGACACCACCCCGCTGGACGTAGGGAGCTTTCCCGAACCAGCCTAAAATTCCTCGTGTCTTTCCTTGTATACCATCCGGCCTAAAACGCGCGGCCCCGGAACAAATTCTACTAGCCGATGATTCGAACACCGACGAGTGTTGTTACTTAGGTCCGAACGGGCTGAAATGCTGAGTTGGGGCCTTTTCTTTTACAATTTTCAATCAGCAAAATACGTAATAATGGTTCCCCTTGAAGCAGTGGCAATTTTGCAGTTTTCTTTTACTTTTTGGGAGACATCATGATCTGGCATCTCTGTATAGTTTATGACATCAACTATTTTTTATCATCTTGAATCCTGTTCCTCTAGATGTACCGATGTCCTCTTGACGCACAAACTACATCGCAGATCAGGCCAACCACGTGCACTTTTTTAAAGAATTTCCAACCGACATGAAAAAAAAACCACTAAAAGATTGATTTTAAAAAATCTAAAATTATATCTAATAAGTTCAACACCAGCGTCCAACCAATATAAAAATATAGTAGTATATGGATCCATATTGGAACCAATTGAACCTATATTGCTGTCATACTAATATATGGTTGTTAATAGTTCTAAATCAACCTGTTGACTCTAAGCATCATTCTATGGAAAAGTTCAAGATTGCTAAACATGAAGACTGTCTCAACCCAAATGAGTTTTTCTTTAGTCCGAATATTATGGATAAATTCCTTATTTGCCATTGAAAATTATACCATTTCCTTATTTACCATCAAAATTTTCTAATTCCCTTATTCGTTATTGGATTCAAATTTGAATTCCTCATTACCACTTTAGTAACTTTGGATGATAGAAAATTTTGCTTGTATTGGTATAATGTTTATACTATGGTAGCAAAATAGGTCCGTCTCAGTGTATTTTACGTCAATATTTTTTTCAAAACTTTCGTATGGAAATTAAAGGTAATTTTGAGTAAAAAACTATATTTAACACTAATATTCATCTGAAAATTTTAAAACCTTTTTGACATAAAGTATATACTAAGACAAACTTATTTGTAATGGCAATGGCAATGGCAAATTTTTAAGTTTCCTTGGAGCAATGGCAAATTTGTAAGTTCTAAATAGACCCTTAAATCCTTTTTGTTTGTTTGTTTGTTTTTGAATCATGTGAGCACACCCATTGGAAGGGACACGGCAACTCGGGCAAATTTTGGCTAAAAACAAGTCACAATCAACACATTTGCTAGTACCAAACCGAGCTCGAATATAGAAAGGGCGGCTGGCATAAACTGAACTGGTGCCAGAAGCATATTCCCATTCATTCATGTTTTGTTCCTCTGACAAAAACTGGTTGACTCATCCATCAATAACATAAATAGCCGTTGATTAGAAATTGGACGGCTGAGATGGACTACTGTGCACCTCTAAGGCCCGGAGCGGATATTCCCATCGCGGCATCCTTTTCTTCCTCCTCTGTTCCGCCCCGCCTCGCGAGCCACTTCGGCGGAGCTCTTCTCCTCTATCCACTCCGTTGTCGCGCCCATCCTCCACCGGCATTGGATTCCAGCGGAGCGCTTCCTATCCTCCATACGCTGGAGGCGGATCCCTCCGGACGAGGACCCGTTTCAGCAGCACCTGTTCGATCTATCTCGTCCCAACCTCAATGGAGCAGCCAAATCATAGCGGAAGTATGATGCTTGCGATGGGTGGGTGCCTCCAACAGGTAATGAATCAAGGAATTATACCAAATTTGATCCCTTTTTCCCAGCGGTTTCCTTTTTAAAAAAATTCGTTAAATTCGGGTCACGTAGAGACTAAATCAATCGCATATTCATCTTTTTACACGTCCCTAAAGATTCCATTTTGGTGGTCGCCGCCGGCAATCTCCTCTGCGGCCGCTCATTACTGAGTAGCCTGCAAGGACTGAAAACACATTTGCTCTTTATTTAGGTGTCTGTATTCACAAACCGTGCTTTTAATCTAGGTGCCTGTTTTGTTAACATCTATTTGCTCTTTATTTAGGTGTCTGATCAGACACTCCTTTTCTCCAGGCATGAGCTAAGTGCAGCAGTTGACTCTACCCATGTGGTGCAATACACTGTACTGCTCTGGGTCCTTGCTTAGGATCGTACTATACGATAGCACCTTTTATTGTAAAGTAGGATTTAAGGATTCGTGGTCAATCCAAAAATTAATCAATAAATATCACTATTCTGGCACTGTTCCATTTCATTTCACTATAAATATAGCTAGTGACATTAAGGATCTTGGCTTTCTTTGGTACCATTCTTATAAATAGTACCGCCTGCTAGTGTTGACTAAAAAGTAAACAAGATGGATTTAGATCCATATTATGGGTTGCTAGGTTCTAAATGATATACAATAGCTGTTGGGGTAGTCAAGCTGTAGACGTTTCCATTCTTCAGCTATAGGCATTAATGAAAAACGTGTGTGGTATGGTACTTCCAGTTAATCTAATAAACTGACAACCAAAACATGAAAAAAAAACTTCAACTCAGCTCTCTTTTGCAGATATCTGACACAGTGTTTCATCATGCAGGACATTGGTTCTTTTTGAACTTTGAAGGATTTTGTCTGTCAAAAACATCAGTATTGCTTGTTTTTACAAAGGATATTCAGATGGGTTCAGACAAGCAGAGTGGTAGCCCACTCTTGGGAACCCTCAAGATGGGGAGAGTTAGGACCATCCTGACGCACACCTACCCATATCCTCATGAACACTCCAGGCATATCATGACTGCAGTGATTATTGCTTGTCTCTTCTTCATATCGTCTGACAATATGCACACGCTCATACATAAACTGGACAACAACATCAAGTGGTGGTCCATGTATGTTTGCCTGATTGGTTTCTTCTATTTCTTTTCATCTCCTTTTCTTGGGAGAACCATACAGCCAAGTTACTCAAATTTCAATCGCTGGTATGTTTTAGATTTCTTGAAAAGTTGTTCTTAATACATTTTCACCTTATGTTCAATGGCCAGAAAAGTTTATGACCAAGTTTTTCATGGGAAGGAGATACCATTACTTATACAGCTATGTTGCTTGATTGCAGGTATGTCGCTTGGATTTGCTTCGCATCCCTGTACCATCTTCCTAGCTTTCAATCAATGGGGGTTGACATGCGCATGAACCTTTCACTTTTTTTGACGATATATTTCTCATCAGTCCTTTTCATTATTGCCTTCCATATCATATTTATTGGTCTCTGGTACATTGGGTTGGTTGCTCGCATGGCAGGAACGAGACCAGGAATATGGACTATTGTCCAGAACTGTACTGTAAGTTTCCGAAAATTGTTCCATTTCTTTCCTCCATATTGCTCCATGGAAGATTAATTTTGGATCTCTTTTAGGTAATCAGCATTGCCTGTTGCGTATTCTACAGTCATTGTGGTAACCGTGCCGTGCACAGAAGCAAATCATTTGGAAGTAATTCTGATCCACATTTGATAGCTTTTCTTAAAAACGAAAATGGAAGTACATGGATATCAAATTTTCTCCGTATGAATCAGTTTAAAGATCAGATATGTTCATCTTGGTTTGCTCCTGTTGGGTCTGCAAGTGATTATCCTCTTTTGGCCAAATGGGTTATCTATGGGGAGGTGCGTACTGCTAGAATCTCATTCTTTTTCCCTTTTTGTTTGATTTGTTATATTCATACTGTATGACAACCTGCATGTTGCACTTCTTTGATCATGTTTTCCTCCAGTTAGTTTGCAGTGGATCCTGTGCTGGCCCATCAGATGAAATATCTCCTCTGTATTCACTGTGGGCTACATTCGTTGGCCTCTACATTGCGAACTTTGTTGTGGAGAGATCAACTGGGTATGCATGTAACATTTTATCCCTTGTTTACTATTAGCGGCTTAGCGCTACGTTGTAGGCCTCATAGGTTTCTTTCCGAGACCTCAACTCTTTTGAGTATTCTTTATTTGCATATTTCTCAATTTGGTTTTGTGAATATTTCAGATGGGCTCTTACACACCCATCAATAGATTCAGAGGATGAAAAGCTGAAGCGAGACATGAAACCAGACTTTCTGGACATGGTACCTTGGTATTCAGGGTATGTTCTTCTATATTCTAACTACAGCTAGTTAGATTCTGATGAAACCAACAAAAATCAACTGACGTCTTCAATTTTTCACTGTGCAGGACATCAGCCGATTTATTCAAGACAGCATTTGACCTTATGGTCTCTGTTACTCTTTTTGTTGGACGATTTGACATGCGCATGATGCAGGTATGGACTGCCTTTTCTGGATCTAGGATGCTCCAAAATTGTGATCTTAGTGTTCATACATAATGACATCCACTTTTTTTTTCTGAAACTTCTATGCATCCTCCTGTAGGCTGCAATGAAAGGACCTGCAAATGACACTCCAAATGATGACCTATTATATGATTACTTAAATGAGAGGGAAGACCTTTGGTTTGACTTTGTTGCTGACACTGGTGATGGAGGAAATTCATCATACACAGTTGCTCGGCTGTTAGCCCAGCCATCCATTCAGACTGTAATTGGTGGCTCTATGCATACTCTCCCACGTGGGAACTTACTTCTTATCGGCGGAGATCTTGCGTAAGATTATGCCATATTTAATTGAACTTGCCTCTTGTCCAGTTTATTTTTAAGCCCATATTTGCACCACATCTCTTTGTGTGCTTTTTGGTAGTGAACAGGATCACAAAATTCATGTCTTCTTAATGCCCTACGTAATTTATATAACTGAAGATTCAAATTGAATATTGGAAGATATATCAAGGCTGTTAGCCACCTGGTTGAGCTTTGTCCTATTTTGAAAGCAAGTGTTATTTTATTTCTCCCTGTGCACCAAATCTAACTTCTATGGCCTGTAGCTACTAGACATTCCTGTTTGTCTACCACTT
>JAUNZO010001140.1:0-30727 GCA_031894775.1 Chloris gayana | reverse complement strand
GAAGTTAAGACTATCCGCACTCGTCCTCCTCTAAATTCATCCTCTAAAAGGAATTTTCTGTCCCAGTCGCAAGATTCTCTCTTTTATATCCAGTTTTGCTGCACCCATTCATACTCTATTTCCATCCTCTATATCAACTAACTAATATTTTATTCAACCAACTTCAACTACCATCTCATTTCATCTCTCCTCTTTCTTTTCTTCTTTTACTTTTTCTCCTTTCTTCTTTCTTTTTTTCACTTTTTCTCCTTTCTCCTTTCTTTTTTCTCCTTTCTCCTTTTTCCTTTTTCCTTCCCTATTTCTTTTTTTCTTTCCCCTTTTTCTCTCCCTCCCCTCTCCCTCTCCTGCCGCTACCTCTCCCTCCTCGCTTCTCTCTCCCGAAGGCCTCTCTCTCCCGAAGGCTCTCGAGCCCGCAGGCCGCCGCCGCCCTCCTCCTCCCTCCACCCTCCGTCGCCCTCCTCCTCCCCCTTCGCCGCGCGGGAGCAGATCCGGGGGCCAAGGTGGGTCCCACCGCTAGGGCGGGAGCGGATCCGGCGGTGGCTCGCCGCCTCTCCTCCCCGTCGCGCCGCCGTCGGCCGGGGACTGCCTCCGCGCGTGCCTCTCCTCCCCACCGCGCCGCCGCCGGCCGGGCTCCGCCTCCGCGCGCGCCCTCCCTCCTCTAGCGCCTCCGCCGTCGAGCTCTCCCGGGCGGCGCCGCCGTGCGGATCCGGGCCGCCGGGGCGCGAATCCGTCCTCCGCCGGGCCTGCCTCCCCGAGCGCCGCCCCGCCTCGAGTCCTCCGCGGGCTCCACCGCCGCTCCCTCGAGTCCTCCGCGAGCGCCGCGTGGATCCGGCTTCGCCCGCCGCGACCTCCTCCCTCGGGCGGGATCCGGCACGGTCCTCCCTTCTCCGGCCGGATCCAAGCATGGGGGCCGGCGACGCGGAGGCCGGGGTCGGCGTTGGTCGGGCGGCCGGGCACGGCCGCGATGGTGAGCGCGCCGCCGCGGCGTCCTCGGCCTCGGGCCCGGCGTTCGCGCACAACGCGCGCCTCGCGGCCGCGCCGGTCCCCGCAGCGGCCTTCCTGCTCGACCTCGGTGGGCCGCCCGTCCTCTCTTCCTCACGCGCCGTGCGAGATAGCTCCGCCCGGAGCACCGGTCGCCGCGCACCGACGGGGTGCGGATCCGGCGGCGGCCCTTCTCGCTTTGGTGGCCGGCGCGGTGGGCGGCGCTCCGGTGGGCGGCGGCGGACGGGAAGGGCCGTGTCGCGAGGGTTTGGCGGCGGATCTGCGCCGGGCCCGCCTCACTCGGCCGCCGGACGTCCTCCTCCGACCGGATCTGCGTCGGGGCCGCCTCCCTCCGCTGCCCTGCTGCTCTCCTCTCTCCCCTTCCGGCGATTTCCGGGCTTCCGACGAATGGCGGGAGGAGTAGCGAACCGCGGGACCCACGCCACGTCGGGCTCGTCCCGGACGTCCGTACCGCGCTCTATTTGCCGGGTTGGAGCGCGTCCGGGAGGGTACCGGACGCCTCCCAGTACTCCGGTGCAGAGGATTGTGTCCTACGTGGATCCTCCGAGTACCGGGTACCGGAGGGCGTCCCGTACCCAGTGCAGCTAGTCTAATAGCACGTCATACTAGTACTGTACTTGGTCTTGCAATGGTCTAGACGACGAGCCGCATCATTGCCAGCTCGTACTAGAACGATTCCCCGGCTCCTACGGCTGCAAGAATTGGGGTCTTGTGCCATGCTTCTCTCGTCTTCCTCGTAATGCCTGCTGCTACTTCGATTGGCGGAGATTTCTACTCTGATCTGTCGGCCATCACTCTCCGACTCTACTGTACTCTGAAGAATTCGGCCACCATACCTGCTCGTGTCTACGTCGATTTACCGGATACAATGAGGTTACGTTACATCCGTTTCGTCTTAGCCAATTCAAGTCGGCCGTCGAATTCACGGCACAGCGACCGGCCTCGCTTTCGACCTCGCGGTTGTTTGCGGCTTTGCGCAACAACAGTTAACTGTATTTGACTAGAGAGAAAAAAAAACAGCTAACTGTAACGGCTGCTAACTTTGGGACTCGTCACTCACTAGCACTAGCAGATTCGCCGTTGTCGCGGTCACATTTCCATAACCGCGTCGGCCTAAGCTCTAAGATAATTTTTTGTGCGCTTGGCTTTGTTTAGCCGTGCGGGTTTGGTTATCAAGAGCGGCGCATGGCTCGTTTGACTTTCTACCAGACTGTTTACTTTCCATGTTTGGCACCAGGTCACCGGTTACTTTGTTGACTTGGCGCGGCCTCTGTCTCCTCCTGAGTCCTGACCGAGCGAACCCGGAAGATGCTCTGAAACCTTGACGTGAGATGTGGAACGTGTAGCTCGCGAAACCCGGTGTACTAGTGAGAGTTGTGACGACCGCGTCCTACGGTACGCACTGCGGCGGCTACAGCCTGCAGGTATTGTATGTTGCTTCTGACCTCAGCACTCCGGTGCTGCATCGGTCAAACCTTTGAGAGCCTTTTCCGCCATTTCTCATACGGTAAATCCGAGTATTGACTTGACTCGCTACTTTTCTGCTCGTGAGAGTTTTGGACCACGGGAACTGCAATGGCTGGCCCACGCAGCCGGTGGTTTTGTGGACCGCCCAAAAAGAAAATTATGGTAGTACGCCATTTGCAGACGCGTCAGGTGTGGTCTGGGCTACGAAACTACTACTCCCTTACTTAACTTTTTTCTTAAGTTTGACCATTTGTCTTATTCAAATAAAGTTTAAAAAATATAATATATCTTCTTAGAATATGTTTTATCACTAAAGAAACTTCAAATATAGCATATAACTTTTTGTATTTGAAGAAATTTTTTGAATAAGACGAATGGTCAAACGTAATGAAAAAAGTCAATGGCGACAACAATTTAGTAAAGGAGGGAGTAGGTAACATTTCCAATTAGCAGCATGTGTCTTTCCCTCAACGAAAAAAAAAATGTCCCAATTACGAAAGATAACTTAATTTCCTAAAATAAAATGTTAACCCTGAGACCAACCAATTACCTCTCTTTTCTTCCCTGTAGAGTTTTGTTTGGAATAAAAAATACATTGTACACGCCCATTTTTATCTGGAGAAAATCACAAACAGTATAGCTAAAATAGTTGTTGCTTCAAAATCAAAATGAATGGAAAGGCCGAGACAGGATTAGTGCAAAATTAGAGCTTTCTTCAAGAAAAGGAGATAGGGAGGGGGCATGGTCGCATGGACCTTCTTCTCGGCCATAACGACAGTTGACAGACAACAATGACAGACATCGTGATTGTGTAGGATCTTATTTGAACACCCGTGTGGGCTGGGCTGATGTTCGGTCACGGGCCCGAAGGTGAAATGGTGTTCTCGCTACACACCGGACGACCGGCCCTATCTTTCCATGGGCTGGATCTCCACAGCGAATTGAGCTCTGACCGTGTCGACAACTATATACATCTTGCACCGGCCCGCCGCACGGAATTCCTCATTTCAATGTCACTCACTCACTCCTGTCATCCGAACCAGTAAGAAGAAGCTGTACCCACAGCAAAACAATCTCTGGCAACCACTGCAGCTTTAAATAAGGGCATTTTAATTTACAGGTGTGGCCTCTACAGGTGCTCCGTATCAGGTTTATTGTCCGATTCCCGTGAATTGGTGATAGGTCCTCAACAAACAAACGAGAGAATTTAAAGAAAAGCAAGGCAGATCGACCAGCACATTCGACACGCTGCAATGCTCGAGGACTTTGAACATGGTCACAGGAGTACAGGACACGTCCAAGATACACGATCCGCGCGGCGATGCAACTGCTCGTTGTTCCCAGACTGGCAGTCGGCTACCATATTGCTGGTGGCCCGTGATTGGCGTTCTTACCTGTTAGGATCTCTGCTGCATCTGCAGGCACGCCCAAATATCATGTGCCGGTCGTGTAAACACACACACACACACACGCACACACAAGGCACGTCGCCGTTTAGACCAGCCACTTCATACGTTTTGGGCTCCACGTCTGCCAGACCGAACTCCAGTCTGTGGACTGCTGGCGCCTCTGCATCGTGGCCGCCACATTAGTTTTGTGCTTCGCTCCTCCGTCCATCCATCTGGCGCCTGTTGCTGTTGTTGATCGATTATAACGTGATCCGCCTTGGTGCTTCTGCTTCATCTAAACTCCTATACGGTTCGTCACTAATATATGCACTATGGTCCAAAAGCAGAACAAAAAAAAAAATGCGAGTACGATACGAATGAAATGATAGTTTGGTCAGGTTGGTTGGTGGTCGCTCCCAGCCTTGCACGGGCTGTACATGTCCTCACTCACTAATCGCCCCAAACCCCGGCTAATTGAAATTTAATCGTAATTGTCGCAATCAACCGTCCTCAAAGTCTTGGCTGCAGCGTCCTTCGCATGCCTGGATCAATCATTGCTTCGTTTCGCTTTATTTGCTGCAGGGACCTAATCCCGGTAGCATCCCATGCGTTCCACTCCTTGCAGACTCTCTGAACACGCCGCTGCACCTAAGCAAGTGTAGATAAGCTTGGATTAATTGTCGGGGTTGTACCTTGAGAGCATTTTTCCGCGCAGTGATATCATGTGGATTGGGACGTATAATTTGGTGCCAACGATGGTGCGATTAGTTTGCTAATTAGGTGCGAGTGCCCTGCTGCTTTGCCTTTGGTTGTCTGGCGTCGGGCCAAGCACGCACGCACATCGCGGAGTGGAATTGAATGGGTAACCAGGTCGTAGTGGAACGCATGCATAAGCGACAGAGTTGTAGACATGATGGTGTCTAGTTGACAGCCAACAGGTGGCTGCAGAGATCAGTCTGTATGTGTGGTGCACCTGTACCTGGAATCCTTCGATGATGCATCAATTGGGAGTTCAGTTTCTTTTTAGCCTAATAAGCTGTCACGCAGATTCCTCTCTGTTTAGCTTGTCAAAGGTTAAGGTTCTACTACCAGCCATATTCTCCCTCGGTTAGGTAGTTGAACAGAGGAAAGATTCCTCCTGGTGTGTCGACATTCCTTCGTGAATATCTGCCCGAGATATGATGATGATGTTCAAATTCTGTGACGTTTGATACAGAACAAAGTTTAGTTTAGCCTATGCCAGCGAGAGCTTGATAAAAAGATTACTCCAGGATCCAGCACTGATCCACCGGCCCCATAGAAAATGACAACATGGCCTCGGCACGACTACCGATCTTCAGTTGAGGCTCCAAGCCTCCAACGACTAGTAGAAGCAGTTACCTTCGCATTGGATTCTCACGGTGACCATGCCGTCTCCTTTCCTCTCGGAGAAACAAAGGCACATAGGATCCACTCCTGCATCGGTCGTGTTCGTGTCTCAGATATTGATTGAAAAATTTTCAACTACCCTCTATACCATCGAAATTTCAAAAGTTCCTTCTGTATCATCGGCTTAAAATTTCTATGCCCTCTATACCATTGGCATCAGTGCTTAACATTTATCTCTATTTGCTAGCTCGGAAAAAATACTTTCTTCACACCAAAATTTATGAAAATTTATAAATTTATAGAGTAACATGTGGAGAACATTTTTTATTGTTAGAAAACGGTTTGATTCTATAACATTTTTTTATTTGAAATGGGTGAACCTGGCAAAGTGTTAAGGTTCAAAACTTCAAAATTTAACTTCTGAAAGTATTTCTGAACCTCAACGCTTTACCATGTTAAGTGATTTCAAATTCAAAAATGTTATAGAACCAAACTATTTTTCAATAACAAAAAATGTTCTCCACATGTTACTCTATAAATGTACAAATTTTCATAAATTTTAGAGTAAAGAAATTAATTTTTTCGAGCTAGCGAATAGAGATAAATGTTAAGCATGGACGCCAGTGGTATAGAGGGCATGGAAATTTTAAGCCGATGGTACAGAGGGAACTTTTAAAATTTTGATGGTATAGAAGGAAGTTAAAATTTTTCCAATGGTATAGAGGGAATTTTCTCATATTGAAATGGGTTACCAGGACTAACTGACAATCGGGCCTGTACGAGAAACCTGTTGGCGAATTTGTTTAGTGGACCTGTCGTGCTCATAGCTCGTGATTGTACAGCTTCCAGACTTCCTTTGAAATTTAGGATGGGACTGGAGATGCGGACGGGATAATTCAGCAACAATTTCAACTCACACGAACTCACACGAACTCGTTCCTCCTTGGTTCAAAGTCATAACGATGACGTGTGAAAAAAAAGAAATTAATTATGATGATTTTACTTTGTTCGTATCCGCATAGAGGGGGCCAGAAGCATAACCAAGCTGTGTACCAGCTTGTTGATACGCTGGGTGCTGCAATTTTCTAACCCGGCTTCGTAAGTCAGCATTTGCAGCGGCTAATACCTGACGTTTGGGGTGAAAAAAGTATAATCTTATCCGAACACCTGTTTCGAAGCGAAGATCTTACTAGCGGCTGACTAGAAAACGCTAGCCATAACAAAACAACCGTGCTCTTATAGAATTGTCACCTCGTGCGCTGGATAGAGATGACGAGTGAGCACGGCACGGAGTTTTTGATGCGACAATCATGCAGGTAATTGACAGTTTTAACTTTACTCAGAGCTCAGTGGTACTGCCAAAACCAGCTTTACGCCCATTGTAAAATTATTAAGTGCGTTCGTTCCACTTGGTTTGTTCGGGCCAAATAATGTTTTCAAAACACAGGCCAATTTTCATGTGTTTCACAAAGCTTTTCTTTTCCTGAAAAACAAATGTCACTGACCAACCGCCGTCCGTTACGCTTTATTACCGGCCGAGAAAGACACGGATTTCAAAAGAGGAAACAGATTCGTTAACCCGCCATTAGCCTGGGACTAATCCGCCGCACCACGCGGGGCCCACTGTGCTCCTTCTTCGTTCCCCCTGGCCTGGTTTGGTTCTCTTCCAGCAGCAGCCACGGCAAGAACGCAGCAAAGCTGGCCGCTCCTTCTGACAGCTCAGCTAGGCGGCTCTCTCCTCCCGAGCTAGCTCCCACCCCTATATCTCTCCCGTTCCCATTCCCCAAACCCTAACCCCAGCAGCCAGCACAACACCCACACAACCTCTCTCCCTCCCTCTCTCTCTTTCCCATTCTCCCCCGTGCGCCGAGGCTTGACACCGTTCCGAGAAAGAAATGGCACAAGAGCCGCAGCCCGCGGCCGACGCCGCCGCCGCGCCCGTCGCAGCTGAGGTCGTCGTGCCCGAGGCGGCGCCGGCGGAGACCGAGAACAAGGTTGAGGTGCCCGCGCCGGCGGAGGCCGAAGCCGAGGTGGAGAAGAAGGCTGATGAGGCGGCGGTCACCGCCGACGACACCGGGTCGTTCAAGGAGGAGAGCAACCTGGTTGCCGACCTGCCCGACCCGGAGAAAAAGGCGCTCGACGAGTTCAAGCAGTTGATCGCCGCCGCCCTCGCCGCCGGCGAGTTCAAGCTGCCTCCGCCTCCGCCGCCGCCGAAGGCCAAGGATGAACCCGCTGCCGAGGAGCCCAAGGCGGAGGAACCGACCAAGGAGGAGGCAAAGGCCGAGGAGCCGGCCAAGGAGGAAGCCAAAACAGAAGAGCTGGCCGAGGCGCGGTGGAGGCGGTGGCCGAGAAGCCGAAGGCTGAGGAGCCCAAGACCGAGGCGCCCGCAGAAGCATCGGCGGTGGAGGCCAAGGGGAAGGCCGCGGCCGAGGAGGTGAAGGCTGAGCCAGTGGCCGAGGCGGCCAAACCGGAGCCCGAGGAGAAGACCGTCGTGGTCGCCGAGGAAACCGTCGTGCCGGCCGTGCCAGAAGCGGAGGCGACGGCGCCTGAACCTGTGCTGATCTGGGGCGTGCCGCTGGTGGGCGACGACGAGCGCACGGACACGGTGCTGCTCAAGTTCTTGCGCGCGCGAGAGTTCAAGGTGAAGGAGGCCATGGCGATGCTCAAGTCGGCGGTGCTCTGGCGCAAACGATTCGGCATCGACGCGCTCCTCGACGCCGACCTCGGCCTGCCGGAGCTGGACAAGGTGGTGTTCTACCGCGGGACGGACAAGGAGGGCCACCCCGTGTGCTACAACGTGTACGGCGAGTTCCAGGACAAGGATCTCTACGAGAAGGCCTTCGGCGACGAGGAGAAGCGCCAGGGCTTCCTCAAGTGGCGCATCCAGCTGCTGGAGCGCGGCATCCTGTCCAAGCTGGACTTCGCGCCCAGCGGCATCTGCTCCATGGTGCAGGTCACCGACCTCAAGAACTCGCCGCCCATGCTCGGCAAGCACCGTGCTGTCACCCGCCAGGCCCTCGCTCTGCTACAGGACAACTACCCCGAATTCATTGCCAAGAAGGTAACGGCTCTCAGCCTCAACTGAAACTGTTTTGGAATTTTGCAATTCATCCCAGTAAAACTGCCAGCAATTGATTGGGAAATTTATTAGTTCCTCAATTTGAGATGTTCAATTTTAGCGCTGTTGCAATTCAACGTTGAAACTGAATTATTCGGCCAAAGCTGATTCATTGGGTCCTGTGATAAAGTTAGACGTCTTGGACTTTTTTACTCTGATCCGGCTGGTTTGAGTTGACTGCTGTCTTTTGGTGTGTGCTTTAGTAATCATAGCTAACCACATATCTTTTCCTGCGCTTAATGCTGAATTTTTCCGTCATGGTCAGACTTGTATAACTTAGGGAATTTTAACATTGTCTGAAGAACGAACTTGTGAAGTCGAATAGAGTTTGAAAGCCATTTCCTCAAATGTGAATTGGAATAATAAATTGTTGGGTTACCTTGGGCAGGTGTTCATCAATGTGCCATGGTGGTATCTCGCTGCCAACAAGATGATGAGCCCATTCCTTACACTGCGCACCAAGAGCAAGTTCGTGTTTGCTAGCCCGGCCAAGTCGGCAGAGATCCTCTTCAGGTTCGGCACATGTTTTTTTTAGATATTATAATTGCCTGTTGCTTGCATATTTTATTTTCCATGTATGTTCCAAAGTAATGACCATCTTTTCCGACGGAATTTAGATACATCTCACCTGAGCAAGTACCTGTTCAATTTGGCGGCCTTTACAAGGAGGATGATCCTGAGTTCACCGCAGCTGATGCAGTCACTGAACTCACTATCAAAGCCTCATCAAAGGAAACCATTGAGATTCCAGCCACTGAGGTCGTCCCTTGTCTACTTTTGTTGCTACTTCAAACAAGTTACATTGTTGATTCCGTTTGCTTACAATGTGCTATGTTTGCAGAACTCCACAATTGTATGGGAGCTCCGGGTGCTTGGTTGGGAGGTGAGCTATGGTGCAGAGTTCACCCCTGATGCAGAGGGCGCATACACTGTCATCGTTCAGAAAACAAGGAAGGTGCCCGCGAACGAGGAGCCCATCATGAAGGGCAGCTTCAAGGCTGGCGAACCGGGCAAGCTTGTGCTAACAATCAACAACCCTGCATCCAAGAAGAAGAAGCTTCTTTACAGATCGAAGGTCAAAAGCACCAGCGAATGAATTGCAGTTGCTCATGTCTGGCAGTTCATCCTATCCTGATAGAAGAGAGAAGCCGTTTGGTTTTGGTTCGTTGATTTTTGGTTTTTGTTGGTTTTGGTCGACATTCGATATTTGTTTAATTAAGCCAAAAAAAGAGTGAGCTCGGTTTTTGTGAGAGTAGCTGGGTGGAGGGCTGTGATACTATGATAAAATGACATTGTTGTGGATGGTTGTTGAGGGCAGGGGAGGAAATGGTTACAAGCAATATCTGCTCCTCTGTATATCTGTTTGTACATTGCACATCTGGATTCTCATGGATATGTTAAATTTAGAAGTACTTGCCATCGTCATTCAATCCCCATGTTACCTGCATATTGTTCTGTTGGTTACCTGTTCGTGTCCTCTTTTTCTCTATTAAGGGAATGTTTGTGCTTCTCATTGATGGCAGGAGGATCTCTCTCCAGTTTCACCTCACATTGCGCATTGAAGAAGAATACTACTACCTGGCAGCCATTCCCTCCTTGTTAGTGTCTGACAGTAGTACTTCATTTCTCATTAGGGAAAGGATCATTAAAGCAAAACATGTTTGTGAGTCGGCTTTGTCATCAGCCTCACACCAACCTGGACTGCCTTCCAAAGACGGAGCAGCAAAAGGACAAGGCTGCAGGCCAGAACAGAAAAAAGGTGAGGGGCATGTGCCCGGCGTTTGTGCTGCTAATGATGAACTTAAACTAAGCGTGGGTCGGAAAACATCCACAGGAGCTGCGGCCCGTCCCAAGGCCGTCCGTAGTCATCGTGTTCCTCGAACGAGGACACGCAAAAGGAAGCGAACAAAGGTGGCGAAAAAAAGCGCGCGGCCGGAACAGCTGGTGCATATAAAGAAGGCTCCTGTGCAGCATTTGCAAGGCCAAAACTTGCGTCCCCTTTGACTATCCAGCCATGGGTCAGTACTCCACTGCTCATGTCCAGGTTGGACATGTGCTCGCCGCTTTAATGGCCGAATCGAGCGAGCTTCCGTTCTGTCTGGGTGCTAAACGGGGAGCTGTGTCTCGCTGACGAACGGGGGCCGCTAATGGCGGCAGTTTCATCAGTCAGCCGGGAAGGATCGGCGTGTGCGGTTTGTGTGTCTTTTCTTTTTCTCTCCCTCCCTTTCGTGTGTGCCTTTGCACAAGGGGCCAGGGAGCCGGGAGGGCCCGTTTCGTTGCGTTTTTAATCGTTGGAAAGAATAGGTTCATGATTGTCATCGTGGTGGACATGCACGGCTGTCATGTTTGACGTCTGTGCGCCCATCTTATGTTCACTGTCCCAATGCAGTGATGATCTTGATTCTGAATGTCTTAATGCATGTGTCTACTTGCAAGTCCAGTAGACCTGTTGCTTGCAATGCTTGGAACTTTTTTTAACTCGCAGAGCTTTGATTTGAGAATGAAGCAATGCAAATGATGTGTCGCCAAGTTGCCTCCCGGGTCCACCCCGAGGTAGCCGAGGACTGTTACGTTGCCGTGTGCGCCCCTGGTCCTAAATTTGGAACGGCCGCACACACGCTGATGATGAAACGCAACGTTCGTAGGCGAGTGGACCAGCCGGGCCGTGCTGCTGCCGTGCCCGCCCAGGGACCAGCCTGTCGAACAACCCCCCGGGCCGTCCGTCCGTCCACCCGGTCCACGGACTGGATAGGCCGCCGTACAACGCCGTGCAACGTGGACGTGCCTGGCGATGATCTACTAGCCGCTGACGGTAGAATCTGGCTGCTCGTGCTCGGAGCTGCTCGCTTCCTTCTGTTCGTGCGCACCACCGCAGGGGTCCTCAACGCTGTGTGTTGTTCGCGATCGGATCGGGTCAGTCCCAATCCGCCCGTTGCGTCTCTGTTGCATGCTCGTTCCATTCGAGCGTCCTGCCATTAGCACAGCAACAGCAACATGCTGGGTGGAATGACGTGGTCCTTACAAAGTTGCAATTCACCCGCGAGATTTGTTGCGCGGAGACACGCGAGGACCACGCAGACACTGTCACGCAAATCTCCGGACCCGGAGAGTGAAACCGAAGCTGACGTCTGCATACGAATCGTGACCGGACGAGCAGCAGAGTCGTTCCCGTGCGCCGTCGAGCCGCGTTCCAACACGGGCCCGCCTCGTCTCGAGTGTCAGTGTGTCCTAAACGAGATTCCTTTGCCGCGTCCTACTCTGAAAACGCAACTGCAGTGCAGGCTTGTCTCGTAATAGAACCACGATCCAGCCCTCGTCGGGAGGAACACCACCAACAAACAACACGCGACATCTTGCATACGCGGCTACACGAGTTCGCCACAAAAAAAAAGAGCTACTTGGTTCGTTCGGCGACTCAGCAGTTGCACGACATGGGCGGGAGGCGCAACCCGGCGACGTGGCCTGTCCTCGTCGTCGGCCTACTCGCCCTCTTTGCCCCGTCGTGTTCGGCAGCCCAGATCAAGACAACGGACACCCGTTGGAACTTCCGCCTCCCGCTACCCGCCGGCGTCACCGGCGCGGAGAGCCTGGCGTTCGACGGCAAGGGCGAGGGCCCCTACGCCGGCGTCTCGGACGGGCGCGTGCTCAAGTGGGGCGGCAGCGCGGTCGGGTGGACCACGTTCGCGTACGGCCCGAGCTACCGCAAGCTCCCTCTGTGCACGGCGTCCGCGGTGCCATCCGAGGAGACGGAGAGCCTCTGCGGGCGCCCGCTGGGCCTGCAGTTCCACGCCAAGACGGGCGACCTCTACATCGCCGACGCGTACGCGGGGCTCATGCGCGTCGGCCCCGCCACGTACCCGCGCCGGTTCAACGCCGAGATCATGATGAACGCGGACGCCACGGGCCGGCTGCTCAATAAGACGCGGCCACCAGGAAAGTCTCCGTGCTCCGCTCCGGGCTGACGTACCCGAACGGCGTCGCGGTCAGCCGCGACGGCAGCCACGTCGTGGTCGCGCACACCGTGCCGTGCCAGGCGTTCCGGTACTGGGTCCGCGGGGAGAAGGCGGGCCGGTACGAGCTGCTCGCGGACCTGCCGGGGTACTCCGACAACGTCAGGCGGGACGCAAGGGTGGGTACTGGGTGGCTTTGAACCAGGAGAAGCAGCGGTTGAACGCGACGCCGGCGACGGCTCCCGTCAAGCACCTCGTTGGCGTTCGGTTGAATGGCGACGGGGCGGCGGTCGATCGAGGAGGTTAACGGCGGCCAAGGGCGTCACGCTCAGCGACGTCGCGGAGAGGAAGGGCCAGCTGTGGCTAGGCTCCGTGGAGCTCGATTACGTCGGACTCGTTGCTTGATGAGCTCGCAACATTATTAGCTATTAATTACGAGTACTATCTAGTGACTAGATTCCTTTGGTATCGTGGCAACAGCGTAGGTGCTACTCTTATGTAATTAGTACCGATCAATTTCATTGTAGTATAACCTTTTTCTACCTGTTCCATCTGAGGTGTACTGCTTCTGGGCGTTTGCTTCCTGTCGCTGATCCGATCATGCATGTTGACAAATATTCCCACTCTATCCCCTCCGTCGAGCCGTTGGCCATGATCCGCATCACGACACTGACCAACACCGTCGTGCCCTGTCTCAAGTCCTGCCAAACCTTGCCGTCGCGATCCCAACACCGGCGGCGACATGGCCGCGTCGTAACAGTGAGCAAGCAGTGGGTGGTTGTAGGCAACATCGCGCATGCCATGCATGCATAGGTCGAATCTCTTTTTTCTTTCCAGAAGACGATGTCCAATCCAATCCTAGCAGTGAACGAAAAAACAGCCGCCAGCAGGCAGGGTGATCCTGTGTGTTGTCTAGTCGCTGCTTAGATCAGAACGGTCCAACCCAGGTCAGGCGCTACAGTCTTGCCGTTGAAAATCAGAGAAGGTACTATACGCCTGCTCCGAAATTTTTTTCGTAAGGTGAACTAAGGAAAACAATTCTGTTGCACGGTACGGGATTGGAAAATGAAGAGCCAGACAGCAACTGAGAAAACAGAAGGCTTCGCTGGAACGAAAGCAGTGAAGAGCCAGACATCCATTGGTCAAGTGCATTGGATTGACATCTGCAATCGATATGAAAGATGAACGTTTTTTTATCTCCATTATACTAGAAAAAGTAGCAATTAAATAGTACACTGGAAAAGAATAGATAAGAAAAGGGAGAAAATTAAAGATGGAGGCGGTGAAGAAAGAAATGCAAGAGGGAAAGGCGGGAGTAAAGCGAGGCTCCACGTTTGAGGAAACCGTAAAAGCTATCGTGTTCAGTTTGTAGTCTTGTTTTGCTAAAACCGGACCTCATAAACTAATCAGAAGCCCGGAACATGAACATGGCCGGCACACTGGTACTCAACTTTCAGCGGAAGCCCGGAACATGAACATGATGAGCTGCTTATTTGCATTGATCTAATCAGACAATGTTCTGAAGCAGGTACCCTCCTGCCTGAACACACGTAGTTATTAGTAATAATTGGGAAAGGTCACCACCCAAACAAATGAACTATCACTGGCATGCATACTCGCTTCCAGACATCCAAGTGAAGGCTGGGCATCGGATTCCATATCAACTGTAACGGTCGCAAAACCGATGCCCGCTGTTTTCAAGTGCTGCTTTTTTGGAGCTTCCCGTGAGTTGCGACAAGGTCATCGAGGCAACAAGATGCTCTTTCTTTCTTTCTTTCTTTTTAGTGATGAGTCGGGGATTGGCAACTGTCAACTGTGCATCGGTATGATCGCGTTGTCAGCTGCTTCAAAATTTACGTTTACTATTACGCGCATATCCTATTTCAGTGATGTGTGTCAGTCCGATTGTTTGGGACGGAAAATCCCTAAACACTGCCGCGGGGGAAAATAAATAAAACGCGGGCGTGCCAGTGTACTAAAGTACACAAATAAAGAACGGGAAACATATTTCATTTATATTTGATAATACAAATACAAATAGTCTCCCAAATATGCGCTCCGTAGCCTGCTGGCGGCTATCTCACTCATGCGATGTGGTCTTCTTGGTTCCTAGGGCCTCGAAAAGCTCCTAGTTAATTACCCCGGCGAGGCTATGCCCGCACTGGAACCTCCGATTAAGCTGCGTAGTCGTCGTCTTCGGTCTCCGCTTCGCGTCTTCATGCATGTGTGTTGATGGTGGTGTAGATGGGGCGTCGGCATCATCCATGGCCTCGTCGGTCCATGAGCCGGTTGTAGCGCAACCTTCACGTTGGCGGCGCCCGCCCTTGTCGTCCGGCCTCGTCGGTCACGTGCGACAAAGTGTAGTTGACGTAGTAGGGAAACATGCATGGCGATGCTCGGCTTGTCCGATGCGGCGACTCGGCGGCGGCGTCGAAGGCGCGGGGAAGAGAAGTGTAAAGTGTAGAGCATAAGTTGGAGAGCATTAGCTAGCTCTTCCATATTTGGAGCGTTGGTTGACTTCAATGATACGAACATGCACATGTACGTATGCACGCATGAGTCTTCAAGTGTAAAGCGACGTGTAGTGGTATGGTATCTTGTCTTCGCGGCAAATATTTTGCACGGCTAACTCTCTGGAGTCTTGGGCAACAACGGTTCTTCGGGTCTCCTTGATCGAGAGGTCCGACAATTGGTCCGCCATGACTTCTATTCGGCAGCTTCATCTTCTACTCAGCTGGATCATCGCTGGTCTTCGCAGCAACGCTTCACCTCGCCGTCTTTGCAGCGGCAAGCCTCAGCATGGTGTCAGCTCGGATCCCCATCGTCCCTGATCGGCAGCTCCGGCTACTCGTCTGCCACGGCTTATCTTTGTCAGCGGCTTCATTAGCATCTCCGACGAATCGTCTCGGCTTCGGCAGCGTTGCGACGAGCTCGACACCATCCCTTAGAATAACATCGTCTTCTACTGCGATGTCTTGGAGTTGTCACCATCTTGTCTTGATCAGCTCGACTTCGACGGCACCTTGACGAGGAGCTTAACTTGGAGCGCTTCGTCGTGTGTAGCATGGAGCGCATGCAGCCAGCGCCTCCGTCGATGGTCATCAAGAACTGAGCCGTCGAGGGGACGTCAATCTTCATCTCACCATCGATCGTGTTGACGTGTGGATCGGTGAAGCCTGGCTTCGATCTTGTTTGCACACAAGATACAAGCTTTGGTGCCGGCCTCCGTGTACGTGTGGGATTGGTGCATGCATGCCATCTGAAAGCAAGTAAGGAAAACAATCTACAGATTAATTAATCTTACCCATGCTTGACGTGAGGGTCATCGTCTTCTCGCCGGCAAGGTGCGGCAAGGTGATTGTGATCGGTGCTCTTGGCAAGATCAGCGTCTCTCCAAGGCCTTGCGTTGCCGGCGGCTCCGACGATCTTCTGGTTGGCGTGCTGGTTGATGTGGATGAATGGCGGCGGCTTCGCAGCGTTGCGTCGCGAGCAGCCTGGCGACGTGGTGGTGCAGAGCGAATGGTTCCTCCTCTGCCGTAGGGTCTCGCCTCTTTATATAGGCAGGGGATTAGGGTTAAGAGTTGGAGGATAAGTCTCTCCATGCGCCGCCAATTGTTTGTTACATGTGCGAGATACGCGCTCGCGGCCGCAACAAACTGACATGCATGCCGTTCAAATTGGAGATTAAGTCATCGTCATTAGCAGATAAGGACTCTGCCTCGTGCAAGGAAAGCGGCAGCAGCACCTTCGACGTTCCCGTTCGCTGAGCTGTGGGGCTAACATGTGTGGTCGGTCCACCGATCAGCTTCACAACTCGTATACACGTACGTGCGTATTTCATGTGAAATCTCCATGTACGGGATAACTCCATCACAGAGCTCTTGGAGATAGGGCCTTATTGTATACGTGCATTCAGGCAACTTAAAACATACTCCCTCCGTCCAGAATATTTGGCATTCTAGGCTTATCCATTTTTCCCAAAATGTTTGGCATTCTCACTTCCCGAGACACATTTATCTCTTCCCAATACACCTCTATCTCTATCTCTTTCCTCCTCGTTTTCTGCGCACCTACTTTATTCCTTCTCTTCTTAATCTCCGTGCCCGGAGCTATAATGCCAAACATATTGGGACGGAGGGAGTATGTGCGCGTGTACATATCTTGTAGTATATTCTCCTTGTATACGCACATGGCCAGGTTGAACATTTGTACTCATGACATACACGAGCTGTACCTTGCTTGGACTCTTAGTATTAGAGATAATTTGTACAAAATACCGTCGAACAAATGCCCCCCACCAAGTCGTGTTTAAACGCGAAGCGGATTGAATACGACTTGGTGAAAATACTTCCTGACGGCATGGCGCACGGTTGCTGGTGCTGCCTATACGAGTCTTGATTCAGTCTCCTCATGCAACACGAATAAGCTCATGACAGCAGGATACGTATAGAGTCATGACAGGATACATATAGAGATTTGCTTCAACTAGTAGTTTGTTCCCATCACGAGAACGACGCCGTCGGGACATAGTCTTTGGTGCTTGTCGATGCGTGGCCTTGCTTCTTGCCTCGCCTCATGATCTCGCCGTTGAGATGGCCGCACTGTCGTCCGACGTTTGCCGCGATCGTTGCGCCATCGAGTAGATGCTGCACCGCGTGCTATTAGTCTCTCGTTGCTGTCGTCACGCCGTCGAAGTAGTCTGACCAGCAGCAAAACGCGTCGGCCTCCATGAACAGCAGCACCCTGATGTTATAAGCCACCATCGTCTCAAATTTGTACATATAGCCAGATTGCTTCCGTAGCATTATAAGATTATGTTGACTGTCTCCTGAAAGGCAATTCAGACATAGCAAAGAAAAATGCTGACGCTTGGTGTAGGGTCATTCACATGGCTTGTGAAGTCCACACTTCTTCAAATAAGCTGTGGCACCGAAGAATAGGTAAAAACGAAAAGTAAAGGTCTTGGCGATGAAACTCCATCTCCAAGGTAATGTAGAGGCGAATGAACATGCCGTTGATGTGTATTCTTCAGGTTACACTAGAACACGTAGTGCACCCAAAAATAGGTAGGATGGTCGGGGCCGTATCACCGCTACGACATTAGCCAACACAGCATCCTAGGGTCATCCTCATCTTGCAGCGAATGGACCATGCCACTTGATGAAGGGAGTTTATCGATCTTGACGCGACCGCCCAAGCTGCCGCGATGCCGGCCGCCAAGAACGAAGGGTTTCACAGCTTGACGCTGGCCGCACTGGCGCGCCGCATCTGCTCCCATGAATCAGTTTTATCAATCCCAACGCGACCGCGTAAGCTGTTGCGGTGCCAGCCGTTAGGATTGAAGGGTTTCACAGCTTGACGCTCACCGCGTTGGCACGTCGCACTGCTCCCGATATGTGCGAAGCGAAAACCCTGCAACGCTAAACAAAGATAGATATGTATAGTTTATGTAAAAGTGTTAGGCTAAGAAAACGTGAGCCATTGTCAAGAAAAGAGGCAACACATGAAACACATTGTGACGATTTATTTTTGAAAATGTTGGCTCTCCCATTAAGCGTTTGCTATGGGAGCGGTTTGGGACAAGGCTGCCCAAGGACTTGACTGCTGAGTATCGCCGAATGACCATAGCGATAATATTTGCTTGGTGTGTGAATGAAGACAACATGCTTCCACGACTCTACCGGGTGATTGTGGAAACTTTACTCTAGTCCTTCTTCACATGAATAGTACCACTGCTGGCCTGCACCTCCCGACATGGACATAGGAGGGCTTGGTTGGTGTGTGTGGTTTAGGAGATACGGCTTGAGGAAATTGCCATTACTTTTGTTGAGGGTGGTGAACCGGCTACCCCCGCCTTCCAATTTGCTTGAGATGTGAGCATCTTGGTTGGACTTGAATGCTGAAAACTTGCCCTCAGTTGATGTTGGGGTGTTTTGATGTTTGAATTGAGTCATCTTCTTGGAGACCCTTGAATCTTAAATTCTTGAAACTTGCCCCCGGTTTATGTTTGGGTGGCTTGACACTTGATATTGGGCCATCTTCTTTGGAGACCCTTGAGAACTTGATGCTTCGGGCTTGCTTCTTGGACATCGTCTTCCTTGAATTTGGAAGATAGCCGGTCCACCTCTGTGTAGCTAAAACCCCTCGTAGGCATCTTCTTTTTTTTCGTCCCTTGTTGTCACCCCATAGGATGGCAGGAGACTGCACACTCGAACGACAACTTGTGTTGTGCCGGGTAGTTCTTCCCTGCTCTTTTTCCTATAGTCTTCCTTGGGGTGTGCTGCACATGCCAGGAAGTACAAGGAGTATGGTCACTTCACTTGCTTGAAGATAACCCGAGTTATTCTTCCCACTTGCTCCCCAGTAGAGAACGCTTGACATACGCTTCAAGTGTGCCTCACACGAGATAGGACCAAGGACAGCCAAATCTTGCACCGCAGCTCGACTTGTTGTGGGAAAGCCATTTTTTTTTTGTTGGACATGAAGTCCGTTTAAAAAAGGCAAATAAAAATGCGGGCCAAGTACACAACCGATAATGTATACTGACCCGACCATCAAAGCAAATCAAAACATGTTTTATGCAAAATATTTTTTTAAGAACCTCCCGTTGATAGGGGGCATTGGCCGGGATCCTTGATGGTCGACCAGCTGATAGGAACCTCCGTCGTAGACTTGCTCGATGACGTACGGTCCCTCCCACTTGGGCTCAAACTTGCCCTTCATCTTGTGTGTGACGACGATGGGGCGCCGTAGGGCCGGCACCAAATCGCCTTTCTTGAAGACACGTTGCTTGACGAGCTTGTTGTATCCTCGCACCATATTCCGCTGGTATAGCTCCAAGTCTTGGAGGGCGTGGAGGCGCTCCTCTTCTAAGCCATCGAGCTCCTGGAAGCGAAGAAGAATTTATTCGTCGTGGGTGAGTTCTTCATGAATAGCCACCCGTAGAGAGGGTAGCTCAACCTCCAGTGGTAGGACCGCTTCGCACCCATAGACAAGGGAGTACGGGGTCGCTTGTGTTGGGGTACGAACCGTAACGCGGTACGCCCATAGAGCTTCAAAGAGACGGTCATGCCGGTCTCTCCGTATCCGTGCACCGTCTTCTTTAGTATCTTACCGAGCGTTTTGTTGAACGCCTCGATCGCCCGTTTGCTTGAGGGTAGTAGCCGGTGGAGTAGTTCCAGCTAATCTTGTACTTCTCCTTGAATCTGCGCATCTTTTCCGACTTGAACGCCTTGCCGTTGTCGGATGTGACACGATGAGGGATCCCAAAGCGGTATATGATGCTCCACTCGAGGAAGTTGATGACATTGTCGCTCTTTACTTGGCGTAGTGGTACAGCCTCCGCCCACTTCGAGAAGTAATCTGTCGCCGCGAGGATGAAGCGATGGCCTCCTGATGAAGGAGGGTCAATGGGCCCAATGACGTCAATCCCCCATGCGTCGAAAGGCCACGAGGGGACCGTTGGATGAAGGGGGACCGGTGGTAGGTGCTTGAAGTCGCCATGTACTTGGCAACCATGGCAAACTTTTGCCACCTTCATGCAATCCGTTATGATGCCGGGCCAGTAGTATCCAGCAAGTCGTATGCTATGATACATCTTTGGCCCACTTTGATGTCCGCCACACACTCCATGATGTACCTCTTGGAGCACTTGATCAGCTTCACTTTGATTGATGCAGCGAAGAAGGATACCTTGCCCATAAGAGCGTCGGTATAAGACTCCTCCTTTGAAGACGTAAGAAGGCGCTCGTCGTTGTAGTTGACGCCTCTTGACGGGGTCTTGAGGGAGGATGCCATGCTTAAAGTAGTTGAGGAAGGGCTTGAGCCACTCGTCCTCTTCTACACCTTCCATTGCCACGGTGTTGACTTCATACTCCTCCGGGATGAGCTCTAGTACCGCAGGGAGGAGCCACCTTTCTTCAATTGTCACTTGTGCGGGTTCTCCTTCAGGAAGCACAAGGGCTGCAGCAAGTTTTGCCAAAGCGTCGACTGGGGCATTCCTACTCCGCGGGAGGTGCACGACTTCCACATGAGTGAATTTCTCCATGAGCCGCCGGGCCGCCTTATAGTAGGGCACCAGCTCCGCCTTGCGTACTTCATAGATATGATTCACCTGTCGAACAATAAGTTGGGAATCACCATGAACTTTGAGATAACGTACCTCCATGGAGAGTGCTAAGAGGAGGCCAAAGATGAGGGCCTCGTACTCGCTTCATTGTTGGAGCAATCTTCTTTAAGGAGAGAGAATGAATGATACATCACTCCTCCTTGCGGGGTCTTGAACACAAGCCCTGCTCCCGCCTCCCGCTTTGTGGTGCCATCGGCGTTGACTTCCGTTCGTGAGGCTCCATCAAAGTAGAGCTCCCATGGGGCTTCAACGTCGACCGTGAAGACGCCCTCGTCCGGAAGGTCGGTGATGAGAGGGGAATCATCGGGGAGTGGGTGTGCTGCGAGGAACTCCGCCAATGCTTGCCCCTTGACAGCTTTTTGTGGCACAAATGTGATGTCGAACTCCATCATGAGTAGAGCCCATTTTCCAAGTCACCCCATAAGCGCGGGTTGACTTAGTATGTACCTTATAGGATCCGCTCTTGCGACGAGCTGGATTTCGTGTGCCGACATGTAGTGTCTTAGCTTCTTCAAAGCGAAAATTAGGGCCAAACACAACTTCTCGATGGGGGAGTAGTTGTGTTCGGCGCCCACCATCGTGCGACTCAAGTAGTAGCACGCCACCTCCTTGCCCTCGTCATCGTGTTGGGCTAGCAGGGCGCCTAACGAAGTGGGCTGCGCTGCAATATAAAGAATTAGAGGGCGCCCTTTTATAGGAGCAGCCAAAACAGGAGGATTGAGGAGGTAGGTCTTGATGTTGTCAAAACCTCTTTGACATTCCTCATCCCACACGAATGGGGCACCTTTCTTCATGAGCTTGGAGAAGGGTTGAATGCGCCCGGAGAGGTTTGAGATGAATCGTCCGATGTAAGCGAGCTTGCCTTGAAGCTCCCGCAAATGTTTGAGTTCCTTGGGAGGTGGCATGTTGAGGATCGCCTTAATCTTCTTGGGATCAATCTCGATGCCTCGATGATGGACGACGAAGCCAAAGAATTATCCCGATTGTACCGCAAAGGCACACTTGCGTGGGTTCATCTTGAGGTTGTGTTGTCGGAGCCTCTCAAAGACCACACGAAGATCTTCTTGATGGCGCTTGCGGTCCTTTGTCTTCACCACGAGGTCATCGACATAGCACTCCACCGAGTGATGGATTAGATCACCGAGGATGTACTGCATGGCTCGTTGATATGTCGCGCCTGCGTTCTTCAACCCAAAGGGCATCACCGTATAGTAGAAGTTCCCCTTTGGAGTTCTAAATGCCGTGTCATAGGCGTCATGCGGATCCATCTTGATTTGGTTGTAGCCGGAGAACCCGTCCATAAAGGACACGGCACCGAAGCCTGTTGTAGCGTCCACGATCATCTCCGTGTTTGGCAACGGGAAATCGTCTTTGGGACACGCTCGGTTGAGGTCGCGAAAGTCGACACGGACCCGAACTTGTCCGTTCTTCTTTTCGACGGGGACGATGCTTGAAAGCCACCTTGGGTATTGTATTTCCTTGATGAACCCCGACGTGATGAGCTTGTCGACCTCCGCGATGACATCATTCTCATACTCCGGGCGTATGCGCCTTGGAGTTTGCTTCACGGGTCGAAATTGTGGGTCAATCGCCAACTTGTGAGTGGCGACACGAGGGTCAAGCCCCGGCATCTCCTTGTAGCTCCAAGCGAAGCAATCCCGGTATTCCATCGGAAGCTTCTATAGTCTTCTCGCTCTTCTTCAGTGAGGGTAGCGCTCACGAAGGTAGGTCTTGGGTCGTCTTCCGTCCCGAGGTTGATCTCCACCAACTCGTCGATGGTGGGTTGGCCTCCATCTTCAAGTTCTTGTGGCGCGAAGATGATGTCGTATTCTCCATCAACTTCTGCCGCCATCATCTCGGCGTGGTATTGCTTGCCCAAAACTTATTGTGAAAAACTAGCGTCATCTTCTCGTAGTGACGCTTACGGTATTGCAATGAGCCAAAATATGCTCGAAGCATATCTTCTTCGCCTTCGAATCTTCTCGGCACAAGGTAGCCAAGCCCAAACTTTGGTGGGGCCTTGCACCGTCTTCTAATAAGGTCCTCGACTTGTTCCCACCACTCTTCGCATATGGCTGGTGGTGGCGGCATCCTATTACCCGGTCGTAGTGTGAAGCCGGACTTTTCGAGTAGGCGAACCATTCTAGGCTCCACCTTCATCGTTGTTACTCCTTCATCTCGCACTCGAGTTAGGATTAGGTAAATCAAATATTGAATCACAATGTTGTACCTGCGGAACCTTGTAGAAGATGGTTTGAGGCTCTGCACTAGAGGAATTTGGGATTGCCCAAACTTGTAAGGGAGTAGTTACCGATATATAGAGCGAAGGGGGCTGCATGCATGTAGCTCCCCTAGCGGCTGCCTCTATTTCAGCCACTCTCCTCTTGACCACTCCTTGCGCGGGGGTAGCATCCTTGCTAGGGCTGCTTTGTGCCCGCAGCGTGAGTGTTGCGGTTGGCGCATCATTGCTGCCCTTCCGCACACCTCAAGGTTATTGGGAATGACGTGGAAGGTCTCGCTCGTAGCAACAAGGGTGGTGTTGCCGATGAGGAGGCAATATCCATCGTTGTCGGTGTAGGGGTGACTCCTTGTCCTCCCAAGGATAGAGGCTTGAAGTTGGGGCAGGAAGCCGGCCCGCCCCCTTGCTTGTTGCTCCTCCGTCGTGACACCGAGGCCTTCAAGGTGATCGGGGAGCTTAGTGTGATGAGGCTCCTTGCTTCTAACGTTGATGGAGCCCCCGGCTTCACTATGATATCGGCGGGAGGTGTTGACCGCCCAAGTTGGCTCTCACTTCCTACAACCGGGAAGTAGTACTTGGCATCGGCGTGGTAAGACTCTTGGACGGTGTATGGGGAAAGGTTGCCGACGATTCGTTGTTGGTTCCCGTTGCCGTCGAGGAACTTTAGGCATTGATGGAGGGTAGAAGGAACCACTCTATACTTGTGAATCCAAGGTCTCCCGAGAAGCGCCGAGTACGAGGTGTTTGCTTCGATGACGAAGAACCTCACTTTAAAGCCGTAGGTAGACATCCGGATCTTGACGTTGATAGCACCAAGGGTATGCTTCCCTTGGTTGTCAAAGCCACGGATGACCACATCGGTTGGCTCTAGCTCGTCGGCGGTGTACCCCGCTCGGATTAGACTTCGAACGGGTAGTATGTTGACAACGGACCCCGGATCGATGAGGACTCGGCGGAGGTGTGCAGCGCCAATATTTCCCTCAATGTAAAGAGGGCGATTGTGGTCCCCATCCTCGATGATGTTGTCCTCCTCTTGAAAGGTGATCTCATTCACATATAATGGGTCGTTGTAGAGGCGATGCTTGGCCATGTCCACCTCATAGAGCTCCGGTTCTAGCAACGCCTTCACCAAGGCTTCACGGAGTTCGGTACTAGCATGAGAGCGTCATAGACACTCAAAAGTGCAGGAATGCTCTTGAGGTGGGAGATGACGTTGTAGTCAACTTCACGTGAGTTGACGGGCTTCTTCTTTGATGCTTCTAGCCCATCACCTTCTTGGGGTGAGTCTTTGGTGGTCTTCCCCAAGTTTGATGGTTTGGGCCTTTGAGGTTCCGGCAAGACTTTTCCTCCTCGTAAGTTCATGTTTACTTCAACTCGCGCCTCGTCTTCACCGAGTTCAGCGCGGAACACATCTTGCTCCCTAGTTGTGAGCAAGTCTTCATTGTCCAAACTTCGAGCTTCTCCTTCCTCTTCAATAATGATGGCATTACAAGTTGCCACGTTTTGGGGCGAGACGGTGCTAGCTCCCTCTTGTGTCTCCTCTTCATCTATCGGAGACTTCGCCCCCGCTCCTTAGGCAAGAACCGTGCCAAGGTGGGTAGGGCACGACCAGGACGAGGGAATGGTGCATCTCCTCTCGACTCAGGAACGAATCGAGGAGGCGGTCGTCGAAAGCTTGGATCTTGCGTTCTTCTTGCCGAGGCAAAGCGTGGCGGTACCCTCACACGAGGTGGAGCTCGAGGAGGAGGGCCGCTAGTGTGTGGGCGACGTCGCACCACGCTCCAAGGCTCTTCATCAACGGCTTGTGGCGTCTTGTGGCGAATGGAAGGGGTTGCATCAAGCACCATCCCCGCAAGTTGTTGCTCCACTTGGGCAAGTGGCACCCACAAGTCTTCTTCTCTTCTTCGTTCCGACGGTGCACTTGACTTCACCATCACCATGTTCACCGCGTGATAGTCGGGGTTGACCGCCTCTCGGTTCCAAGTTTATCTTCTTTTCATTGATGGCTCTTTGGAGCCACTCCTTGAAGACGATGCAATCCTCGATGACATGACCAACATACCCGTGGTACGGGCAATATAATGGATTGTTAGTCATGTTTACCCGATCAGTGCCTACGTGGTTCCGGCAAGGTTAACGCCTTGTGCTCCATCAACCGCTCAAACATTCCCTTGACTAGCTCTCTCTTGAAGATGTAGTTCTTCTTCAAGAGCTCTTGCATGGAAGGGCGTAGTCCGCCCCAGCCTTGTTCACTCCTTGCACCTACGGTAGGCACTTGGCTTTGGGGCGCCATGGAGAAGAACCTTGTCGCATTTGCCTCCATCGGTGCTTTGGCCTTGCCCCCGTTGTTGCTTGTCTTGGCCGTTGCATTGAAGCGCTTTGTCGGGTCGAAAGCACTTGCATTCTTGTAAAGTTCCATGATCTCGTGGAGACTTCTCGAACTCGATCTTTGTGGCGGCCACCGCAGAGCTTAGCATGCTAAACGTCTTTGGTTCCCGCCTAGACACTTCAAGGGACCAATGTTGTTGCATCCCATGGACGCACATCTCAATGGCGTCTTCAAGCTCCATCTTCCTTGCGAGCCGTACGTAGCTATTCCGAAAGCGCACGATGTAGTTGTCGATGGCTTCATCACGGCGCCGCTTCACTTTTAACTCAACAATTGTCAAGTCTTTCTTCATTGTCACAAAGTGCTTCCCGAACACTTCCTTCATGGCAACCCAACTACTAATCGACCCCACCGATAGGCGACTATACCAGTGGAAGGCGGGGCCGACCGGTGATCCGCAGAACCGGCGAAGTAGTAGGGATGAGCTGTTGGCGGTGTCTCCACAAGCTGCCTCGAAGTAGGCGATATGTTCCCATGCGTCTCCGGTCCCATCGAATTGACGGAACTTGGGTGGGTGCCACCCCGAAGGGAAAGGCACTAGATCGTGCCATGCTTCATATGGCTTTTCAAGCTCATTGTCCATCGTCTCGTGGGGCGTTACTAGTAGTCGCTTGCCTTATCTTCCTATTCACCATGTCTTCGATGATGTCGTGACAGCTTTTTCAAGGTCGAGGGAGATGGCGCTACATTGCTCGAGTTGTTGGGGATGAGTAGACGTTGGGGCCGATTACTTGTCGCACCCTCTAGCTCTTCCAGCTTGTGGGTCTTCCGCTGGGCGCTCGTATGGCTGCCGTAGGTGCAGGTTGGGCGACCATACTCGCCGCCGGTCGGGGTGGAGCATTCGCCGCGAGCGCATGTTGAGGTGGAGCATTCGCCGTAGGAGGGGGTTGAACTCCACCCATAAGTAGGCTCGTCAATTGGTCAAGCCTCGCAGCCGAGCTCATTCATCATCTCGCCTCCGTTGTTGCACTTGCTCTTCAAGGCTCGCTCCCCGTCCCGCCCCCGACGCTTGTGGGTCTGCAGCTTGATCGGCGGCTGCGGGTACTCCATCCACCGCCATATGTGCTGGTGCTGCATTGAATACATCGGGGAATTCCTCCCCATCGTAGGGGATGGAAGGATTAAGTTCACCGTAGCGAGGTGAGGTCGGGTGGATCTCCAACGATGAGGTAGAAGTAGACTCCGAGTCGGTGAAGGTTCCATCACGAGGGTCACATTCACCATCATACACATTGTCACCTCGTGTCGCCGCTATCCTTTCAAGCGCGATTGCTTGGAGACGCGTGTTAGCGCCGTCTCGGTCCGCCACGCATCGGATGTCTTCTAGACTTCGTGGAAGTCTTCTTCGAATGTCGACGTAGCGTGGCGGTGATATGTCCGACCCACGTGCATTATCGCCATCGGATAGCGACACCTTTCCCGTGGTGATAGGAAGGCAAGGGGCGGACGACCTCGCTCCCTCTTCGTGTGTTGTAGGTGTGCTCGACTTCCTCTCCTCCGTGCCCTTGAACCAAGAGCGGACTTGGTGTAGGCCGGGTATGATTGCACTCGTGAAGCTCACCCTTGGATTTGGCATGATTTCTTCATCCGAAGGGTAGTCAAAGTCATGGGTCACGGGAGGTGGAACCCAACCCGCATCGGACTCGTGTGATGAGTGCGCGCCCAACGCGGTGCACATGACGACGTTCTTCCCTTTTTCTTGCGAAGCATCCACCACTTGCTCGTTTGGAGGAGCAACGATGTTTTCTTGTGACGTCCCGACTTCTTGGACAATCGCAACGTCAACGTCATCTTGTTGACAAGGGGGTGCTCCATCTTCCAAGAACGGCACCTCGACCCCTTCCATTGGGGTTGGCAAGGAGACCTCTTGTGTTTGCTTCTTTAGCGTGGATGTGCTTGGAGTAGACTCGTCTAGTTGTTCGCCACGTCGAAGGATGGTTGGGTGGCCTTGCGCTGCGGGCACCTTCTCCTTCTCGCTAGCCGCCCCATCTTCGTGGGGCTTGCGTTGTCTTGGCGTCAAACGATCAACAAGGTACTTGTACCTTGCACTCTCCTCTAGCCTAGGAGAGATACGGAACGTGATCTCACCGTTCTCTTGTTGGACTTCTCCATCGGCCCGAACGCGTACTTGGGTGTGTCTCAACACCATATCTTCAAGCTCGCGGTACAACATGTGGCGGTTCCTTCGACGCCTCTCTCGCTTGCGTTGGTTCTCGGTAGGTTCATGTTGGGCCCTCGACGGTATTGAAGGCCTTGGGAGTGGAGATGGCGCAGCCTCGTTGTGCTGCTGTAGTGGGCGTAGTCGACTTCACGTCGCCTCGCAGCATTAGCTTCCGGCATCCGTGGAGAAGAACCTTGTGTTGGTCTTGATGTGCGCGTGGAGTCACGAACTCGCCATTGTTGAGTTGGACGAGTGGCGTGTCTTAACCACGGGTTTTGGTACCCAGGAGGTAGTGCTCGCCTCCCGTAGGCATCTCGAGGTGGTGAAGGTCGACGCCGTGGTGCTAGTGTTAGGCGTTCGTGTTGAGGGCGACGACTTGGATAGTGTCGCTCCTCTCTCCCCTTGGTCGCGAGGTCGAAGATCCGGGAACTTCTCTATCTCTAAGCCGCCTTTGAAGTCGGCTTACTTGGTCTTGAAGTTGGCGAAGTTCTTGTCGCACGTCATCTCCTTGCGGTGCGGGTGCTTCGGACCGCAAGACAGAGAACCTCGTTGTTGGTGTTGGAGGGGCCATCACTTGCAGAAATGTGAAGGGAAGGCACCCGGTTGGCAACGTAGTGAAGTACATCACTCTCGTTGAGAGCAATGGTACGGCCAGGAAGGTGAGGCTGCTTCCGTGAGCGACGTCTCTTCCAATGCTCCTTCATGATCGTGCGCCTCACGATCTCCTCGATTTTCGTAGGCTCATGCGCCCACTCGTCGGGGAAGATGTTGTAGGGTGGCTCCACCTTGCTAGGGTAGTTGAAGACCTTGTCGGCAAGGCCTCCCATGTCGAGAGACCAATCTTCCACGGGAACCGCACCTTGAGCGATGCGAGAGCTGATCCGTTGGTGGAGACGTTGCACCTTGCGGTACTTCCTTCCGTAGTTGCGAAGTGGGTGAGGACTACTCGAAAGACGAGCAGCGGCCATGTGGCGACGTAGGTTGATGGAGACTCCTTCCAAGGCCTCTAGTAGCTCAACCTCGGTGTGCTTCACAACGGGTTTAGGCGCCTCATGGATAGCTGCCGTGGCGGGTTGATGAAGAGTTGCGGCGCTTGTAGTCTTGATGGCTGCCTCAACGTGTTGTTGCGAGGCCTTGGGGTCTTCCTTGGTTTTGGCCACCGCGGACTCCTTGAGAAGGGTGCGGGCTTCGACCACCAAGTTGCGTCGTTCCTTCTTGGCCTTGGCCGCGTTCTTCTTTTGCTCCTTCTTTGCTTCGACCGCAATGAATTGGGTCATGTCTTGAGTCTCGTGGAAGTAGAACTTGGAGCCGTGGTTGAAGACCGCCAAAGGTGGGATGCTCGCTCCGAAGTGGAGCAAGAATGGCGTCTCGGGTGTTGGCGGCTTCAGCCGGTCCCGCAAGGAGAGGACTTCTCATCGTGGCCGACCCATGGCGAAGATCATCATGCAACATGCCGTGTATGTTGGATGAACGACGAAGACGAATCCGACGACCACTTGCGCAGCAAAGATGGGAGGAGAACCATGTCCCACCGGGCGTGCCATTTTGTTTGGGACGGAAAATCCCTAAACACCGCCGCGGGGGAAAATAAATAAAACGCGGGCGTGCCAGCTGTACTAAAGTACACAAATAAAGAATGGGAAACATATTTCATTTATATTTGATAACACAAATACAAATAGTCTCCCAAGTATGCGCTCCGTAGCCTGCCGGCGGCTATCTCACTCATGCGATGTGGTCTTCTTGGTTCCTAGGGCCTCGGAAAGCTCCTAGTTAATTACCCCGGCGAGGCTATGCCCGCACGGGAACCTCCGATTAAGCTGCGTAGTCGTCGTCTTCGGTCTCGCTTCGCGTCTCCATGCATGTGTGTTGATGGTGGTGTAGATGGGGCGTCGGCATCATCCATGGCCTCGTCGGTCCATGAGCCGGTTGTAGCGCGGCCTTCACGTCGGCAACGCCCGCCCTTGTCGTCCGGCCTCGTCGGTCACGTGCGACAAAGTGTAGTTGACGTAGTAGGGGAACATGCATGGCGATGCTCGGCTTGTCCGATACGGCGATTCGGCGGCATCGTCGAAGGGGAGAAGATAAATCACGGAGTGTAGAGTGTAGAACGCGGTCTGGAGAGCATTAGCTAGCTCTTCCGTATTTGGAGCGTTGATTGACTTGAATCTTAAACATCATACACATGTACGTGCAACATGCACACACAGGCCTCAAAGGGCAAATGAAGTCGACTCTCGGCCAGTGACTTCAACTTCGTGGCCGCGTCTTCTACAGCTTGCACTTGGATCTTCAGGGGCAGCTGGCAGCGGCAACACGCCCTGTTTGACGGCTTCGTCTTTGTTTCGCAGCTTCGTCATCTTGGCTTGCGATGGCTTCGACACGTTTCCTCGATCAGTACTGTCTTCTGCCTGGGGACATCTTGAACATCTAGTACTTCAGAGGGCTTCGTCTTCTATTTCACGATCCCCTGATCAGCTGGAGCGCTTCGTCCTGGACAGCATGAGCGTGCATGCCGGCCGGCGCCTCCACTTAATTGGTATGTCGTCCTCGATCTTCACTGCGACCTGCGCCGTCGGGTTGGCGTCCAGCTTCGTCTCCATCATAAACTGGAGTGGCAGGTTGACGTCGATCTTCATCATGAATTGGGCTGCGAGGTCAATGCTGGCCGCCGGTGTGGCCTCCAATCTCCCTTGACGTGGTAGCAAATAGCTCCCGTATAGGCCACCACATGGGTAATACGTGCATGCATACGATCTGAAAGTTAGAAGGAAAACAATCTACAAGTGCTTACCCATGGTGGACGCGAGCGTCATCCTCTCGCCGGCAAGGTGCGGCAAGGTCGTCGCCGTCAAGACTCCGGACAGAACTGGCGTCACTCCGAGGCTTCGCGTCGCCGGCGACTCCGGCAATCTTCTGGTTGGTGTGCTGGTTGATGTGGATGGATGGCGGCGGCTTCACAGCGTTGCGTCGCGAGCAGCCTGGCGGCGTGGTGGTGCAGAGCGAATGGTTGACGGACCCTTTTGCCGTAGGGGGTTGGCTTGTTTATATAGGCAGGGAGCTAGGGTTAGGTTTCAACAGACGCGCTTTGCATGCGCCGCCATCAAGTAGTTGGAGCTCACGAGATATGCGCGGCGGCCGCAACTAATCTGCTTGCTGTTTGAATTAGAGATAAGTATAGATAAGTATCGAGTCCTTAAGCTATTGGATACGGACTCTCGTGCGAATAGCGAAGCCGTCCTCGCGTACTTCCCGCTGGCTCGTAGGGCTACATATGTAGCTGGTCCACTGATCAGCTCAAACAGCTTGTGTACACCTGCGTATGTCATGCCAAACCTCCACGTATACGGCAAGGTGACCGGGATAATCCCCAGCGTAGTTCTTGGAGAGATATAGAGCCTTTCGTTGCATACGTGCATGCAGGCACTTGCTACGTATACACACGTATATGTGTTTCCTAGTGTACACGCCTGTAGTCGGATTGAGCATTGACGGCTTGTACAAAACCTCGTCGAAC
>JAUNZO010001139.1:0-187681 GCA_031894775.1 Chloris gayana | reverse complement strand
AGAGTACCATCGAACACTGCCATAGTTGGTAGCACAGTTCTCTCCGGCCCGTTGTTGGTGGCCACTTGCGGGTGCCGATGTGTGCTTGTCAGGACCGCTCGATTTCGGTGTGTTGCTTGGTCTGCCACATTAATCGTCGGTGCGGTGACATGTTCCCGTCAAGCGATGATGGTCCATGGCCGCGGCAGCAGCCAAAGTACTACCTCCCTCGACAAACGTAAGCATTTGTTGACTTTTAGAAATCATGTTTGACCAATTCGTCTTACTTAAAAAAATTGTTAAAATTCTGTTTATTTTATTGAAATTTATTTTATTCCTAGATATATTTAAAGTACAGCCATTTTATTTTTATATTTACATAAATATTTTGAATAAAACGAATGGTTAAATAGAAAATCAGAAAATCAACAAATCATTACATTCTTAATTAAAGGGAGGGAGTACCTCCTGCGTTGTTGTACTACATACAAAAGGTGGTTATGGAAGTGTGGTGTGCCTCTCCAGTCTCCACCCTATCGCGTTTTAGACACTCACATGCAGATGCGGGACCGACGTGATTGAGCAAATACTAGTTGGTGGTACAGTACTAACACTGAGCAGTACTAACACCGTGCCCTGCCACTGAGCACCCGCAATGCGACCCTTGTAGCCCGGGAGCAATTTGAGGCAATGCACATCCGAAGCCCGAGGGCGGCGACACGGATGGATCCGCCGGGAGGTGGGGTCCCGGCGGTCGAGCTACTTCCAAAAGCGGAGCATGCAAGTCGCCGCGGCATATTCGGAGGCGGTCAAGAACCTCCGGCCCAACAAATCAATGACCAAGCTCGGTGCTCGAGTCGCTGGAGCGTGCAGAGCGCCGTGGTGCTCCTTGTGTGGTACGCGTTTAGGAGCTGCCTCGCGCTGCGAGTGGCCATGGCCTGGATTGGATCTAGTCAGTCTCACGGACCCTAACTGCGGCTTGCCGTCGCCGAAATCGTGACCTGTTTGCTTCGTTGTTGTGGTGTAGATGCAGTAAGACACTGCTGGGGGACATGCTGTCGCCATACAGTCAAAGCTTCAGGTTCACACCATGTTCCTTTTCGTGAATTGTCGTTGCCAAGTGCCATGCCCACCAAGTGTTTGTTAAAAGGCCTACTAAACTGGTGCTACCTGATTACATGTTAACCAAGTAGTAATAGCATGGTTTTTCCATGTTACCACCTCTACAATTCTGCGAAGATAATGTTGCGATTGCTATCCATTGTGGGAGCAAGTACATTATGTTGAAATGGAATCATGCTATCCATTGTGGGAGCAAGTACATTATGTTGAAATGGGATTCCAGTGTCTCTATCTATCTAACATCTAATTTTTAATTTTTTTAAAAAAATATTAGTTTGTCTTCATTTGTATTGGGATAGATGAACATAATATTGCTAATTAAGATAACAAGTCATTTTATTCTAAAAGATTAAACATGGAAGATATGTTGATCAGTTATTGCGTTTTAACATGAAAGTTCAGTCTTCAGCTGCTATCTTGCTTAACAATACAACATTATGAATAACAAAACCATGTCAATTTCAGTTATACATCATTGGTGGTTTAGCTCTACAATTCCTATTATTTTTTTAAAGTACAGGGACCAAATCAGTGATGATACTAAGATTGCAGAGACCAACATAATGGAACAAACTTCACATTTGTGATTACAGATCCTTTACACACGGTAATATCCTAGCCTAATGAACTAATCTGTAGCACATCTTTCTTTCTACTTTCACAATTTGGGAACTAAATATCCATATATCACTATATCAGCCACGAGCTTCTTCCATTACAACTCTCTTTATATCAGTTATAGATTCTAGCAGAAGAACTGCTATACATGCCTGTTGTCTTGATCTGATCGCAGTAACCCTAATTGGGCAATTTTTTTCTCGAATCCTATATCCTGTCAGGTTGTTTTGAAGTTTCTTATAGTACAAAACTGTTACATTCCTGGTCATCTTCAGTTATACACTTATTAAAGCATGTCTAAAATTGCTCCTCTAAATATATTAAAACATGTCTAAAATTGCTCCTACTTAAAAATTGGGTTGTCAGTATTTGTTGAACCTCCCCATTTCATAGCCATTTACAGTGTTTTTTTTAATTAACAACTAAGAGCTTTCGTTGTGCGCATTACAACATTCTCAAGTTCATTCTGCATAACAATTCTCAAATAGAACTTTCATACTTCATTTTTATGCATTACAATCGAAACCTTAGGTCTATTATTATTTTTCAGCTATTACCCTGAACTTGTAGCAGTCATCTCCTGTGCAATCTCCCCACCCTCGTCTATGTAAGGAGGTGCAAATGGCACACAACAATGCCACTGGGAGCTGACCAAATACAATCCCAGTGCTCAATCGCTGCTGCTTCAGCTCCAACATCGCACTTGGTAAAGTCAGCGCTTCTTCATTTGGCAATGGCTAATGTCTAGCGGCGCATTTCAGGGTGCCACCACCAAGCAATCTGCAGGCTTTGTGGAATAATGTCAGCCGGTTGCAGTAGCTTCTACCACCACCCATGGTATGCTGTGCTACACGCCGTAGATTGCCACAGATAAATTTTCTGCAGTACTTCATGGATCTCACAATCTGATCAATAATACTGTTGGAACATCATTTGATATGGACTTGGCACATGCATATATTGAATGGATCGGTTCCTTTGGCAAATGATATTAGTTGGTACCGTAATCATTCTTGCTAGAAAGATTTACCATCCCGTTCTCTAACAAGCAATTTCTAACCAGCTACTTATTGTTCTGTAGGAGATGCTACAAAGGTTGTGCTTTACTACGATGAAATCGATTGTCACCTTGTGTTTGGCACGGCGTTCTCCTTTAGTACTGTGCTGCTATTAAAAAATAAAAAAGAGTGCATGCGAACTTCCATTTCTTCTCCTCAAACAACAATGCCTTACACCTGCATAGAGCCACTTGATTTGTTTATAAAACTGGCTAGTGCGATTTCATTTTTTGTACAACTGAAGAAGGTCAGCAACTGAACATAAGTTCTGGCGCACCAACAGGCGCGCCATTTTCCTAGTCTTTTTTTAGATAATGGGATACATAATACCCAACTTTGGCCTCACTAGATACTTTGGCAACCAATTTACCCTCAGAGTTCAGGCTTCTTCAATAGTCTTTTTTTTTACTACAACATCTTTGGCCTATTAGTAGTACTATATATGTTTCATAAATCCTAAAAGATTGTTGGTACACCAAGCGACCGGAGGGTGGAAGTTTTTTTTCCGGAATGAAGTGTGGAAGTATATTTATTCTAGAACTCTACATAAATAGTTCCACCAATAGAACTTATTTGGATTAATTCCCTCAGTGCCATTGCAATTTTGCTCGATCCTTTGTATGCCATCCTAGCGCATATGTAATTGACTCATGTGACCCACATGCCATTCAGATACCAGTAGCATACAAGGATATGCAAAATTTTGCAATGGCATACAACAAATTAGCCCTCAATAACCTAAAGAACATTGTGGAACGAATAATATCGTTTGTGTCCAACTCCAGATATAACTAATACTTTCCACTACTATTTGTTTCCTCTACCTAAACAATTAGTCAAACCAATACAATTGTTTTGTTGCAACTTCCAAAATAGTTTATTACACCGAAATAGTTCATTTATTTCCATTACTTCAATCATTTGTTCAAAAAATATAATAGTCTTTTCATCTTAGTCTATTTTTTGTATAATACTTATTTTGTACAAGAAAAGAACAATTACGCTTTACTATTACATTGTAAAATTGCATTATTTAAATGATAAAATATATGACATGGAACATCTCAAATTGGTACAGAAACATATCATGACTAACACATTTTCAAGCTTGACTTAAAACTAGTACACATACTTTAGGAAAAAGGTGGAAAAATATAACATAAGAAATTAACCAAATAATTTAGGAAGGTTCCACATCGGAGAGCGGTGGATGCATATACTCAACGACGTGTATGCATAGTGTACTGTAAATAAATATATATTTACAATTTATTCCGATCATAAGAAATCAATATATCAACTAAATGGAAAACTAAAAATATGTAGAACAAGAATTTAGAAGAAAGAAGTCATAAAACGAAGAAAAGGTAAAAAAAAAAAAGACTTCGTTGCCGCTCATCAATTGGGCTCCCTGTTTTCTTGTACCATTCCGTATTTTATTTGTACTATAAATTAATCCTCGGCCCACAGGCGCTCACAAAAGACCCATGGTGCAATAAGAGCAGGTATACTAAGACACGGTCAGCAAGCGAAATAACTGTGACGACCCGAATTTCACCTAAGTGAAACTCGGATTCTTTTACCTCTATGCCACTCCCAGGAGTGTGGCACGTACATCCAACACATGTTAGTACAGAAAAACCGTAAATAAAGAGAGTAATCAAGGCAAGATAACAGAATCTCTAAGTACATTATTATTATGCATAAGTCTCAATCTTAAGAGTACAAGAGCGTGGCACGCAGGCCATCGCGAAATCATAGTAGAAAGCTAGCGGAAGCATCTCTCGATGAAGAACCGTGGTGAAGACCATACCCACAAGCGACTCGAGTGTAGGCGAGACCGTCACTCCTCTCCGTCGGCTCCCTCAACCGGCTCGGCCGGCTCCTCGGCAACGGCGTCTCGAAAAACAAAGTGATAAAGCCGTGAGTACATAACATACTCAGCAAGCCGCAAACTACCTAGCAATAATGTATGCATGTTGGGATAGTTCAAGGAAAGGCAAGGGCTAGGACCTAAAGCATTATTCCTCAAGTCTATGTGAATCATATTTTATTATTAGTCAAATTTTATAAGTGGCCTTGCAGAAAACAACACAATCCTGCAAGGGTCAAGTTTTATGTCTCGCACACCTCCACGGGACCACAGCTCGAAGCCGAAAGTAAAACACCTATCAAAGGGGAGAAGTAGTAAATGCTAATCAAGTGGGTCGCTCAGAGGTAGTGCCCATCCTTTGGGCTAGACTATACATATAGATTTATATATCTCTGCAGAGAGTAAGCAACTGTACCCACGTGAAGAGGTACTCAAACAAAAGACCACCGTCGTGGACCAAGCAAAGCAACACTCACAAGATCACTCCTCAAAGCATCGAATGGGTGGCGCCCGTCCCTCGGTATGGGATCCTCTAACCACAACACAGGAAAAGAAGGTCCTCAAGGGTGTGACAAGGCGTACCACGGACCAAGTGGGATATCCTCTCGCTTGTGGGTCGAGACAAACGCTCCAACACCCACTACCACTAATCTCTACACCACCGCGGGCCACCCATTCCTCCGCTAAGTATCATGATCCAGCCCGCCCATACAAGTCACGTGGTATGCTAGTAGACCAAAGAGGAAGCAAGCACAAGAACCGGTCCTTAAGCTGCCGGGCGAGTCACCATCCCTCTCCTCAAATCAACGGTCTCAACAACGAGTGTCACCATAACAGAGCCCCATAAACCCAAGGCCCCTACACAACCGTACCCGCAACAGTACTCTCCAAATAGAGACTCCCCGAAGTCTCCCAAGCACCTAACCACCTACACACTCGCCCCCGTAAAAGGTCCTACAGGGTATCTAGTACTGAAACTCGACACCTAAGAAGCACCTACAATTTATTTTACACAAAAACATGTATAGTCATCATGGGGTTCAATTAAGCAACTAAGCAAATACTAAGCATGCGAGTAACAAGTAGAACAACCTATGGCAAACAGTGGCAAGATGGCATAGTATGGCATAGGTAAACTACAAGTGCAAGTAACCATTAATCATGCATGGTCCAATTTAATGCAAGTACTAAATAGGAGCAAGAGTGGTCAAGGATTGCGGCTTGCCCGGATAGGGCTCCTCCCGGGCCGGGTCGGGGTACTCGTACGGCTGCTCCGGTGGAAACTCCTCAAACTACGGCTCGGACGGAAACTCCTCGAGCACCCTCCGACGTACGGATCGTGAAACATGGGTTAGGCACGCAAATCGAGGTAATAGGAACAAGTACGAAACGGACGACGGAAATTATGGTACTAGAGCATGACCAAAAGTTACACTAACGCGTAGAGAACGTCGCTACGAGTCCAACGCAACCGACCGCGTATTTTTCCGACGCTCCAGGAAAAAGATATGAATTTTCAAAGATAAATGAATTATGGAAATTCGGGAAAATCCAATAAAAGAAATGGAATATTCTCTGGAATATTCCTTGACACGCGGGCACCACGTCAGCGTCAGGTCGACGCCACGTCGGACGAAAGCCCTACAGTCGGCACCACGAGGCAATTCTTCCGCCACGTGGTTGCCACGCCACCGCCACGCCGGGCCGACACTAAGAGGCCACGCTAGCGGAAATTCAGGCCACGGTGGTGCCACGTCAACGGAAAACCGGACACGTCGGCGACCACACCAGCACATCGGAGAGGGCGGCGCCGCCCGAGCTCCGCCGCGGCTCTTGCCGGAATCGCCCCTTCCGGCCGTAGCTACGGCTCGCCGCGGGCCGCACCGGAGGCACCATGCGACTCCCCGTGATCACGCGCAACCGCCGGTGTCCTCCTCGAGCACCAACTCCCGGCTCAACGGCGGGGAGGCCTCGCCGGAGATGGCACGACGGCGGAGGGGAAAAGGGAAAACCCCGCAGGTGACTAAAGCCCCCAAAATAATGACACCGGAATGAAGCTCTTGTCGCCAGGAACTTAACCACACCCTCGCCCATCCAAAGACGGACGGAGGGCTCACCGGCGGCGAGTACCGCGGCGGCGGTCATGGCGGATCCACCGCGGACCACCAAATCACGAGCCTTTTTCCCAAATTACGCACGCACGACGGTCCCTACAGCCCCACAAGCCTAGCAGACCTACCGATTGAACACCAGCTCCCATCCAACGAGCTCCACACCCCTAGCATTCTGGCTCCATCCCGAGGGGAAAAGGTGGGGTTCGGGCTCGCGGACTCACCAGGCGTCTCGCGGGAGCTCCAGCTCGGACGGGAGGGCTTCAACGGCGACGCGCGGGAGATTCTTCCGACGGCGGAGGACGAACGCCGTGCGGGAGGCGGCGGTGACCACGTGGTGCCCCGTTCCTTGGCTTCCAAGAGACAGCAAGGTCACGGTTAGGGCGAAGAGATGCAGCGCGCGAAGGGGAACAAGGAACACATCATGAGCGTGAGGAAAACCTACCGACGGTGATGGCCGACGGCGAAGAAGAGAACGACGTGGAACTCCCGGTTGCCCGCCCGCTCTCTACTCGCACCAAACGCGGCGTGGTTAGCACCAATCGACGCGTCGTTGCATGCCGCTCAAGAAAAGTAGGACGGAGCTCACCGGCTCGGACCTTCTCCAATGGCGACGATGGAAACCGTGCCCCATGCGGCGGCTAGGGTTTGGAGAAGGGAGGGGAAGAAGGGAGGCGGCTCGGAGGGGATTTGTAGGCGTCAAAGGGAGAGGGAGCAGGTGGAGGCGCGGCGCTACACGACGCGCGTCCGAGGTGGCGGCACGAGCGAGCTCCGCGCGCGGGATGAGCTGGAAAGTGCGCCGCGGCGGAGCAGGTGGGGAAGAAGAAAGGTGTTCGGGTCGGGCTGGGCCGCGGCTGGGCTTGGGCTGACGAGAGAGAGGGAAAGAGATTCGGCCCACGTGACAGTTTTCAAATAGAAATGCTTTGCGAATTATTTCTTCAATTCCCACTCGGTTCAAATTCGAATTTCGCATGAAATTTAATCATTCACTTCCCAAACTTCAAGTATTTTTATTACAAGAGAAGGTTGTACAATTTGGGCTGTTACAATAACCCACCACGCCAGCCAAATCCGAGCTGGAGGACAGAGAAACATAGAGAGAGAATAATGGCGGAGGCGTCTCAAGGGTCACTAGCTCAAAGCGGGCTCGAGGCCCTGTTCGTTTCCTGCCCTCTAAAAATTATACCCATCACATCAAAGAGAATCTTACTATTTAGTAGTACTTTTATTAATTTAATGACAAAACCTATGTCACGACCCCCTCTAATTTGCGAGACGAATCTAATGATCCTAATTAATCTATGTTTTGCTACGGTGATGCTACAGTAAACATCTTCTAATAACATCATAATTACCCTCGTTGGATTCGTCTCGTGAATTAGATAGGGGGTCTGTAATTAGTTTCGAGATTAGACTTTATTTAGTACTCCAAAATGATAAAATTCTCTTTGATTTGACCCCTCTAAAAATTATATACCTGGAAACGAACAGGGCCTGAAGCGGTTTGCACAAGGTCCAGTCACTGGCATAAAGCCTGCTGCCGATGATTAAGCCAAGCAACCAATCGCCATGCACAATAAAATAAAAATTAGTAGCCTGCTCACTATACTAGCGTGATGGCTTCAAACTGGCGTAGAATAATCCTAAAGAGCCAGCAGCGGGCGATTCCATTATCCATGCTCTAAGCCTGAGTATTTGTGCATGTGCTGGCCTATGAGCATGGGTGGGCTAGGGAAAGGAGAGAATGATATTTGGCTCAATTTGATTGATCTAAAAAAATTTAGTTAATTTCACAAACTCAACAATATTTTGGCTTTATCAAATACAATGCCTATTTCACAAACCCACCAATATTTTGGTGTATAGTTTCACAAATCCACCAATATTTAAATTATACGTATGGTGTCACATGTAACAAGTTGGCAGCGCAGCCGGTACAATTTACGATTTTCAAGCACTGTCATTTACGTGTTGTATTATAGGTATCGGATACATAAAATTTAAAAGTATGGTGGTTTTGTGAAATTACACCCCAAAGTATTGGTGAATTTATGAGATTAACACAAAAAGTTAAGGTCATTCTTTAAAATGTTAAACTTATTTTTTAATGGAAACTCTATTCGTCTATTTAGGTATTGTGTTTCTTTGAATTAGCGCTACAAATAGAGATCACACATGGTATATAAAATAACTAAATAACTAAATTTTATAATTTGAATTGTTCCAGCCTTAAAATCAAGAGTAAATTCCTTCTTGGCCTTGGAAAGTTACCATAAAAATCTTCATAATTCCAAACGTCAACTCCAAGCTGAAACTTTAGTCCAAATTTGCCACTCTGTTGTCTGGTCGAAAACTTCATAGGTGGTCTCCCAGCATTCGGCCGAAAAGAAAGGGATCACACTCTTCGGACTTAAAGTAGGAAAAAAGGCCTTTTGCCTGGTGTGGGTTGTCTATTCGTGGGCTGTGGGCTGTTTATCTGTGGGCTGTGGGCCGAGCATCAGGTTTTTGTTCAGAGTCTTCCAGTTCGAGCGATTGATTCCGCATGAAGCCGAATGACTCTGTAGCAAAATGATATATGGGCTACATTGGAGTAGTGTCATCATCATTCCTTCTGAAAATAGCAGAAATCAACTAGGAAATCAACTAATTAGTCCACCCTCAGTTATGGGCCATGTGTCCATGTGAGCAAAAATATATATGCTGTTGCGCTTCAGCCCAATGGAATATGTGAAGCAGCCTTCCTATGCTTCCTTATAATTTCACAATTCCTTTGTTGCATCCAAACCCTTCTAACCTTTGTAAGTTTTAGTTGGGAAATTTTTTTGCTCTCCTAGTGCACAATATTCTACAAGATTACAAGTTTGCAGATTTAGCAATAGAAGGGTGAGTGGCATTTCAATTCTAGTAATTAGTCAACACTATCATATGGCAAGTTTATAACATGAGCCGCGCAGTGACAGTTTAAAGTATAAGAAACTGAATGTGTGATGAATTGGAGGCGAAATTTAGTTCTTGAATTTGTGCTGAAACTATCATGATGTTTTAACAGCCTCCATGAGAAAAAAGATAGAGCTAGCTATCCGTTGTTTATACTTCAGTATTTTTCCATTCAAATTAAAGCTGTGAGTGGGGCCAGAAAATCTTAGCAACCAAGGAAAAGAAAGAGAGCATGCCTAGTTTTTGTATGGTCAGATGCTGGATGCTTAGGTCTCCATGCATGGGGCGAAAAGCCAAAGTTTTGTGCAATAATGGTGGCAGCTTTATAAAGTTGGTCAAAAGGGATATTGATATATCAGTGGCAGCTGTTAACACATGGCTAATTGCAAATTTTGCACAGAAAATATAAGTGAAGTACAAATACGTTGCATGGGAAACAAAATAAACTGATCAGCCTTGTTTCCCTGGTTTCATTCATTTGCTCAGGTGGAGGCGGTTTCCTCTCCTAACCCCACCATCTTTCATTCAGATCCAACAAGTATATGTGCATTTATGCGAAAGCCAAGAATTTTGACCCCTATTATAATTTTTTCCGGTGATAATGTAACACCTTATTTGGTTGAAAATTTTTACTAAGAAAATTATTGAGATTTGATCATCTTAGTTTATCCAAACTGTGGAGCAATAATTTTATTCCCTAATTGTACGCTAGATTATAACGGGCTATGCAAACAGGCAGATCATCCCAAGCCAGGGTAGTGGATACAGCCATAAAGATGCAGCGAATGTCTCTATTGGATGACCGTTATGCGTCATGGTCGTCCTTTGTTTATGTAACTTGTGCATGAAGATCCTCCAATCCCGCATTGTTGTGGCTACCCCCAATTTTAAGGTGAGTGAAGTGTAAGTTTTTGGGTTGTTTTGGAGCTTATCAGGCTTGCCTCTGTCAGCCCCGCCAGGGCATTGCTGATCACTGAAACTGCATCTTTGTTGACCTGGATGCAGAGTAAACTATGAGCCCATCCGTGACCAACATTCACATTTGGAACCAAGGTTTAGTATGCTCCGTAGTTGAGTGTAACATCATGACATCAAATGGAAGGGCAAATAAATGTGTGAGGTCTTGCAAGTTCGGAACAATGTCCGAAACCAAACTTCGTACTTAAGCTCTTGCAACCGGTACGAAAAAAAATGAAGTCTTGGAAGAAAACAGTTACAAAATTCGCATTGCGTAGGTAGTTTCTACAGGAACCGGAGCATCTTCCCGTAGTTTCACATGTTTTTTTCTGGCCTATGGCCAAAACACCCAGATCCGTGAGTGCTTCCCCTGCTCGGCTAAGCCACCGTTCCGTTTCATTTCTCACGGGATTCTTCAAGTCGCGACCGCCGGTGGCGTTCACGCCCTTGCCGTGAGGCCGCCGCCAGACGGCGCATTGGTGCCTGACATTGAGTAGCACAGGGCCTGCGGTAACCCACGAGCACCGTATACCTTTTCTGGTACATTTTCCGAAATATTACCAAAGTCCGTTAATCAAAAATATTCCGTTTGCTCAACTGTACATCGCGACCGGCTGCCAACTCGCACTAGCAACACCGCAAGCCATACCTTAGCGACCTCCTTTTCCAACACCAACATCTGCATTCTTTACGAGGAAAGAACCAATAATCAAATGATTCGAAGGCCCCTGAAAGCATCCGCGTCGAAAAGCTGCTGCCGCTTGCTTCCGAACTTTTCTTTTTCTTATATCTCAGAAGCTGATTTGTGCATGGATACAAGCAAATACTTTTCGTTGGCAGCATGCATCAACTCTTCCAACTACTCTATTAAACTTAATTAACAAAAAAAGTACACTAGTAAACCCCTTACAAAAACATGCTTCTTCTTCGTTGCAAAAAAAAAAAAAAAATACTTTCCGTAGGCAAAGGGAGAAAAAAGAGGCAACATTTTGGCATGCAAGGCCGTCAACGGAAGTTGAGAATTCAGGAGCAGTCGTCGTGCACGGTGGCGGCAGCCATCCGGAACGCACGGTCCCATGCGTAGCGGAACCGCACAGCGGCCGCGGCCTCGATCCGGCGGCCGTCGCCGACGAGGTAGTCGCGGCCGTCGCGACGGAACAGGCCCGGGTCCATGGCGACGGAGCTCGCGAAGCCCTCGGAGCGGAGGGACACGCCGCGCACGGCGCATTGGCACCGGTTGCGCACGGTGACCTCGAACACGGCGTCGTACCCGGCCTTCTCCCCTGTGTTCACCGTCTCCACCTCCACGCACTTCTCCGACGCCGCCGGCTGCGGTAAAGGCCTCCCCCTGCGCGGCAAACAGAAATGAGTTCCCGTCTTTTGCACAGGAGGATTTATTTTTCTAGAATCACTTGGAATATGAAATAATTTCTAGGAAGAGATCAATTATTTACCTTGAGCATGCGCGAGGAGGGCTAGGTGCACAAGGGCAGGAAGAAGAATCCGCAGTTTCATGGACCGTGGGACGATACCCATGTTTTCCAGTCCAGTTCTTGTATATGCTCTGCTTGAGCTTGTGGCATGGAACGGGACATGTGAGCCTATCATCCCTTTATTATATATAGAAGATGAAGGGGTTGGAGAGATATGGTATCAAGCGGCCAACGAAAAAAGAAAACGGTGTACGACTGCTCGTGCTCTGGCTGCGTCGCTGCATCCCATTGAACAAGTGCGTGTCTGGACAAGTACAGCAGGCTTAAGCAACCCGCTTTCCGTCGCTTTACGAGCTTTTTCTTATTATAGGGAGACGGAAAGAAAAGTTGGAAAAGATGGACCAGTGAGCAACTGCGTTTGTGCAAGTTTAGATCCTGGGATGGTCCAACGACGTGAGTGAGTGACATATTGGAGCAATGAAAGGTATTGCTTTTCGGCCTGCTTGTCATATCTAAAGGCGTTTCCATTTATTTCTACAGACTTTAGAAGGGATTGGCAGATTAAGATTGCGCACCATCTGTTTCCATGTTGACAATGCCATCCTTTTTCTGCTTCGCATGAACCACATTCTACATAATATACACAGGATACCAAAAAGATATAGCTTTGTCGAGTCCCAGACCACTCGGCAAACAGCTAAAGATTTGCCAAGTGTTTTGGGCCTAACACTCGACAACTAACTAAAGCTTTGCCGAGTGCCAATGCTTTAAACGGCAGCCGTCAAATCGACGAAAAATACTCGGAAAAGGGCTCTTTGCCGTCAGTTTTGTTGTTGTGTGCTCTGGTTTGCCAAGTGTTTTCGTCCCTTTGTTGAGTGTTCGCTGCACTCGAGAACATGACTGTTTCCCGTAGTTATTTTTGTGCCTTCGACACAGGCATTACACTGTGCTTATATATAGGATAAATTAAAGATGTAGACGATATAATGTTAACTATGACATCATCTCATCAGTATAGGTGTAGTCTTGTAATTGTTGTGCAATCTTAAGCTTATGGTGTCGGTCCTAGTTTTGTAATCGTCAAGAGTCTAAGTGTCATTGTCCTATTGGATCCAACAGGAACATGAGTCAAATGTGCCGCTAACACTCACGTGTCACACCATGGCACCATGCTTGTCTGTCCGTACACTGCACAAATGTGGTCCACAAGTTTTGCTGCAAATGAGATGTGAACCTTTATCGATCGTCAGTCAACTCGTGAGATCTTCAACTCATGACACACTACTAACTCATGATCACAGCGTTAACTTCATCCAATGTTTTTGTGTTATTAATAGTGGTGGAAGATAAACTGGTTTCGCTAGGTTGGCAGAACATTGGTCTGTCTGAAGGCAGATAGAAATCCCGCGGCTGGCACGGGTCCATTTCTCACACGCGGGAATCATCAATTCCCGGGCGCCGGTGTGGTATTAACCCCTTGTGGTCGACATCACCGTGCACCCGTGCAGTCATGTGGCCAAGCAACATCTATAAGGTAACCGCAGCGAATTTAGCATCCACCATTGGAGATTTAACCCTAAACTCTAAATCATTGTTTTCGGATCGTAAACTGTAGTTCTCCCCGTTGGGCCGTCGGACGACTGCTGTAAAAATGAAAATCAGTCTGTGTGTGCAGTTATAGCTGGCCATAAGGGCCGGGCTAAATGGGCCAATCCACAGCTCGTCATTTTTGCCCCGGCCCGAGCACGGCAGGACCCGTAGATGGACGGGTCGTGCCAGCTCAGGGCCTGTCATGGGTTGTGCTTGGGCTCAGGTGCAAGCCCGTTTAGCTGAGGCCTGTTCAGCCCGGTATATGGTCCTTTTAGTCCGTAAGGCCCGGCATCAAGTCCGTCAAAGAAATTTAAATGTTTTTTTTACCTTTAATATGTTAGAATGGTAGAAATTCAACAATATTTCATTGTTTTTAGTATAAAATATTTTTTTGTTAAATAAATTTAAATTTAGAGAAAAATAAAGTATAAAATTTTTAACCGTGCTTTGTATTGGCCCGGCACGGCATGCCTGTTAGGCCCGTAGCCCAGCACGACCCGTTTAAAACTGGTCGTGTCGTGCTTGGGCTTGGCCTCAGGCCCGTCGAGCTGGCACAACACGACACGTTCACCAAAAGGGCCGTGCCAGCCCGTTAAGAAAATGGCCCGGCCCGTGATGGCTCGTTGGCCAGCTATATGTGTAGTATACATAGGCCGAAAACTGTGTACTATGTTTCCATCTATTTATTAATAAAAAGAGATGACCTTTCGATGGCAGTGCCTAGAAAAAAAAAAAGAGAAATAGCCTCTAAATTCTCACAAAAAAAGCAAAACATCTAGCTATCAGTTTAGATTTCTATTTTATTGCAGCCGATGAATCTTATCTATATCTCTTCCCTCGTATAGTTTTCTCCTCACGTCATGATATCTCACACATCCCTTCCTTCCTCAGGTGCAACACAAACGTTATTTCTCCCCAAACCCTATAACAAGTAACAGATTAGTTCAGAAACGAGAAGGAGATAGACCACGCGAGGCCGAGAAAACCTTTCAGCGCTGCTGACCCTAGGTAAGGTAGAGAGATTCAATCCCGATGCGGTGATGGTGTCCTGATAATGTGTTGTCCCTCCCGTTGTGATGCAAGTTTTATTGGTCGTCATGTTTTGTTAGATGGCATAATTTGGAGTAGAAAATTCGTTTTGTTGGCCGTCTTCTGTGTTTTGATCTTTTTTATCCACAGATCATGCTTTATCAATATGTGAAGTATTTCTGTGTGATCCCGAATTTTGACGAGCATGGATCAAAGGCTACCATCTCCTCCTCCAACTGATTATCCTGCTGTACGTCTACATCCTTCCAGTAATAGGAGCATGAGAGGCATTCAAATTTATTTGCCTAGCACTACACCATCTGGACTTGCTGTGATACTTTGATTACTAGCCGGTTTGGAATCAGAATTGCAGGACAAGGGATGTGTTTGGGACGGAAAATCCCTAAACATTGCCGCGGGGGAAATAAATAAAACGCGGGCGTGCCAGTGTACTAAAGTACACAAATAAAGAACGGGAAACATGTTTCATTTATATTTAATAATACAAATACAAATAGTCTCCCAAGTATGCGCTCCGTAGCCTGTCGGCGGCTATCTCACTCGTGCGATGTGGTCTTCTTGGTTCCTAGGGCCTCGGAAAGCTCCTAGTTAATTACCCCGGCGAGGCTATGCTCGCACGGGAACCTCCGATTAAGCTGCGTAGTCGTCGTCTTCGGTCTTCGCTTCGTGTCTCCATGCATGTATGTTGATGGTGGTGTAGATGGGGCGTCGGCATCATCCATGGCCTCGTCGGTCCATGAGCCGGTTGTAGCGTGGCCTTCACGTCCGCAACGCCCGCCCTTGTCGCCCGGCCTCGTCGGTCAGGTGCGACAAAGTGTAGTTTGACGTAGTAAGGGAACATGCATGGCGATGCTCGGCTTGTCCGATGCGGCGACTCAGCGGCGTCGTCGAAGGCGGAGAAGAGAGAGGTCGGTCGAGTAGATTGTAGATTGGAGAGCATTAGCTAGCTCTTCCATATTTGAAGCATGGCGTAGCTTCGTCTTCAACAAATTCATGCGTACAGCAATATACGAGTACATGCACGTATAGGACATCATGCACACATGACTCCTCAATGTAGAGTGATGTCTGGTCTTGCATGGCAGCGTGGTGGCGGCGGCTTCGTAGCGTCGAGTAGCCTGGCGGCGGCGTGGAGGGCGTTTAGCGAATGGTTTTTGGAAAAAATGGTTTTGCCGTAGGGGGTTGGCTTGTTTATATAGGCAGGGAGCTAGGGTTAGGTTTCAACAGACGCCCTTTGCATGCGTCGCCAGGAGTTTGTTTCGTGCTGGCGAGATACGCGGAACGCCGCCGCCTTGATCTCTGTTTCTGTTGGAGATAAACTCGTTGCTCTTCTGGACTTCCGTGGCATAAGAATAGGGCAGGCAGCGATGCCATGATCGCTTCCCATGTCTCCCTGAGTGGTAGGGTCATCGTATAGGGCCGGCCCAATAAACAATATACATGTATACGACGAGATAATCTGGTTGACCTTTTGCGTGCTTATCAAGCAGCACGGTGTACAGTCTTTGGCCGTTTCCGTAGGCATCTCTAGTAAAGATAGTAAAGATAAAGCAGCATACGCACTTATAAAACATATATGGACATAGATGTCCCTTTTTTTATAGGAGTCTTCCTTGTATACGCATACAGCCAGCTTGAGTATTTTTGCACGTGTTCTTGGAGTACACGGACTATAGCTTTATTCATTCATGTGTGTTTTAACATCGTAGACGACTTGTACAAAATACCGTCGAACAAATGCCCCCCACCAAGTCGTATTCAATCCGGACAACAAGACGCACGATCGGTGCTGTGTGATTCTTCTTTCAACCCTCCACCATAATCATAGCGCGCATCGTAGCCAAGGCTCCAGCACGGTACACTTCATCGCAGTCCTAGATAGCAAGGCGCATGATCGGTGCTGCCTGAAGCTTGGTGTAGCGTCATTCACATGACTTGCGAAGTCCACGCTTATTCAAAATAAGTTCTGGCCAAATTGTTTCGTTCAAAGAGAAGAACGAAAGAGAGAGAGAAAAAACTTGGGGATGAAACTCCATCCCTAAGGTGGTGTAGAGGCGAATGAACATGCCGTTGATGTATATTCTTCAGGTTACACTAGAGCACATAGTGCACCCAAGAATAGGTAGGATGGTCGGGGCCGTATCACTGCTACGACATTAGCCAACACAGCATCCCAGGGTCATCCTCATCTTGCAGCGAATTGACCATGCCACTTGATGAAGGGAGTTTATCGATCTTGACGCGACCGCCTAGCTGCCGCGATGCCAGCTGCCAAGAACGAAGGGTTTCACAGCTTGACGCTGGCCGCACTGGTGCGCCGCACTGCTCCCATGAATAAGTTTTATCAATCTCAACGCGACCGCCTAATTGCTGCGGTGCCAACCGTTAGGATTGAAGGGTTTCACAGCTTGACGCTCACCGCGTTGGCACGTCGCACTGCTCCCGATATGTGCGAAGCGAAAACCCTGCAACGCTAAACAAAGATAGATATGTATAGTTTATGTTAATGTGTTAGGCTAAAAAACGTGAGCCATTGTCAAGAAAAGAGGCAACACATGAAACACATTGTGACGATTTATTTTTGAAATGTTGGCTCTCCCATTAAGCGTTTGCTATGGGAGCGGTTTGGGACAAGGCTGCCCAAGGACTTGACTGCTGAGTATCGCCGAATGACCATAGCGATAATATTTGCTTGGTGTGTGAATGAAGACAACAGGCTTTCACGACTCTACCGGGTGACTGTGGAAACTTTACTCTAGTCCTTCACATGAATAGTACCACTGCTAGCCTGCACCTCCCGATATGGACATAGGAGGGCTGGGTTGGTGTGTGTGGTTTAGGAGATACGGCTTGAGGAAATTGCCATTACTTTTGTTGAGGGTGGTGAACCGGCTACCCCCGCCTTCCAATTTGCTTGAGATGTGAGCATCTTGGTTGGACTTGAATGCTGAAAACTTGCCCCCACCAGTTGATGTTGGGGTGTTTTGATGCTTGAATTGAGTCATCTTCTTGGAGACCCTTGAACTTGAATTCTTGAAACTTGCCCCCAGCTTATGTTTGGGTGGCTTGACACTTGATATTGGGCCATCTTCTTTGGAGACCCTTGAGAACTTGATGCTTCGGGCTTGCTTCTTGGACATCGTCTTCCTTGAATTTGGAAGATAGCCGGTCCACCTCTCGTGTAGCTAAAACCCCTCGTAGGCATCTTCTTCTTTTTTTTTCGTCCCTTGTTGTCACCCCATAGGATGGCAGGAGACTGCACACTCGAACGACAACTTGTGTTGCGCCGGGTAGTTCTTCCCTGCTCTTTTTCCTATAGTCTTCCTTGGGGTGTGCTGCACATGCCAGGAAGTACAAGGAGTATGGTCACTTCACTTGCTCGAAGCTAACCCGAGTTATTCTTCCCACTCGCTCCTCGGTAGAGAACGCTTGACATACGCTTCAAGTGTGCCTCACACGGACAGGATCAAGGACAGCCAAATCTTGCACCGCAGCTCAACTTGTTGTGGGAAAGCCAATTTTTTTTGTTGGACATGAAGTCCGTTTTAAAAAAAAAGGCAAATAAAAATACGGGCCAAGTACACAACCGATAATGTGTAGTGACCCGAGCATCAAAGCAAATCAAAACATGTTTCATGCAAAATATTTTTTTAAGAACCTCCCGTTTATAGGGGGCATTGGCCGGGATCCTTGATGGTCGACCAGCTGATAGGAACCTCCGTCGTAGACTTGCTCGATGACGTACGGTCCCTCCCACTTGGGCTCGAACTTGCCCTTCATCTTGTGTGTGACGACGATGGGGCGCCGTAGGGCCAGCACCAAGTCACCTTTCTTGAAGACACGTTGCTTGACGATCTTGTTGTAGCCTCTCACCATATTCCGCCGGTATAGCTCCAAGTCTTGGAGGGCGTGGAGGCGCTCCTCTTCTAAGCCATCGAGCTCCCGGAAGCGAAGAAGAATTTGTTCGTCGTGGGTGAGTTCTTCATGAATAGCCACCCGTAGAGAGGGTAGCTCAACCTCCAGTGGCAGGACCGCTTCGCACCCATAGATAAGGGAGTACGGGGTCGCTTGTGTTGGGGTACGAACCGTAACGCGGTACGCCCATAGAGCTTCAAAGAGACGGTCATGCCGGTCTCTCCCGTATCTGTGTACCGTCTTCTTTAGTATCTTGCCGAGCGTTTTGTTGAACGCCTCGATTGCCCCGTTTGCTTGAGGGTAGTAGCCGGTGGAGTAGTTCCAGCTGATCTTGTACTTCTCCTTGAATCTGCGCATCTTTTCCGACTTGAACGCCTTGCCGTTGTCGGATGTGACACGATGAGGGATCCCAAAGCGGTATATGATGCTCCGCTCGAGGAAGTTGATGACATTGTCGCTCTTTACTTGGCGTAGTGGTATAGCCTCCGCCCACTTCGAGAAGTAATCTGTCGCAGCGAGGATGAAGCGATGGCCTCCCGATGAAGGAGGGTCAATGGGCCCAATGACGTCAATCCCCCATGCGTCGAAAGGCCACGAGGGGACTGTTGGATGAAGGGGGACCGGTGGTAGGTGCTTGAAGTCGCCATGTACTTGGCAACCATGACAAACTTTTGCCACCTTCATGCAGTCCGTTATGATGCCGGGCCAGTAGTATCCAGCAAGTCGTATGCTATGATACATCTTTGGCCCACTTTGATGTCCGCCACACACTCCATGATGTACCTCCTGAAGCACTTTATCAGCTTCACTTCGATTGATGCAGCGAAGAAGGATACCTTGCCCATAAGAGCGTCGGTATAAGACTCCTCCTTTAAAGACGTAAGAAGGCAGTCGTCGTTGTAGTTGACGCCTCTTGACGGGGTCTTGAGGGATAATGCCATGCTTAAAGTAGTTGAGGAAGGGCTTGAGCCACTCGTCCTCTTCTACACCTTCCATTGCCACGGTGTTGACTTCATACTCCTCTGGGATGAGTTCTAGCACTGCAGGGAGGAGCCACGTTTCTTCAATTGTCACTTGTGCGGGTTCGCCTTCAGGAAGCACAAGGGCTGCAGCAAGTTTTGCCAAAGCGTCGACTGGGGCATTCCTACTCCGCGGGAGGTGCACGACTTCCACATGAGTGAATTTCTCCATGAGCCGCCGGGCCGCCTTATAGTAGGGCACCAGCTCCGCCTTGCGTACTTCATAGATATGATTCACCTGTCGAACAATAAGTTGGGAATCACCATGAACTTTGAGATAACGTACCTCTATGGAGAGTGCTAAGAGGAGGCCAAAGATGAGGGCCTCGTACTCGCTTCATTGTTGGAGCAATCTTCTTTAAGGAGAGAGAATGAATGATACATCACTCCTCCTTGTGGGGTCTTGAACACAAGCCCTGCTCCCGCCTTCCGCTTTGTGGTGCCATCGGCTTTGACTTCTGTTCGTGAGGCTCCATCAAAGTAGAGCTCCCATGGGGCTTCAATGTTAGGCTGTGAAGACGCCCTCGTCCGAAGGTCGGTGATGAGAGGGGAATCATCGGGGAGCGGGTGCGCTGCGAGGAACTCCGCCAATGCTTGCCCCTTGACAGCTTTCGTGGCACAAATGTGATGTCGAACTCCATCATGAGTAGAGCCCATTTTCCAAGTCGCCCCATAAGCGTGGGTTGACTTAGTATGTACCTTATAGGATCCGCTCTTGCAACGAGCTGGATTTCGGGTGCCAAGCATGTAGTGTCTTAGCTTCTTCAAAGCGAAAATTAGGGCCAAACACAACTTCTCGATGGGGGAGTAGTTGTGTTCGGCGCCCACCATCGTGCGACTCAAGTAGTAGCATGCCACCTCCTTACCTTCGTCATCGTGTTGTGCTAGCAGGGCGCCTAACGAAGTGGGCTGCGCTGCAATATAAAGAATTAGAGGGCGCCCTTTTATAGGAGCAGCCAAAACAGGAGGGTTGAGGAGGTAGGTCTTGATGTTGTCAAAACCTCTTTGACATTCCTCATCCCACACGAATGGGGCACCTTTCTTCATGAGCTTGGAGAAGGGTTGAATGTGCCCGGAGAGGTTTGAGATGAATCGTCCGATGTAAGCGAGCTTCCCTTGAAGCTCCCGCAAATGTTTGAGTTCCTTGGGAGGTGGCATGTTGAGGATCGCCTTAATCTTCTTGGGATCAATCTCGATGCCTCGATGATGGACGACGAAGCCAAGGAATTCTCCCGATTGTACCGCAAAGGCACACTTGCGTGGGTTCATCTTGAGGTTGTGTTGTCGGAGCCTCTCAAAGACTACACGAAGATCTTCTTGATGGCGTTTGCGGTCCTTTGTCTTCACCACGAGGTCATCGACATAGCACTCCACCGAGTGATGGATTAGATCACCGAGGATGTACTCGCATGGCTTGTTGATATGTCACGCATGCGTTCTTCAACCCAAAGGGCAACACCGTATAGTAGAAGTTCCCCTTTGGAGTCCTAAATGTCGTGTCGTAGGCATCATGCGGATCCATCTTGATTTGGTTGTAGCCGGAGAACCCGTCCATAAAGGACAAGGCACCGAAGCCTCGTTGTAGCGTCCACGATCATCTCCGTGTTTGGCAACGGGAAATCGTCTTTGGGACACGCTTGGTTGAGGTCGCGAAAGTCGACACGCACTCGAACTTGTCCGTTCTTCTTCTCGACGGGGACGATGCTTGAAATCCACCTTGGGTATTGTATTTCCTTGATGAACCCCGACGTGATGAGCTTGTCGACCTCGGTGATGACATCATTCTTATACTCCGGTCGTATGCGTCTTGGAGTTTGCTTCACGGGTCGAAATTGTGGGTCAATCACCAACTTGTGAGTGGCGACACGAGGGTCAAGCCCCGGCATCTCCTTGTAGCTCCAAGCGAAGCAATCCCGGTACTCCATCGGAAGCTTTTATAGTCTTCTCGCTCTTCTTCGATGACGGTAGCGCTCACGAAGGTAGGTCTTGGGTCGTCTTCCGTCCCGAGGTTGATCTCCACCAACTCGTCGATGGTGGGTTGGCCTCCATCTTCAAGTTCTTGTGGCGCGAAGATGATGTCGTATCCTCCATCAACTTCGCCGCCATCATATCGGCGTGGTATTGCTTGCCCAAAGCTTGTTGTGAAGAACTAGCGTCATCTTCTCGTAGTGACGCTTACGGTGTTGCAATGAGCCAAAATATGCTCAAGCATATCTTCTTCGCCTTCGAATCTTCCGGCACAAGGTAGCCAAGCCCAAACTTTGGTGGGGCCTTGCATCGTCTTCTAATAAGGTCTTCAGCTTGTTCCCACCACTCTTCGCATATGGCTGGTGGTGGCGGCATCCTATTGCCCGGTCGTAGTGTGAAGCCGGACTTTTCGAGTAGGTGAACCATCCTAGGCTCCACCTTCATCGTTGTTACTCCTTCATCTCGCACTCGAGTTAGGATTAGGTAAATAAAATATTGAATCACAATGTTGTACTCGCGGAACCTTGTAGAAGATGGTTTGAGGCTCTGCACTAGAGGAATTTGGGATTGCCCAAACTTGTAAGGGAGTAGTTACCGATATATAGAGCGAAGGGGGCTGCATGCATGTAGCTCCCCTAGCGGCTGCCTCTATTTCAGCCACTCTCCTCTTGACCACTCCTTGCACGGGGTAGCATCCTTGCTAGGGCTCCTTTGTGCTCGCAACGTGAGTGTTGCGGTTGGCGCATCATTGCTGCCCTTCTACACACCTGTAGAGCTCCCAAGTGTTAGACGGTTAGCTTCTTGTTTCTCCTTGCTTGATGTGTTCTCCTGCGAAGAGGAGGTAACGAATGTACGTGAAGTCTTGGGAGTTGACCTCAAGGTTATTGGGGATGACGTGGAAGGTCTCGCCCGTAGCAACAAGGGTGGTGTTGCTGATGAGGATGCAATATCCGTCGTTGTCGGTGTAGGGGTGACTCCTTGTCCTCCCAGGGATGGAGGCTTGAAGTTGGGGCAGGCAGCCGGCCTGCCCCCTTGCTTGTTGCTCCTTCGTCGTGACGCCGAGGCCTTCAAAGTGATGGGGGAGCTTAGTGTGATGAGGCTCCTCGCTTCTAACGTTGATGGAGCCCGTGGCTTCACTATGATATCAGCGGGAGGTGTTGACCGCCCAAGTTGGCTCTCACTTCCTACAACCGGGAAGTAGTACTTGGCATCGACGTGGTAAGACTCTTGGACGGTGTATGGGGAAAGGTTGCCGACGATTCGTTGTTGGTTCCCGTTGCCGTCGAGGAACTTTAGGCATTGATGGAGGGTAGAAGGAACCACTCTATACTTGTGAATCCAAGGTCTCCCGAGAAGCGCCGAGTACGAGGTGTTTGCTTCGATGACGAAGAACCTCACTTTAAAGCCGTAGGTAGACATCCGGATCTTGATGTTGATAGCACCAAGGGTATGCTTCCCTTGGTTGTCGAAGCTCACGTATGACCACATCGGTTTGCTCTAGCTCGTCGGCGGTGTACCCCGCTCGGATTAGACTTCGAACGGGTAGTATGTTGATAGCGGACCCTCGGATCGATGAGGACTCGGCGGAGGTGTGCAGCGCCAATATTTCCCTCAATGTAAAGAGGGCGATTGTGGTCCCCATCCTCGATGATGTTGTCCTCCTCTTGAAAGGTGATCTCATTCACATATAATGGGTCGTTGTAGAGGCGATGCTTCGCCATGTCCACCTCATAGAGCTCCGGTTATAGCAACGCCTTCACCAAGGCTTCACGGAGTTCTGGTACTAGCATGAGAGCGTCATAGACACTCAAAAGTGCAGGAATGCGCTTGAGGTGGGAGATGACGTTGTAGTCGACTTCACGTGAGTTGACGGGCTTCTTCTTTGATGCTTCTAGCCCATCACCTTCTTGGGGTGAGTCTTTGGTGGTCTTCCCCAAGTTTGATGGTTTGGGCCTTTGAGGTTCCGGCAAGACCTTTCCTCCTCGTAAGTTCATATTTACTTCAACTCGCACCTCGTCTTCATCGAGTTCGGCGCGGAACACGTCTTGCTCCCTAGTTGTGAGCTAGTCTTCATCGTCCAAACTTCGAGCTTCTCCTTCCTCTTCAATAATGATGGCATTACAAGTTGCCACGTTCTGGGGCGAGACGGTGCTAGCTCCCTCTTGTGTCTCCTCTTCATCTACCGGAGACTTCTGCCCCCGACCCTTAGGGCAAGAACCGTGCCAAGGTGGGTAGGGCACGACCAGGACGAGGGAATGGTGCATCTCCCTCCGACTCAGGAACGAATCGAGGAGGCGATCGTCGAAAGCTTGGATCTTGCATTCTTCTTGCCGAGGCAAAGTGTGGAGGTACCCTCACACGAGATGGAGGTCGAGGAGGAGGGCCGCTAGTGTGTGGGCGACGTCGCACCACGCTCCAAGGCTCTTCATCAACGGCTTGTGGCGTCTTGTGACGAATGGAAGGGGTTGCATCAAGCACCATCCCCGCAAGTTGTTGCTCCACTTGGGCAAGTGGCAGCCACAAGTCTTCTTCTCTTCTTCGTTCCGACGGTGCACTTGACTTCACCATCACCATGTTCACCGCGTGATAGTCGGGGTTGACCGCCTCCGGTTCCAAGTTTATCTTCTTTTCATTGATGGCTCTTTGGAGCCACTCCTTGAAGACGATGCAGTCCTCGATGACATGACCAACATACCCGTGGTACGGGCAATATAATGTATTGTTAGTCATGTTTACCCGATCGATGCCTACGTGGTTCGGCAAGGTTAACGTCTTGTGCTCCATCAACTGCTCAAACATTCCTTTGACTAGCTCTCTCTTGAAGATGTAGTTCTTCTTCAAGAGCTCTTGCATGGAAGGGCGTTGTCCGCCCCAGCCTTGTTCACTCCTTGTGCCTACGGTAGGCACTTGGCTTTGGGGCGCCATGGAGAAGAACCTTGTCGCATTTGCCTCCATCGGTGCTTTGGCCTTGCCCCCGTTGTTGCTTGTCTTGGCCGTTGCATTGAAGCGCTTTGTCGGGTCGAAAGCACTTGCATTCTTGTAAAGTTCCATGATCTCGTGGAGACTTCTCGAACTCGATCTTTGTGGCGGCCACCGCAGAGCTTAGCATGCTAAACGTCTTTGGTTCCCGCCTAGACACTTCAAGGGACCAATGTTGTTGCATCCCATGGACGCACATCTCAATGGCGTCTTGAAGCTCCATCTTCCTTGCGAGCCGGACGTAGCTATTCCGAAAGCGCACGATGTAGTCATCGATGGCTTCATCACGCCGCTGCTTCAGCTTGTGTTAACTCAACAATTGTCAAGTCTTTCTTCATTGTCACAAAGTGCTTCCCGAACACTTCCTTCATGGCAGCCCAACTACTAATCGACCCCACCGGTAGGCGACTATACCAGTGGAAGGCGGGGCCGATCGGTGATCCGCAGAACCGGCGAAGTAGTAGGGATGAGCTGTTGGCGGTGTCTCCACAAGCTGCCTCGAAGTAGGAGATATGTTCCCATGCGTCTCCGGTCCCATCGAATTGACGGAACTTGGGTGGGTGGACCCCGAAGGGAAAGGCACTAGATCGTGCCATGCTTCATATGGCTTTTCAAGCTCATTGTCCATCGTCTCGTGGGGCGTTATTAGTTGTCGCTTGCCTTATCTTCCTATTCACCATGTCTTCGATGATGTCGTGACAGTTTTTCAAGGTCGAGGGAGATGGCGCTACATTGCTTGAGTTGTTGGGGATGAGTAGAGGTTGGGGCCGATTACTTGTCGCACCCTCTAGCTCTTCCAGCTTGTGGGTCTTCTCGCTGGGCGCTCGTATGGCCGCCATAGGTGTAGGTTGGGCCACCATGCTCGCCGCGGGTGGAGGTTGAGATGGGGCACTCATCGTGAGTGGTCGGGGTGGAGCATTCGCCGCGAGCATAGGTTGAGGTGGAGCATTCGCCGTATGAGGGGGTTGAACTCCACCCATAAGTAGGCTCGTCAATTGGTCAAGCCTCGCAGCAAGCTCATTGATCATCTCGCCTCTCGTTGTTGCACTTGCTCTTCAAGGCTCGCTCCCCGTCCCGCCCCGACGCTTGTGGGTCCGCAGCTTGATCGGTGGCGACGGGTGCTCCATCCACCGCCATATGTGCTGGTGCTGCATTGAATACATCGGGGAATTCCTCCCCATCGTAGGGGATGGAAGGATTAAGTTCACCGTAGCGAGGTGAGGTCGGGTGGATCTCCAATGATGAGGTAGAAGTAGACTCCGAGTCGGTGAAGGTTCCATCACGAGGGTCACATTCACCATCATACACATTGTCACCTCGTGCCGCCGCCATCCTTTCAAGCGCGATTGCTTGGAGACGCGTGTTAGCGCCGTCTCGGTCCGCCACGTCATCGGATGTCTTCTAGACTTTGTGGAAGTCTTGTTCGAATGTTGACGTAGCGTGGCGGTGATATGTCCGACCCACGTGCATTATCGCCATCGGATAGCGACACCTTTCCTGCGGTGATAGGAAGGCAAGGGGCGGACGACCTCGCTCCCTCTTCATGTGTTGTAGGTGTGCTCGACTTCCTCTCCTCCGTGCCCTTGAGCCAAGAGCGGACTTGGTGTAGGCCGGGTATGATTGCACTCGTGAAGCTTACCCTTGGATTTGGCATGATTTCTTCATCCGAAGGGTAGTCAAAGTCGTGGGTCACAGGAGGTGGAACCCAACCTGCATTAGACTCATGTGATGAGTGCGCACCCAACACGGTTCACATGACGACGTCCTTCCCTTTCTCTTGCGGAGCGTCCACCATTTGCTCGTTTGGAGGAGCGACGATGTTCTCTTGTGACATCGCGGCTTCTTGGGCAATCGCAATGTCAACGTTATCTTGTTGACGAGGGGGTGCTCCATCATCTTCCAAGAACGGCGCCTCGACCCCTTCCATTGGGGTTGGCAAGGGGTCCTCTTGTGTTTGCTTCTTTGGCGTGGATGTGCTCGGAGTAGACCCGTCTAGTTGTTCGCCACGCCGAAGGACGGTTGGGTGGCCTTGCGCTGCGGGCACCTTCTCCTTCTCGCTAGCCGCCCCATCTTCGTGGGGCTTGCGTTGTCTCGGCGTCAAACGATCAACAAGGTACTTATACCTTGCACTCTCCTCTAGCCTAGGAGAGATACGGAACGTGATCTCACCGTTCTCTTGTTGGACTTCTCCATCGGCCCGAACGCGTACTTGTGTGTGTCTCAACACCATGTCTTCAAGCTCGTGGTACAACATGTGGCGGTTCCTTCGACGCCTCTCTCGCTTGCGTTGGTTCTCGGTAGGTTCATGTTGGGCCCTCGACGGTATTGAAGGCCTTGGGAGTGGAGATGGCGCAGCCTCGTTGTGCTGCCACAGTGGGCTTATCGACTTCACGTCGCCTCGGAGCATTAGCTTCCGGCATCCGTGGAGATGAACCTTGTGTTGGTCTTGATCTGCGCGTGGAGTCGCGAACTCGCCATTGTTGAGTTGGACGAGTGGCGTGTCTTAACCACGGGTTTTGGTACCCAGGAGGTAGTGCTCACCTCCCGTAGGCATCTCTAGGTGGTGAAGGTCGACGCCGTGGTGCTAGTGTTAGGCGTTCATGTTGAGGGCGACGACTTGGATAGTGTCGCTCCTCTCTCCCCTTGGTCGTGAGGTCGAAGATCCGGAAACTTCTCTATCTCTAAGCCGCCTTTGAAGTCGGCTTACTTGGTCTTGGAGTTGGTGAAGTTCTTGTCGCATGTCATCTCCTTGAGGTGTGGGTGCTTCGGACCTTAAGACAGAGAACCTATTGTTGGTGTTGGAGGGGCCATCACCGGCAGAAATGTGAAGGGAAGGCACCCGGTTGGCAAGGTAGTGAAGTACATCACTCTCGTTGAGAGCAATGGTACGGCCACGAAGGTGAGGCTGCTTCGTGAGCGACGTCTCTTCCAATACTCCTTCATGATCGTGCGCCTCACGATCTCCTTGATTTTCGTAGGCTCATGTGCCCACTCGTCGGGGAAGATGTTGTAGGGCGGCTCCACCTTGCTAGGAAAATCCCTAAACATTGCCGCGGAGGGAAATAAATAAAACGCGGGCGTGCCGGTGTACTAAAGTACACAAATAAAGAACGGGAAACATGTTTCATTTATATTTGATAATACAAATACAAATAGTCTCCCAAATATGCGCTCCGTAGCCTGTCGGCGGCTATCTCACTCGTGCGATGTGGTCTTCTTGGTTCCTAGGGCCTCGGAAAGCTCCTAGTTAATTACCCCGGTGAGGCTATGCTCACACGGGAACCTCCAATTAAGCTGTGTAGTCGTCGTCTTCGGTCTTCGCTTCGTGTCTCCATGCATGTGTGTTGATGGTGGTGTAGATGGGGCGTCGGCATCATCCATGGCCTCGTCGGTCCATGAGCCGGTTGTAGCGATGGCCTTCACGTCCGCAACGCCCGCCCTTGTTGCCCGGCCTCGTCGGTCAGGTGCGACAAAGTGTAGTTTGACGTAGTAAGGGAACATGCATGGCGATGCTCGGCTTGTCCGATGCGGCGACTCAGCGGCGTCGTCGAAGGCGGAGAAGAGAGAGGTCGGTCGAGTAGATTGTAGATTGGAGAGCATTAGCTAGCTCTTCCATATTTGAAGCATGGCGTAGCTTCGTCTTCAACAAATTCATGCGTACAGCAATATACGAGTACATGCACGTATAGGACATCATGCACACATGACTCCTCAATGTAGAGTGATGTCTGGTCTTGCATGGCAGCGTGGTGGCGGCGGCTTCGTAGCGTCGAGTAGCCTGGCGGCGGCGTGGAGGGCGTTTAGCGAATGGTTTTTGGAAAAAATGGTTTTGCCGTAGGGGGTTGGCTTGTTTATATAGGCAGGGAGCTAGGGTTAGGTTTCAACAGACGCCCTTTGCATGCGTCGCCAGGAGTTTGTTTCGTGCTGGCGAGATACGCGGAACGCCGCCGCCTTGATCTCTGTTTCTGTTGGAGATAAACTCGTTGCTCTTCTGGACTTCCGTGGCATAAGAATAGGGCAGGCAGCGATGCCATGATCGCTTCCCATGTCTCCCTGAGTGGTAGGGTCATCGTATAGGGCCGGCCCAATAAACAATATACATGTATACGACGAGATAATCTGGTTGACCTTTTGCGTGCTTATCAAGCAGCACGGTGTACAGTCTTTGGCCGTTTCCGTAGGCATCTCTAGTAAAGATAGTAAAGATAAAGCAGCATACGCACTTATAAAACATATATGGACATAGATGTCCCTTTTTTTATAGGAGTCTTCCTTGTATACGCATGCAGCCAGCTTGAGTATTTTTGCACGTGTTCTTGGAGTACACGGACTATAGCTTTATTCATTCATGTGTGTTTTAACATCGTAGACGACTTGTGCAAAATACCGTCGAACACCATGAAGCTGAGGTTTGATGTCTTTCTTACTGTTGATCTGATGCCTAGTATATTTGATAACTATACTGGATACTGTAGTCAGCAAATGTTGTAAAAAAAATCCAAGGAGAAATATTATAGTTCATGTTTCATGAATGGACATCTCCACTATATCTATGGTCATTAAGGTTTAAATTTCCAATTGGACTTACGATATAGGAAAGTTATTTGTTTTTTAAATAGAGAAAAACATTCATGCATAGAAGCTATACTGGACACTGTTTGATTCAACATGGTTCACATCGTTGTCTTCATGGTAACATAGTCATAATATAACATCACCTGACACGTCTTTTTTCTTTTATTTATATTTTTTGTATTATTGACAATTTAATAGGGTAAAATGAAGTACATTATTTAAAATTGTGGATTCTTTTTATGTGCTGGCCTGTGCAATTGCGCGGGCAAAACAATCTGGTTATAATAAAAAAACAACTGTTCTCTCAAAAACATGAGCTAGAAATGAGAGTACCGATATGGCGTGTCTCGTGTCGGGAAGCATCCCTTTCCTGGTGATATGCTGGCCGGACACATCGTCTCCTCGATTCACTATCTGGGAATGATCTCTGCTAAGTACATTCATTTTTCTAATGATTACCGTCGTTAATGACTTAAAAGCGTCTCCAACAGTCTGGACATAAAATCAAGGCACATGCATTTTTCGGAATGATTACCGTGGTCCATAGCAAATATTTTGCTTCTGAAGAGAAGAACGTCTGCCAACTAGCTCTAGATGAACAGGATACGACAATGACTTAGCCACTAAGCTCGTTCCGGCAGCCACCTTCCTCTTTACGAGGAAAGCACCAATAATCAATCGTTGCGCAGTTACCTTTTCTTTTATTTATTTTTCCTAATAATCCGATTTGTACATGGATACATGCCACGGAAATAGTGTCACAAGAGGCATGCGTTTAAACTCCTACGTCTAATCTACTACACTGTAGTAACTAGTCGTACTTTCCGTAGCTCGTCTCCGCTGATCTCAAGGGAAGAAGACAAAGACCGGCAGGTCGTCTCCGGTGAACAGAGAGCAGCTCAGGAGCAGTCATCGTGCACGGCGGCGGGCGCCATCCGGAACGCGCGGTCCCATGCGTAGCGGAACCGCACCGCCGCCGCGGCCTCGATCCGGCGGCCGTCGCCGACGAGGTACTCGCGGCCGTCGCGGCGGAACAGGCGCGGGTCCACGGCGACCGAGCTCGCGAAGCCCTCGGAGCGGAGGGAGACGCCGTGCACGGCGCACGGGCAGCGGTTGCGCACGGTGACCTCGAAGACGGCGTCGTACCCGGCCTTCACCCCCGTGTTCACCGTCTCCACCTCCACGCACTTCGCCGTTACCGCCGCACCTGGTACCGGCAGCGGCAAAGGCCTCGCGCCTGCACCGTAACGAAACATGACTTGGTGTTGTTGAACACAACAAGTGGCTGCTCGTTGCATTTGATTCTCCAGACGGAATCAAGATGCGAAATATATGCAAGCAAAGAGGATGGATGATTTACCTTGGACATGGACCAGGAGGCAGGGGAGCAGCAGGGCAGGGAGAAGCAGAAGCAGCTTCATGTGCTGTGCCGTCTCACCCATGTTTCCCAGTAGTTCAGTTCTAGGCTAGTATACTCTGCGTGAGCTTGTGGAATGGGACGGGGCTTGAGAGAATGTCAGTCTCTCTCTATCTCTCTATATATATATGCTGAAGCGCCTTGAAAAAAAAATGGTGGTGAGCAAGGTATCCAATCCAAGTGTACTACTGCTCGTGCTCTGCTTTTTATCTCTGCATTTGCTTCAGCAGTGTCAAGACAAGTGCAGCAGGCTTAAGCAACCTCTTTCACTTGCTTTACATGTTGCCTTTTTCACTATTATATCGAGAAGCAAAAAGGAGGAAAAAATTGGACCAGTAACCAGATGGATATGTGCAAGTTTGGATCTTGTGAGGGTCCAATGTGAGTGAGTAACATATTGGAGGCTTAGAGGAGTGAAAGGTGAACTCTTGGGCATGCCTGTTATTCATGTGTATATACAACGATTTCCTTTTTTTCTACCGACTTTAGCTTGGAGATTTCTAGCTTTTTTTCTACATTGTTTCAGAACTTCACGACAACTTCATCTCTTACAGTAAATTTTCGATCAATAAATTCTGCATAATAAATATATCAAAATTCGGCAACTTAGATAACAAGTTCATCAATTCGCAGACACCGGTGTCATTCACCCATGCCGCCTCGCCACCGCCTCGCCGCGCATCGGTCACGGGATCGTGGGTGCAGTAGCGTGCCCGTGTCTCAGATGGCACATACGTACGTTGTATCTCCCTGATCCCTCCGGATGCGATTTTTCTTTTCTGAGAGTAAAACGGTAGATTTCCCCAAAACATTGAGCCAGCTAGAAACGAGAGTACTGTTGATATGGTGCGTGGTGTCAGGAACCGTCCCTTTCCAGGGTGATCTGCTGGCCGGACACATTGGCGCCCGGATTTAAGTGTGTCACTGTATATCTGGAACGCTCAGTGCTAACCACCAATGATCGAAGGACACGTGTTTTGTGAATGATTACTAAGCGCCAATGATCGAAGCACATTTATTTTCTGAATGATTACCGTGGTAAATCATAAATATTTCTTGCTGATCGGTCGCACAAGGTCGGCTGCCAGGTGGCCGAGTCGCACTGGTTGAACACCACAAGTCATGCCTTAGCCACTAAGCTCCTTCCAACACCAACTCCAACAGCTATATCAACATCTTTTTTCAAATGATTCCAAGGGCCTGAAATCATCAGCGTCGAAAAGCTGCCGGTTCCTTTAAAGCATCTTTCTTTTTTCCCCTTGGAAGTCGTTTTCTACATGGATACATGCCGTGACAAATATTTTTCATGGCAACATCGATGAACTCATATTATAACTACTATTACTGTGCCCAACAAAACTACAGCGAGTAACTTCATCGTTGCAACAAAGCATGAGGTAGTGTTCTCTAGTTGCTAATGCTACAAGTTCCGTAGGCTAAGCAAATCGGAGTGCTCGCTTTAGGAGCAGTCATCGTGCACGACGGCCGGCGCCATCCGGAACGCGCGGTCCCAAGCGTAGCGGAACCTCACCGCCGCGGCCGGCTCGATCCGGCGGCCGTCGCCGACGAGGTATTCGCGGCCCTCGCGGCGGAACAGGCGCGGGTCCACGGGGACGGAGCTCGCGAAGCCCTCGGAGCGGAGGGAGACGCCGTGCACGGCGCACGGGCAGCGGTTGCGCACGGTGACCTCGAACACGGCGTCGTACCCGGCCTTCTCCCCTGTGTTCACCGTCTCCACCTCCAAGCTCGATGCCGAGCACTTCGCCTCCACCGCCGCCGGACCCGGCACCAGCACTGGTACAGGCCTCGCCCCTGCACCCCAAACAAGTATGAGCTCGGTGCACGGGCAAGATGGGAAGGATTTTCAAGAACAGGGGATTGATGTGATGGTTTACCTTGGACTTGGACCAGGACGGAGAGGAGCAGAAGGACAGGGAGAAGAACCAGCTTCATGGAGCGTGCCATGTTACCCATGTTTTCAAGTTCAGTTCGTGTATACTTGGCTTGAGCTTGTGGCATGGGACGGTGCTTGTGCGCCCACCGCCCTCTATATATACATGGAAAGGAAAGGGTTGGAGAGATTGGTGGGCATGGCGTCCCCAGTGTGCTACTGCTCGTGCTCTCTGCTTTTTGTCCCAGCATTGGCCCGATTATAAAAATGTCCCCTGCATTGGACATGTGTGGGTATGGATAACTGCAGCAGGCTTAAGCAACCTCTTTCAGTCACTTTACAAGTTTTCCTTTTCTCTTATTAAAAAGGTGGAGGAAAACTGGACCAGTGGAGATCGAGGCGCATTTGTGCATGTGTAGACCTTGCGATGGTCCAGTGACTTTCTGATATCTTGGTGCACTGAAAGGTATTTCTTTTTGCCTGTTTGTTAGTCATATATGCAAAGAAGTTTCCATTTTTTCACTCTCTAAACTTTAGCAGAGATTGGTGGATTAAGATTGCAAGCCCCGTCTGTTTCCATGTAGAGAACGTCGTTCCTTTTATGGCTCACATGGTTTGTCCCTTTAACTAGGTACAACTAACGCGTAACATTTTGATGTGGGCAAGAGAACTTTTGTTTATATTTGACCATTCATCTTATTCAAAATATTCATCTTGTTCAAAATATTAGTTCAAATATACAAGTTATGAGTTATTTTTCAAATTTTATCAGAGATGAAAATTATAATAAAATATATGTTAAATTTTGAAATTTTAATATGAGGAATAAATGTAATTGAGAAGTTAACAACGACACTGATTTTCGAACGGAGGGAGTATGGTTCTAACCCACTGTTTTGTCTAAAGAGAAGCTTGCATCGAGTTTTTCCCGCGGTCCATGGCACTCGATGGTGACATTATGACTTGACTCCTCTTTAAGTTATTTGAAAGGCTCAGTGTCAAAAATTGGATAAAACGATGACGAAAAACTGAGGACTCATCTGTGTTAATCTATACAAAAGTGTATGCACAATCAAGTGGAGGAGCCTTAAGCAATCTAGTTCAGTTTCCCTTTTTGCTAAAGTGAAAGCGAGAATTGGGCCAGTGGGCAAACTAAATTGCATTGGTGCAGTTTCAATCTTGTCTTGGCCACATACATGTGGTAAGGAAGCGCGACGGTTCGGGGCCTATTCAATTTCGTCAGTAGTTTGTTGTAGGGAAGTTTATATCCCACACCATTTTTATGGAGTGGGTGAAAAAAAGAAAGAAAAATCTATCCGAAGTCTAAGTAAGATAATATTGAGCAATGAGCTTCAGAACCACCACTAAGGCTCTAGCAGTATTCATGTCCTGAGATAGTCGAAGGAGACCTCAAATCACAAGTCATCCCCACAAATTTCCATGCAGCAATGTCCTTGTGAGCGAGTGGCCACATAACTAGCGCTGCGAAAGATCAAGACAGATCGGTCGTGTTTCTGTCTTGTTACCGATTGGATGTATGCACCGGCCAGAACCACATGGATGGATGCACAATTAGCAATAACTATGATCAGTTAATGGGTTTAAAAAATCAAGTTGTTCATACGTGCATGAAAACACGACCTCATGAATTTGGAGAATATCTACAGCGAGATGATTCGGATCTGAATACGACTTAGAAGATAGAAGACTCAAAGTCGTGGTGCAACCTGACAGGAACAGAAGTCCATTGTGCACCTGGTACTGGTAGATGTCTCAACAACGGTTGTGCTGGTTCACACACTGTTTTTGCAACCAATGAGATGCGAACATTTCTGGTCAGTCAACTCGTGAGGTCTCGAACTGATGATATTATTGTACTCGTTCTTGGATCTATCCGCCGGCCAATCTGCTATAGCGGCAGTGTCTTCGGAGATAACTCCGACCCTGACTTTATTTGCGATTGATCCATGTGGTGGGCCTGTTTCGTTGAATAAGATGAGGTGATCTGCACCAAAGATGACGGGCAAGTATGGTGCGGATGAACTTGCACAGTTAGAGCAAAAGCTCGTCTATCCCTGACAAACAACGGTAATAATTGATTCCACACATACCTTGTTTCTATCATTAGTTTTTTCCATGATCAGATCCAATGTTTACACCTATACAGTACAGGGTGAGAACACAAAGTTAACAAGCTTAGTTCCTACTCCCTCTGTCACATTGAAAGTGTCGCTTTTAACTTTTCAGATTTCACGTTTTACCGCTTGTCTTATTTAAAAATTTTATAAAAATATTAAAATAAATACATTATTATTAAAGTATCACTAATAATACATTAAGTTAGAAAACAATAAATAGTATTTACATAAATTTTGTGAATAAGACGAGCAGTCAAAGGACGATGTCTAAAAGTCTAAAACGACACTTTTAATGGGATGGAGGGAGTACAATTTTCTAACCATAAACATGTCCTTACATCATACTACACTGTTCAAGTTATCGTGCATTAAACGGATCGCACAGCGAACTAGACTCACGAAGAATCCTTGCATGACGGTCATTGGTCAGTCACACATATTTCGCTGATGAACAGTACCACGACGCCCGCTGCCAATTGGCACTAGCCGAATGGCACAGTAGAATGCCTTAGCCACTAAGCTCGTTCCAGTTACCTTTCTCTTTATGAGGAAAGCACCAATAAACAATCGTTCAAAGGATCTGAAAATGAAAAAAAGCTTCTTGTTCTAGTTACTTTTTGTCATTTGCCACACCTGAGGACCTGATTTCTACATGGACACTTGCCTTGGACATATTTTCACTGGCAGCACGCATGAGCTCTTTATATAACTATACTACAGTAGCTATTCTCAACACACGACAGTGATCTATTGGAAAAAGCACAAATCTATGTATCACCAAGAGCCATCAGTTGTCATACCCAGATGTCTGGGGTCTGGCTTGTGACTCATTCGGTCCAAACAAATATTATGTGAGTTTCATAGACAACTACAATAAGTTTATCTGGTTTTATCTCCTTAGACATAAGTCAGAACTATTTCAGCATTTCCATGCCCTCCAAACCTTGGTTGACGGCAAATTGACAGGAAAATCCTTTCCATGCAATCTGATTGGGGAGGAGAATATGAGAAACTTAACTCTTTCTTCATAAAAATTAGGCATTGTGCACCTTGTTTCCTGCACCAACAAAATGGAGCAGCCAAAAGCAAGCACAGACATATAGTTGAGATCGGACTTTCTTTTCTAGCTCATGCCTCCATACCTCTGAAATATTGGGATCAAGATTTCCTCGCCGCAACTTATTTGTTGCAAACCAGCTAACATATACCAATGAGTACTTGGAGAAGCTATCAGTATATGAAGGTACACCATTTAGGACTGAGATGATGCAACAAGATATAGAAGTGTTGTATGTTGTAGGTGCAATACAGTACTTAACCTTGACGAGATCAGACATTTCTTTTGCTGTAAATAATGTGTTCCAATTCCTTCATTCGCTTACTACAACGCATTGGACTGTACTTAAGAGAATATTCAGATATGTCAAGTTCACAATGAGACTAGGATTACGAATTGAAAGGTGCTCTCGACATTGGTCATTGGGTTTTCTGGCGCTGATTGGGCCAGATACGTTTATAATAGGCGGTCAACTGGACGGTTCACTACCTTCTTTGGATCAAACTTGATCTCTCGAGTGCTCCTAAGCTAATTACTAAGCTACTGTGTCACGATTCAGCATAGAAGCTGAATAGGACATAGCACATGCTGAAGATTATTTGGGTTCAATCGTTGTTGCGGGAATTAGCAATTGAAATCTCCTTCTACTGCAAGGTTATGCTGTGATAACTTAGGAGCAACTTATTTATCTGCAAATCCAGTGTTTCATGCCCGTATCAAACATATAAAAATTGATTATCATTTTGTTTGAGAACGTGTGACTTGAAGACTCCTTGATATTCTTTTTTATAGCTACTGGTGATCATGTAGCTGATGGTTTTACTAAGGCACTCGTGATTTTTGGAAGCTAGAAGTGTTTAGGAACAATCTTAACCTTGGATCACCAAGGCTAAGATTGAGGGAGGATGTTAGCATATAAGGTTCTGTTGTAATCCTAGCAGAAAGTAACAATATCAACGGGCAGAAGGATAAGGCACTGTATGACGTGCGTTCGGTCAGTGGGCACTTTGTTGGGCCTTGGTACAGTTTTCATTTGTAAGTAGCAGCGCCCGGCCAGTTACCAAAAATATCTGAGGCTCACGTGAACATCAACATATAATGTAATTGTGTGATTCTTGTCAAATTTGGGACATAGAAATCGCCCAATATATAGTGAAGGAAACATCTTAGGCCACCGGCACCTAAAGCTTACATGTCTTTTGAATGAAGTGAGCGCAGAAGCATTCTTGAAAAGAAAATCTATCTAAAAAAATAGAAAAGTAGTATTGATAAATGAGCTTCACAACTGTTTAATTGCCACAAACCTTTTTTAAAAGAAAAAGCATTACTTGTTCAAGTATTAATTTTAAATACTCAAATTTTCAGAAGATTGAACTAATCTTATTATTTAAACTTTGGTTAGACCGAACATATAGGTTTGACAATTTCATCTCCGTAGACCAACTAGATCCCACCTTGTACTATTTTTGTCGAGCTGGCTTGGCACTTATCCAAAGGAGTAGATGATCGTCCTTTGCATCAATATAACGTTCGTTCTTTAGTCTTTCCACAATATATGACTGCTTCTTTTCTCAACTTCTGGACTTCCCATTTGATTTTTAGATTCATGAAGCTACATTTGCTATACATGGCAAGAAGGTGAGTTCATCTTAGACAACTTTTAACTACTAACGGATGACTCTTTTTTTATGAACAGAAATACACTACTCCAAAGTAGACGTCATGTATGATTAATTTAGATCATACTCGATCCAATGGCTGTCATTTGTTGGGTATAGGATTGGGTGTTATGTCACTGTAAATAGTCAGTCAAAATTAGTCTCGAATCAGTAAATAAAAACATTAGTAAATATCTCAGTAGCCAAACATGTTTGTATCATGATCCATTACATTTGAGACCAGATATTTACATATGTACTTTCTCAATTCCGTAATTCATGTCGTGGGGATAGCTGCTGTAAGCTGTTTTCTAGTTCAACTCTCCTGTCGGAACAGCAAGAATTTCGAAATAAAGTACTGTATATGCCATGAGAGAGAAAGTGACTATGGATGAACTGGTACAACATTCAACTCTAAACACGTCCCTATATTATACAACTAGCGCCTACCAAAGTTGTTCGTTTATATGAGGTTATCATTCTATTTCTGCCTATCTGGATCGATAGCGACATGAGTCCCATTCGCTTCAACGTGAGCTGAATTCAGGCGCAGGCGTCTTGAACGGCGACAGGGGCCATTCTGAACGCACGGTTCCAGGCGTAGCGGAATCGCACCTCGCCGTTGCTCTGGATCTGGTGGCCATCTCCGACGAGGTAGCCGACGCCCTCCCGGCGGAACAGCTTCGGGTCCACGGGAATTGAGCTCGCAAAGCCTACCGCGTGTAGGAACACGCCTTGCACCCCGCACTTGCACAGGTTCCGCACTGTCACCTCGAAGACCAGATCAGATGCTGTTCCGGCCTTCTCCCCTGTGTTGTTCTGTGACACCTCCACGCTCGTCGGCTCGCACCCCTTGGATGAAGCCACTAACCGTCGTGAACCGACAGAGCAATCAAAATACATGAAAATAAATTATTTCTGAAGATTAATCGCATCCGGGCAGGCACCACCTTCTATCTATTTTTTATCTGAAGGAATTAACAGGACAAAGACCTTGATAATAATATGGTTTGATTACCTTGCGCCAGGAGAAGGAACATAGGGACACAAAGCTTGACGAACTGCGCCATATGACCTGTATTGTTCGGTTCAGCTCTTGTCCGTTGCGTGTGGCATGAAAGGGGTATTGGTGACCGTATTCCGATCTATTTATAGAACGGAATTGTAAGGGGTTATCAGAAATTCAGAAGAACGTGCTCCAAACCTAATGGCTGGTCTGCATGCTTCTGAATAAAGCCAAACTATTTCTGGAACCAGAGGAGGTATTTTTCTGTCTCTAACTCTCTACCCATGTTCCAAGTCCAAAAATAGTACAGGCCAAGCGCCTCCTTCTTGGCAAAAGAAAAATTGATTTTTTTGGGTCCAATTTTACTAAACGTATTTCGTTATTGAAATCTGGCCGAGACAATAACGAAATAGGCATGAAGAAGATAGTTGCCCTCCTATATTTGAGTTGCAGATTCAACATACTATGAACGCGTGCAAATGCACAGGCTAATATGATAGCATGTTTTTAGCATAACTGAGAACTCCTTTTTTCTAGGGCCAGTGAGAACTCCTTGATTAATTTGTGAATAGGATCACCACTATTTATTAATTATTACTATCTCTGTCAAATTGAAAGTGTCAATTTTTACTTTTAGATATGAGTTAATTTCACAAACCCAACAATACTTTAGTCTTTGTCACAAAAGTAGCAAATACGATGCCTATATTTCACATACCCACTAATACTTTAGGGGTGTACTTTCACCAAACCACCATCCATTTTGATTCTACATACTAGACTATCAACCCGTGCATCTGCACGGGCTAGCCATTTATTTAATCCTCTTATAATTATACTACATGTTTATTGTAACAAAGAGAGTGCCATAGATACTTGATTTGGACAACTGAACCTCGCTATACATGCCATGAGAATCATAAAACGTCACTGGATTACACACATAACCTGGCAGCATAATGGGAGTCATGTATAAATGTTTTTTGTTATGGATAATGTGAGAGTAGCTCCATGCTTCATACGAACAGAGTGTTAATAAACAATATTTAAGTTAGTTCAATAAATAATATTCTATGTCAATATGAAAAATCAACCATAGAACGTTATACGTATTATAAAGAGTAGAGATGAATGAATTGTATCTAGGACAATTATTTGGTCCTTCCTACCTATACTAATGGGTGGACCTAAAACTAAACTCTGATTTGGGAAATCATATATTTAGCAAACTAACCCCAGGACAAAATTACATTTTTTTTCTTTCTATGTTTAGTTAAATATATTCCTGCATGATGCACAGTGGAATGCCAATATAGGAGTAGAAGGCAATCAGCTAGCTAAATTACCTTATCTTGCAGTAAGGTAGACTAAGAGACATCTCTTGTGTTTAGAATTATAGCCTGAAGACTTGTTAATTAGTAGGTGTTCATATCCAACGTACTTTCAGGGATGCATCCAGTGAACCCAGGTTCATAATTGCAAATACTTGAAAAGTTAAATAAATTATCATATGTATAATCTTATGGGAGCCATGCAGAAAGTGCACATGTATTAGGCATCACCTGTTTCCCGCCGTAAAGATCTGATGTTCGTGCCCCGTACCACAGCTAAAGTATCCCTCTGATAATAACTGATCATGTTCGAAAAGAAGTGGATAGAAGGCCATAAAACGTAAACAACTTGGTTGATCATAGCAGGCAATCCTCCTCGTGACACCAGGGTTATCAGGCACGGCAAATCCAGGTCATTAGTTGCGTCCGGCAGCGAAATCGCAGAAGCTCTGTTTTTTGCTCAGTTCAACGGGATCTATAAATCTTTTAGACACGGTTAAGGCTTGTTTCGAGATGACCTGTTACCCTGACATGCATGGCCCTGATGAATAGAAAACTTATATGATTATTATTGACAAATTTCCATGATTTTAGAGATCTCCTGTCCATCTTTTCTTTCTTACCGAGGCAGATATCTATCGATCTTTGGCTTGGGACTCACTCTTCCAATCTCCGGTGCGATTCAAGCTGTGTGCTAATTGCCCCATCCTGATCACGAAGTAGAAGCCATTGGGCCTGTTTGCATCGTGCCCTCCCAAGCTGAGCGCTGGCCAGGAATCACAATGATAACCCACGAAGAACATGCCTGTCAAATATATACATGTTCATCCAGCAGATGGTAACCTTGTTAACGGCGACTGGTTCCATGGTCTCTTATTCATTCATTGTTGAGACCCTATGATGAGGATGGGTTAGGTCGGTGGGCACTCCTTGCTTGCTTCGTCCTCTCTTCTCCATACTACATTCATGGATTTGTTGAGATCAGCGGATTGATTCCTGGGTTAGATTCCAGCTACAAAGCCGTGGCAAGGAAGGCACCGCCGTGGACCTGCGTTGACCGACGCGCGTGAGGGCGATTGCTGGTGCCCTACCCCTTCTCCCCTCATTCCCCATCAAATTAGCCGCAATTAGGTGGATCAAATCCGAGGAGTTGCATCGCGAGTGGATTGCGATCAAATTCCCCCAATTTTGGAGGAATTTGGAGCTGTAGGGAGGAAGAACTGGTGGGTTACAGAGATAGAGGTATTTCAGATCGAGAAGGTGCAGATCAAGGAGGGAGAGAAGATCCGGAGATCGACGGAATTAGGCTGACCAAAGCCGAGGAGGTGCATCGGGAGTGGTTTGCGATCAAATTCCCCCAATTTTTGGAGGAATTTGGAGCAACAGGGAGGAGAGAGAAGATCCGCAGATTGACGGCTAAACAACAAAGGGAGCGAAGCAACAAGGAATTAAGAGGCGAAGCACTCCAGAGAAAGATTCTGTTTCGGAATAGAGATACAATTGACGAAAAGGAACTTGGATTCAGGAGGAAGTAGTAATAAGAACAGCTAAGGGGAAGCTAGAGACCAAATTCGAACAGAGGATCCATCAAATAGAGGGACACGAAACAGTGCTTGATCTAGTTAGAGTATGGGAGGAACGGTGATCAGAGAGGCAATTGAAAGAGATAGAGAGCGGATAAGTGAAATGAAAAATAATAAACAGAATCCAGAAAGTATGCTGCAGCAGGAGTTAATTGAGTGTTTTCCAAAAACACCGGCGACAGATTATTGGCAAGAGTACTTCAGTAAAATAACAGATAATGGAAATAAGAAAGATAGATTGAGAACTCGGAGGTTAACATTGGCAGGTAGAGTGATTGATAATTATCAGCAAGGGGCAGAGGAAAAGAGGAATGCAGAAACAGGGGAACAGAAACATGAGGAAATAATAGAGGATGCTAACTCTGAAACAAATGATAAAACGAATCCTGTCAAAGTGCTGTTTAGAGCATCATCACCTGAGCATAAACAACAAAATAAAAAAAGAATGGAGATAAATAAGGACTGGAAAGAGCAAAAAGAGAGCAACAAATTGCAAAGGAGCTACAAAAAGGATATATACTCCAAGATGACAAACATTAACTGGGAGGAAGCTGAAAGGAGAAGGGCGGAAGCTGAGGAAATTAAGCGTAATCTGTTCAATAGACAAGAAGTTCTGGAGTGGGGAAATTTGAATAATCACGAGATGTCCCAGTGGAGAGAAGCTTCAGAAGAGAGAGTTGAGAAACGAAGCAGAGAAGAGGAGAATAGAAAACAAGGCGGGCTGAAAACCAAAGGTGAAGATAAATGGATGGCCCAAGAAGCCCAACAAGAGATAAGGTTCGGAACCAGCCTGTCAGACCTTTATAACCACTCCTGGTCAACACGGGTGGAGAAGTGGCTCGGGTTCCGAGAGGAGGGGCGCTGGTGGCGGCGGAATTAGGGTTAGGGTTCCCTGCCAAGAGAGAGGAGATTGAGAGATTTGGAGGGCAAGCTAGGCGAGTGGTGAGAGCAAAAGAAAGAAGTATAGACTCAAGATCCTTTGCCCAAGTGGTGACAGAGAAGATGCAGTGGAAAGATGGACATCCAGGTCCAGTAGAATTTCCAGACAGGCGGTAGAGGTATCAACAGATGGGAGCAAGAAAAAGGGAGGAGAGAAGAAGGAGAGCTGCGCAGGACGAACTGCCAGCAACAAGCTGGGGCAGGAAGAGGGTTTCAGGGCACAAGGGAAGAAATGAATCGTTTTGAAAGAGGGACCGACTACAGGGAGCGCACAGAGTATAGAGGTAAAGAAGAGGGATTAAGGGGCGATTACTCAAGAAGGAGTATGCGAGACAGGCTTTGGGGTGAAAAGAACAGTTGAAGGAAGAGAAGTCCCGACAAGAGAAGAGGATCCGAGGAACAAACCGATGAAGAGTAAAGATGAAGGGCTAAATAGAGATCAGGAATTGGAAGGAAGAAGAATAGACAGGTCAACAAATAGAGATAAAACATATCATGGAGACTATGAGACCCGGAAAGATATATTATGTTTTCATTGTAACAAAACTGGCCATCACCAGGGAGTCTCGTACAAACCCAGCCTTTTGTTACAACTGTAAGACCTCGGGACACAAGGCAATGGCCTGCCCAATGAAGAGAGGCATGACTCGTGTGGATATGGCTTTCCAGGAGCAATGTTCCACAAGCATTCATTTCCAAACGAACCAAAAACTTCGAAGAAGAAAGAGGTACTAGGAATCCTAAGCCTACCGGAAGGGAATGGAGATATAGCAGACATAGATAAGGAATTTGCTTACCTGTTCAGGAACAAAGACAACTCGGAAGATTAGAGAAGTTGGGGACAAAGAATTCCTGATAACCTTCCCCGATGAGGATATGAGAAACCAACCGACAAGGTTCAAACACTTTGGTTTCGAGACAGCAAATATAACGAGCAAAGGTTAAAGAAACAGATATGCTCGTGGGTGCATCAGCTAACCTACAATCTGTGTGGGTGAGAGCATACAACCGGCATCCGGATGCAAGGTCTGAACATATTGTAAGAGAGATAGCTTTTATGGCAGGGGATCCAGAAGAGATAGATATACAAAGTCTAAGCAGAAATGGACCTGTCAGGGTAAAGGTGGTCTGTGAGGGACCCCGATCCGATAACAGGGGAAACAGAGGTGTTTTTCAATGGTGAAGGCAGGAAAATATCATGGGTAGTGGAGAAGAAAGAGTCTAAGGAACAAACAAATAGAGTCAACTCATATTCCAAATTTGATAGGCACAAAGATAGAGATAGAGATAATGAAGATGAGGAGGAGGAAGAAGGAAAATTTAATGACAAAGATCATGACCCAAGTTTCGCGGCAATGGCAAAAGAATTGGGAACGAAAAGCAAGAGCAACAAGAGCTATGAAGGAAGCGCAGCAAAGAAAAACAAGATGAACCAAGAGAGGTCAGATGATAGCTTATCACAAGAGGAAAATGAGAGGCCAGTGGTAGGAATCGAAGATAGCCAGGAAGACTCGGACTCATCGGTGGATAGTGAGAAGAGAGAAATGAGGAGGATTGATAAAATATTTGAGGAAAGGACTGAGAATATGACAGAGTTAATGAATATACCAAAAGCAATCTCAGGGGTAAAACAGCTGGAAGAGATTGCTATGGCAGCTGATGGAAGGGAAGGAATGGAGGTTGATACAGTGGTCACAGGTCACCGATGAAAAGATAGATACACCTCATCACAATGACAACAAGATAATTGCAAATTATCAGGCAACAAGAAGGGGTAATAGAGTTACTGACAAGGGTCAAATGGTGACGATGAAAGCTGCAAAGCTAAAGGAGAAACAAAACAACTTAACAGGTACTACAAAGAATTCTTTCTCTTGCTTACTTAATATTGATCCATATAAATTATATAATATTGCTAGTGATAGTATGATTAGTCTAGGGATGAATGAAGAGATTGCCTTGAATAACATTACGACCATGAAAGCAAAAGAAAATGCTCAAGCTGCTATACTGGAAGCAAAAAGAAGAATAGAGAAGGAGAAACAGGCCTTGAAACTTAGTCAGTGTATAGAGAAAAAAGAAGAATGTAGGGGAATGGAAAAGGAAGACAAGGATCAGAAAATGCAAGAGCTCAGCAAAACAGGGAAAGAAAAAGAGAGAGATTGGGAAGGACAACAGAATGAAACAGAGGAAATAGAGATCTGTTCATCACCGGAAACTGAGAATAGAGATAAGAGAAACAGACCTAGGAGAGCAATCAGGAAAAGAAGGGGAGGAACAAACAAACAAAAAGAAAAATGACAACACTTTTTTGGAATATAAGAGGATTAGGAGGGAAAGGAAGGAGAGGCCAACTGAAAGAGTTAATGAAGGAACACAAGGTAGATATAATTTGTATACAAGAAACAATTAAACAAGACTTTGACAAAAAGGACTTGGTGGAGATAGGTGGGGATCTACAATTCACTTGGAAATGGGTCCCAGCAAGGGGACACTCTGGAGGTATTCTGACAGGGGTAAAAGAAGAAAGGTTCAAGGTAATACAGACAGAGGAGGGTACTTATTTTTCAAGCATCATGGTTGAAGATAACAAAGATAAGTTCAGATGGGAAGTAGTCAATGTATATGGACCTGTGCAAGATGAAAGAAAGCCAGAATTTTTACAGGAAATGTACCAGAAAAAACAGAGGACTCATCATCCATTGGTGATGGGTGGAGATTTTAATATGATAAGATACACACATGAGAAATCATCAGAAAATGTAAACAAAAGGATAATGGAAATGTTCAATAGCTTTATAGATGATTGTGGCTTAAGGGAGATGGAAAGAGCTGGAAGCAAGTATACCTGGACGAATAAACAGGATAATCCAGTGAGATGTGTGCTAGATAGAGTATTAGTCACTCCAGATTGGGAACAGAATTACCCTCTGGCTAAGGTTAAATGTCTGACCAGGATGGGCTCAGACCACAACCCACTCTTACTAGAGATTGAACAAAAAAAGGCACAAACTCACATATTTAGATTTGAGGCGATGTGGCTTCAGCAAGAGGGGTTCAGAGAATTTATTATAAAGAAAATACCAGAAAGAGGAAACAAAGAGATACAGAACTACTGGAAGGAAGTGAAGATAGAGATAAGGAAAGCATGCAAAGGTTGGGGAGCAAATATTAAAGGAGAAATGAGGAAGAAGAAAGAGGAACTGAAACAGAAATTGAAAGAGATAGATAAAAAAGCTGATGTAGATAATTTAGAAGAAGAAGAATGGAAAGAGAGATATAAGTTAGAAGAGACTCTAGAAAAGATCTATGCTGATGAGGAACTAATATGGAAAAAGAGAAGTGGAGAACAATGGCTGCTTAAAGGAGATTCAAATACAGGTTATTTCCATAGTATAGCAAATGGGAGGAAAAGGAAATGCAGAATTGAATCACTCGAGGATGAAGGCAGAGTCATAATGGAAAAAAGGAACTACAAGAACATATAGAACAATATTATAAAAGGCTCTTTGGAAAGGAAACCAGAAATGAAGTGAAGCTAGACCCTAGAATCTGGCAGGGAAAAGGAAGCCTGGATATAAGAGAAAAAGAGTTATTAATTACTGCATTTACAATAGAAGAGATAGAAATAGCACTCAAGGAAATGAAAAATAACACAGCACCTGGACCAGATGGATTATCAGTAGAATTCTACAAAACTTTCTGGCCAGAACTGAAGGGGTATTTAATGGAGATGTTCAATAAACTGCACAAAGGAGAACTAAATCTAAGTAGGCTGAATTATGGCCTGATCTCCCTCATCCCAAAAACAAAAGAAGCAAACACTATCCAACAGTATAGACCTATATGCTTGTTGGGAGTGGACTATAAGATCTTCACAAAGGTGTTAACGAGGAGGCTAACAGAAGTGGCAGAAAGTGTAATTAGCAGAAACCAGACAGCCTTTATACCAAACAGAAGCATCCTAGATGGAATAGTAATTGTTCATGAAACCCTTCATGAACTTAGAGCTAGGAAACAAAAGGGGGTGATAATGAAGCTAGACTTCGAGAAGGCCTACGACAAGGTTCAGTGGAGCTTCTTAAAAGAAGTAATGGAAAACAAAGGCTTCCCAGAACTTTGGATAGGATGGGTAATGCAAGCAGTCCAGAATGGCAAAGTGGGATTAAACATAAATGGTACACCTGGGAATTTTTTCAGAACCTTTAAGGGACTCAGACAGGGGGACCCTTTGTCACCCCTGCTCTTTAATTTGATAGGAGATGCTCTTGATGCTATTATGACTAAAGCAAGAGAAGGTGGACATATTAGAGGCCTGATTCCACATTTAGTACCTGGAGGCCTGACTCATCTGCAGTATGCAGATGATACCATAATCTTAGTAGAGCTAGATGATGAAGTGTTGGCAAACACAAAGTTCTTGCTGTACTGTTTTGAGAGCATGTCAGGTCTCAGGATCAACTACCACAAGAGTGAAGTCTTTGTGATAGGAGCAGAGGAACATGAGATAGAAAGAGTTGCGAATCTCCTCAACTGTAAAAGAGGACATCTTCCCATGAAATATCTAGGAATACCAATCAGCAGCACACAATTACACATTATAGATCTGAGATACATAAATGAGAAAGTAAAGAAGAGGCTGCCAGGATGGCAAAGTCAATGGCTGTCATCAGCAGGAAAATCAATTTTGATCGAGACCAGCTTAAGTTCAGTCCCTAACTACTCCATGGGGATCTATAATTTACATGAAGGAATACATCATACACTAGATACCGATAGGGCAGATTTCTTCTGGCATGGCCACGACAATAAGAAGAAGTATCACATGGTTAGCTGGAGGGCAATGGCTACACCAAAAGAATACGGTGGTTTAGGATTCACGGAAACCAGAACAATGAATGCATGTCTTCTGACAAAATGGATCTTTAAACTTGAGAATGAGGAAAAAACCTTATGCTGTGATTTACTAAGAGCTAAGTATATGAAAGAGGGGAGTTTCTTTGATAGCAAAACAGCAGGGACTTCACAGTTTTGGAAAGGTCTACACGCAGTTAAAGATCACTTTAGAAGAGGGGCAAAGTATATAGTGGGAAACGGAAAAAAAATCAAGTTCTGGCTAGATGCATGGGAGAGCGAAGTACCCTTGAAAGTTAAGTTTCATAATCTTTTCAGTATTTGCAGGAAGCCGAACCAATTACTATGCCACATAGTGGAAAATGACATCCTACAGATAGATTTCAGAAGGAACTTTGGAGAGCTAGAGATGCAAGAGTGGGGGCAACTAATTGAGTTAGTGGAAAAAATCAAATTAAAAGAAGAACCGGATAGAGTTATTTGGGCACTAGAAAAAAATGGCAATTTCACGACATCATCTCTATACAGGAATATTTTGAACCCGGGGATCAGAGACAGAAAAGCAATGATGATTTGGGACACCAAAATACCGCTGAAAATTCGAATCTTTCTCTGGCAACTAAAAAAAGACAGGATAAAATCGGCAGACCAATTAGAGAGGAAAAACTGGAAAGGGGAGACTAGTTGCAGATTATGTCTCAAGAAGGAAGATGCAAGTCATATAATGTTCCAGTGCCCAATTGCAGTTTATCAATGGGCAATAGCTAGAGATATCATGCAATGGGAAAAGATACCAAGCAACTTGGAAGAATTTTTTGAGGTAGCGTTAGTGAACAGAGATATAAAGGATAACAAAATGATGATTAAGCTCCTGGGAGCAACGGCGTGGTCTCTTTGGCTCACTAGGAATGACCTGGTCTTTGATAATAGAGCTCCTACTTCAGAATCTATGGTTTTATACAAGCTAACCTCATTTTTACAGAGATGGAGTGCTCTTAGCGATGGCGAGGAGAAGGAACGGACGCTAGAACTGGCGGACAAGATCAGAGGAAGGATGGCGCAACTAGGGAGAAAGGAAGAAACCGTGATGCAAGCAAAAGGAATTGGATAGTTGTAGTTGTAGTTGAAGTTGGTTACGTTTTGGGGAATCAGAGGTGTTCGAGCTAGCTGTAACCTGTCTGAACCTCTCTGTAAGCTGGTAACCCCAGCAAACCTTCTTGTTGCTTTCAATACAAAGCAGGGCCTTGGCCTTTTTCTAAAAAAAAAAACCTTGTTAACGGCAGCCGACAAAGGAGTGCGGCGCCACCAACTCATAATTGTATGGTCATCAGCGTCAGTGTCACCTTCCGTCCGGCAACCAAGAGGCTTATCAAGGTAATGCAGCGCATGATTATGCCATCGTCGTCAGCATTGTCTTGTATCAATTGTGAGATCGAGATTACCCATCAGGAGTAATTTATTTTTGGGACTATATTGCTACTTTGGAAGGTAATCACATTGGAAATCCGATGGTCATGATTCTCTATTTTCAAGATTGGAACGTCATTATTCATATAACGCATACATGGCTGAGCCCTCATCTGTCCTGCATGTTGACTACTCCATTATAGAAATCTGAAATTTGGAAAGTAATCTTCCCGTGCGTGTACATGAATGTGGTCTCTTATACATGTAACTGAAAATAGGATTCCTTGCATCACAATATCCACCGTCCATCTCTAAACCAACATCCAGATGTTTTGCTTTTTTCTCGTAATTTCTAGTATTTTTATCCGATTAACGTGGAGGCCTCAAAAGGAGCCTCTAATTAGTAAATATAAGATAGCCAATGACAACACTGAAAATTTGTAGACTGTATCGTCTTGGCAGCCGATACGTTCCATGATTTTCAAGCGTTGCCATTTTACATATGGGACTGTAGGTATTATATACATATAGTTTAAAATTTAATTAAGTTGCACCGATGGTGAATCAATACAAAAAGTAGATTCTTCACAATGGTTTCACATGTCTGAAAACATATGTTGGAGAACTCTGGTCTTTTATATGACCCAGTGTGAAAATCAATTGCTTCCATAATTTGTGAATTAATGTCATTGCCTACTTTCCACTATATGAGATTATCACAAATAATAAGTTTGATAAACAACATGTGGTACAAAAGACAAAATAAAGAACACAGAAAAAATCAACTATGTGCATTAATGAATTAATAATTATTTACTACATGTATTAGAAAATGTAGAAGGAAAAATTATGTTTTTTAGGATAGGAAACAACCACGTTAACATCAATTAAAGAACATGTAGTAAAAAGACGGAGAGATCCTGTTACGTTACTCACATGGATTAATGAATAGCAAAAACTTGCAAAATATTACCTTGTGCAGTTGAAAAGAAAAAAATCACACTAACATCAGCGCATGCATGAAGGACAAAAGAGTTGCACATATTTAATTTTTCCTGGTTGTATGAATGAATTGTGCGTCTGTGGTCATCCACTCATGAAACCAATTGAACTCACTGTGCTGGGTGCCACTGCTACATGCCCTGAAACATTGTAATAAATATTAAACACTCTGCGGAGTTGCAGACACGCAGATGTGAAAACTCTTTCCATTGTTTAATAAACAATGTAAAGACTATGAGCAGATCAGAGTAGTTAGCATCATTAGATTGCCTTACTCAAGTTGTTATACATTAATTGTTTCGTGTTGGCCATCCTTGTCTGTATCGATGCTTCTCTGTACTCTACACCAGATAGAAAAAGGCACAGCATACATTAGTCGATCGATCATTATCCAGATGAGAAATTGAAATGATGCAACGGTGGCAATCCTTACAATTTCGCATCATCTAGATTATCTGAATAATTCGTATAATCTATTATATGTAATGGACAAACTAATCTAGATGAATCTTTCATCAGCTTAACCTAACAATGTACATCTTGTCACCAGCAACACAAATAGGCCTTGCTGGAGATGACCCACCACTTCATCGGGACCCAACACTTTCACGTTAAGCTGTTGCTTTTTCTTTCCCTCAAATCCCATCGTCTTCTAGTCTCGTAATTTTTCTTCCTGCAACAAAAGTTACACGATACCTGAATGCATGTGAAAGATCAGCTTACCGGAGACCCCTTCTCAAATTTGTCGCAAGCATGCCTGTATGACTTCTTAGTGCCAACAGGGCCCCTAGCACCGAAGTTCCTCATCGCTTGAGACCGAGATGATCTGTTTTTTGTCTTGCAATTGACCAGTCGGTATTTGGCGGTGCTAGGTCTTTGTCTGATGTGCCAACAGGGCGGCTAGCACCAAACAGTCCTGGAGGCAGACAATTAAATGGTAGTATGTAATATTGATCCATATATTAAATATTCAACATTTTTCATGGTTGCATTGGTGGCTAAGTAGACACAACTTAGATCCAATGGCTGCATCTTAGGGCCTGTTCGGTGCGCTGGGCTGACACAGCCACGGCTGGGCTGATCAGCCCAGCTGTTCGGCTGTCCAGCGGCAGCCCAGCCCAGCCGAACGGCTGGAGTAATCTCGGTCCCAGCTCTTCCATCACGGCTTCGTCCTCCTTCGCTCGCGAGCTGCGCGACCAGGACCAAGCGCTAGGTTTAGCTCCTGCGCCAGCAGCCGTCGACCTCTCCTCGCCGCAGCTGCTCCTGCCCGGCCGCCGCGGTGGCTCGATCCGACCCGTCCGAGCTGCGCCGCGCCCGTCGTCGCTTCCTCCCCGTGCGCAGCCGCGTCCTGCGCCACCCGCCGTCGCCCTCCTGTCGCCGCAGCCGCTCCTGTCCGGTCGCCGCAGAGCATCGGTTCGACTCGTCGGCACTACGCCCCGCCCGTCACGGCGTCCTCCCCGTCTGCAGCCGCCTCTTGCGCCCACCCCGTCACCACCGCACTCGATGAGATCCAGCGCCGAGAACCGGTCTCCCCGTTCGACTGCCTCTAGCTCCGGCCTCCATCCCTCCGTGGACCTCGCGCCCGCCTTCATCCCGAGCATATTTCGACATCAGAAATTTGTTAGCTCTTCCTTCTCATTGTAAGTTACAGAGTCTCATTTGGACCTGTGCTCACGGATCTGCTGTTAGAGAATGCAGAGATAGATTTGAACGTTCTTTAGATACAATAAGTAGGAAAACATGTAAGGTGGCTGAGATTATGTTTAGGTGGGCACAGACTATACTAGTTCCAGCAGATAGACACTATACACAAGTGAGCAGTGAACTTGTTGCATATGCACCATGGTTTGATGGATGCATAGGTGCTATAGATGGCACTAACATACCAGTTGAGGTGAATCAAGAAGCCAAAGTTGTTTTGATTGATAGGGACGGAGAAGTTTCCATTAATGTTTGTGCCATAGTGGACATGCACGGCCGCTTCACCTATGTGGGAGCCAGGAAGGTGGGTGCATGTCACGACATGGCAGTTCTACAAGACTGTCAAGCAGATCAGAGGTTCCCACATCCCCCCCAGGTATGTGAATATTTATGTTGCATCTAATTCAGCAGCTGTGTACCAATGTTGTAACATTAGTTGTGTTTCTAAGATTAATATGGATAATTATTTGTGGCTTCGTAAGTATGGAGGTGGTTCTACATACGATCCCTTGGAGTGGGTGATGATGAATGCTTCAACTAATACAGCGGTACTGAGAGAGTTAGTATCAGCTGTCGTGTGGCCTACAACATGATGGAGAAAAATTGGTTGTAAATTGCAGAATCTTTATTATTTGTAATATAACAATTTAACTTATAGTTTATTGTTGTCCACAAGTGTTGTATAATTTTACAAATGTCTAGTACTAGTGATTTTATGAATTGGATAATATGTATTGAAGTGGTGTGTTGTATTTGTTTACCACTACCACAGGTCACGCCAAGCTTCAAACTGAATTTGCTTTTTTCTAAAAAAAAAATCAAGCAGCGCTGAGATGGCTGGACCAGCTGGTCTGGCTGGTTGCTGCTGGACTGGCTGGTTGGCGCTGGGTCTTCCAGCCCAGCCGCTGGCCACTCAAGCCAGCCCAGCCGAACAGGGCGTTAGATTATAGCATTCAATGGCCTGGTGTTCTACTTTTTCTGAGAATTTATAGGATTTTTTCGATTAACGTAGAGGTCACAAAAAGAGCCTCTAACTACTAATCCATATAGCATCCAAAAATGAGAAAATATAAACGAAATTTGTGTGCAAAGTATTACAAATCTATTTTGTACCTATGACAATTAGGAAAAATCAAAAGGTTAATTAAAAGAAAATGCATTGTAATGCTATGATATAATTACATCATTTACAAACAGTTTCTTCCTATGTCAGTCGAGAAAAAAAGAAAACTTCTTTCTTCCGAACTACCCCTCACTTCACCTAACCGTCATGGAGATTTGGTAGCCGGATTTGAACCATTCAGTTCTTTCAACAACATACAATTGTTTGAACCCAAATATTGTTTCTATCAGTGCCAAACATTAGATTGATTTATTGGAGTTCACAATTCAAAATGTTATAATCAGTAGTGCAAACATGAATTTGTATTTATTTCTATGTGTTAATGGTCACGTCTTAAAATGTTCAATGCACAACTAAATAGAGAACTGTATGACACACTACGCCTCGAGAATTTCTTTTCTGATGCATGTATATGTCCATGCTTTCTAAGATATATTCTTCCCTTTGTCATCTAAGAAATTCTTTGTCTCCTCTTATCTTTATACCCACCTGCATAATTGAAGCCCTAGACTAGCCAGTAAATTAGACTTTGAATATACCATTCCATTGAGATCTTAATTATTTACAGTTACTTACTCATATTGAAACTTTAACTTGACTAGTATACTGCACGTGCGACACGCACGTGTTATATTTACTACATTCATATAAACAAAAATACAAGCTTCAAATAAAGTAGATATCAAACTCATAATAGTTCCAACAATTACATCCTATATGTTTAAAATTATTGAAATTGCTACTTGGATCACACGTTACCAAAAATGACAGGACAATTGAGAAAAAATAAAAACTATGCATTCATAGCATAAAAGACTTGAATGAAACATTCCCAACAATTCAAGACAATATTCAAATTATCAAGCATCTACTCATAATTGAAATATAACACATGGAATATTTAAAAGTTTGTATACTGAATTTAACAAAAGTCCACGATACGAACTACTTGAAACTTCCATTATTCTCTATATCATGTGATCTAATCAACCATTCTTGGACTTGAGGAGGGAAAGACTTGCTCGTATATCATCTGGCAGTACGCTAAGTGCTTCATTCCCACGCCATCCCAAAAGGTCCACTAAAAACTTCCTCCGTAGGAATTTCCCACCCTGCAATCATGTGCATAATTAATACTACAATACATCCACACTAATATAGTGAATTTTCGACAATATTGAATGAGTTTATTTATGCCATGCCAGCCTAGCTACTATCAACAAGAGAATATTCGGCCGATTTGACAAATAGATAGGACTCTATAAAGTCTAAACCAATAGTTTAGCTAAAATATATTTCAGTTTTTAATTAACTCCATCCAATGATTCCAACACTGAAGGAACCTATCGATGCAACCAGAGATGACATAATAAAATAAATTAGGCTATTTAGTCTGATGATTTTTTTGGAAATCAGAGACTGAAATTGAGAACATATAAAAAATTCAATTTAAAAGAAAAAACAAAGAAAAAAGAGAATGAGCCTCCAATATATGTAGTTAACAGGCAAAATTTCATTATGGATCCTTAGATAAGATTATATAATTTTTTTGAAAAGATTAAATATATTGTTATGTCTCCTTTTACAACATCAAAATGATGCCTCCCACGAGACACGATCCAATATGATGAATAGAAGTCAACCAATCACATAATGTATTCAGAAAAAAACTAATACAGTGAATTTTCGACAATACTAAATGATAATACAACATGACATTAATTTATCACCTGATTAGAAGTAGAGGGTTTGTCTTTGCCATTCGAGAGAGACATGACAGACAATACTTGATGTCCAGTTAGGTTCCTGATATAGTCATAATATTACAGGTACATGAGATTACTTTAGCACATGCAATAATTCATATCATATTGTATTACTAATTACTATTACTAAAAGATATAAAATATTGTATTATTTTAAGTACTTATCTCTAGCATGGATACATGTTCATTAATAACTACTAGTGGAAAATGGTGATGAAATGTATTCTTTTAAATATCTATCCCTGGCAAGGATTCCATCGTCCAAGATTCCTTATTCCAGTACACCCAGTCGCGAACTCCTTGACCACTCAATGTTTGACACACAAGTGAAAAAAATGGGAACATGTCATTGAATTTCTTTGCAAACCTAGTAAAGTCGTACTTCTCAGCCCACTTCGGGATTGGATTGGGATCATACAAACCAAGATACCCATCTTTATACCGAATTACAAGTAGGCAGTAAGCACCAATGTGATGTAGGGGTATATGAATCTGCAATTTTTCAAAAGTAAACATCAATGAACATGGACAAAATGCACTATAATTTTTTCGAGCTAGGTATACTTACTGTGTTGAACTCTAATATACATCTATTTTTTTGAGAACCATATCTCCATGGCTCAACCAGTTTCAAAATTTTCTCCTCAGTTAGCTTGGTACGGTGATGAGGTGGTTTCCACCACTCGACTCATACTGTGGACGCATAAAGAAGATTGTTATTTGACTTGCTCCACCATGCAATAAACCATAGAAGCGAAGTTAAAACAGAATAATAAGTATTTTATTTCTTACGCTGAACGAAAGATCCATATAGTGGTTAGACTTGCTTGCACTGACACCCTTTCTTGTATGTTCCTCATTTTTCGATATCATCCTCACGCGAAGGTTGAATAGTTCAGCAGACATGGGTAGATTGACTTTCAAAGAATCTTGCAGCTCACCAAAACTAAACTTTAGCTTTCGAGGTTCACGGCTCAACACCCACATTGTTCTACAAAAACAAGCTTCAGATAAAGTACATGAAACCAATATAATATGTACCTATTACAATATATAATTAGTAAACTTACTCTAACAGGACAGGATCTCGAATTGCTTCAATCTTCTCGCATAGTGTGTTAACCATATCATCAACAGTGGGCTGCATTTCTTTCGCAATGCATCGATTACGAAGGTCATTGAAATCAATTTTTCCAGCAACTGAATCTGTTGTCCAAGGTGCAAAGTACTCTTCCCAAAATTCATCGGACAAATTTGAAGACATGTCTTCAATGGCTTGCTCCTGAAATGGGTAGTGCAATTAAAGTTTTAAAATTGCTCAATACTATAATACATAAACTAAAGTATTTAAATTGCTCACAAAATAATGAGTATATATGATTATGACAATTACCTTACGAGCCACTTTATCTGTTGACTCCTTTTCTTCCTCATTATGATATGCTTGCTTCCTTTTGCATGCCAAGTGTTGAGGTTCTACAGTCAGATTACATTGATGAAGGCTAGGAGGGGTTTCTAATGATTGGGCACAATTTTCGGCTTGGTTCACAATACAATATTCACCTTCCTCAATGATAAAACAATCCATAGAACATTCGCTTGTCGGTGGAGTATCCTTTATGGCTTCATCAAAATCAGCTGCGTTCTTCTTCCACAAGACAAGCACTGCTGCTAATTTCAGTCTGAATAATTTCATTGCTCCCTATGTCACAAGTTAACATTTCGTTATTATATAGTTAGTAATAATGAAATATATAGATATAAGAGCATCTTTAAAAAATACCAATATAATGATGCAAGATTATAGTTAGTAATAATGAAATATGTAGATATAAGAGCATCTTTAAAAAATACCAATATAATGATGCAAGATATACTGAACTACCCAGACATTTATCACCATTATAGCATGGATTGGAAGAGAGAATATTTTAATACTCCAACTGGAAATTTTATAGTAAAAAATAAACTATCCCAATATAGAGAATGCATGTATTGTATCAGTAGCTATGGAATTTAACCCAACACAGTTAGCTTACCCATGAAAAACATATTGTTCCGGATGAACTACAACAGAGAATAGACTGAACATTATGATAAAAATTCTAGATAATGATTCTAGATAAACATATTGTTCGATTTTGAGAACAAATTATGGAATAAATGTTACAATAGCAAATGGGAATTCAACTACGATGGACAAATATTTAACAATGCTATTGAACAAGACACAAACACTTAATATTTCCAAACTAGTCTGTATCATACAAAAAAAATGGAAAAAGGATAGAAAAGATGTAACCTGTGTTACAGCAGGACACAATTCGTTTCCAGTCCAATTTTCTGCAAATTTAAGGGTAAACAACCCACAGGAACACCTAGGCAATAAATAATATGTTAATTTGGTAGAGTAATCGGTAAGCGTACAGTCTATTCACAAGCAATATAAAAGAATCTGCATTCACTTTTCAACTTGAATGTATCAAAAAAAAACCTACAGATATTCTTTTTTTCTCTATAGTATTAAAAACACCATATCATACATAATACAAAACGATAAATCAATGAATGATGCGTGCTAATTCAGACAATAGAACCTACTCATCGTCTTGAATGGGAGACAGGAAAACCTCTTCTAATTCCCAGCCGTTGACCTCTAGAGATTCCAAGCTGTGGATTAAATCCCCGTTTGATTGCAACAATTGAAAGCAATGGGCCATCCCTAGTAGCTGTAGGATACATTGCAATAAATAAGTGCTTAATAATAGTCAAATTACTGTTAGACTGTAAACATTCACAAGACAAGATTTCTCACAGTCTCATGCAAGTCGTTACGTCTATGAACCCAGCAAAGAGAATCAAGTGCTTGAATTCTTTTCTTGGGAACATTGACTACAACAAGGTACCAGTGTGTCTCCTTGATATTGATTGGAATGAAAATCTGAACAAGGAAGTTTTCAGCTTCAACTTGTACATGTTGTTGATTGCCATTACTTTTCAGCACTTTCTTTCCCAATTCCTTAAAATAGGTAGATAAGAAAGTATTCTCCATAAAGACCTTCCCATCTTCACGAGTGAGGTTAGATGATTCGGACTTAATGCAACTGATATATGCGTTAAGTACCTGCATTATTTAACATGATCCAGTGTCATATATGGTTTACCTTTAAAGCATATATATAAATTGGTGTACGGGCATTTATACAAATATGATATATACTTACAATGTCATTCAAGTAAGCCTTAGGTTCTAAAAGGCAGTCCATGTGGTATCGGCAAGCCCAATCGCCATGAATGTCAACAAGTTTTTTCTTCTCAGGCGATTTTCTAACAAACTCAATAGCTAACTCGTCCTTCTTGTTTAGAACGAAATCTGAAATAATATGGCATGAACAATTTGTTAACAATTATGAGTGGTAAATAATTCTACATGCATTTGCACCACTGCCACTATTAAATAATAACGGGAAATGCATAGTAAAATAGTTGTACATGTTTCATTGCAGCCATTTTATTATCAAACTATTACCAAAACACTCTAACAACGCACATGCATTTTCAATCTGAAGGGATACTTGAGCAATAGAAACTCTCACCATTACATTATAGCAATAGAAAACAAAACACAAGTTTACAATACCAAAACCACACTCGACTCTTACATCAGCTAGTTTCATGATGACATGGAAATCCAAGAGTACGCATAGGGCGAAATTTTGTTGTGATACCCACACCAAATTAAGATAAATGTGAACATTCATATTTGCAAATGTAGAAGTCATATAAATTAAAAGTAGTCTCCAACACATATAGATTCTCACATGAAAGGTGCAACCTATAAATTCATATAACATCTAAACAACACAAGTGAGCATTGTAGGTTCAGTTTTATGAATATGGGTCCAAAAACAAATCTGTATATCAGATCTAGCCAACAGGACAAAATTGAAATGGTCACTAAAATCACAAATATTAGAGTACAATAATACTTGAACTGATCCCAGCAAGTTCTAAAGATTATGCTAAAAACAATAATAGCAATTATTACTCAGGTTAGTCCCCCAGGTGATATACTAACATCTGATGTCATATAAAAATGAACCAAATTACAAGATGTGGCTAATAAACCTAGTAATTTATGGCAGAATTTAGTTAAATGATGTGGCTAATAAACCTAGCAGATTATGGCAGAAGCAAGTTAAAAGTTTTGGCTAATATACATGATCAAGAATGGAACCTAAGTGAGGTCGAAAATGGTGAGGAACTATATCATGAATAATGCATAATACACGAATAATAACATATAATCCACAATAATGTTGATAAGGTAGAATTGCATTTCTTGAAATGGTACCTTGAGGTAGTTCTTCATAGTGCTTGTCCTCCTCAGAAACTACAACCAACGTGGACGAAACAGCGTTGCACGAAGCCATCTAAGATGGGAGAAATAAATTATGATAGATGGTCAGTTATACATGATGTTTTAATATGACAAGGATAAGTCCTATTTCTACCTTACAAAGAGGAAGACGTATAACAGTTGAAGCTAATATTTGTGACGTCATTCAGAGTGTAATGAAATTGATGCTATACGCAGAAAAGCAGCTAGATAATGCACTTACGTGTTTCTTTCTTGTTGAGAAGATGGAGAAGAAGACAATCACCCAACGTGAGTAGGGAAGAACCAAATGTTGAAAGAGGAGTGGTGGATTGGTGGTGACGTGAAGAAGCCCAATTTATATGGTTTTTGCGAATGGCCGTGCTATATCAATCAAATAAGGAAGTTAATTTATATTGCAAGGAAGGCATAATCAGTAATTGATAGGGACACCATAGTTACAGCAATGAAAAATAGGAAAGTAATAGGCCTGCCACCCAAAAATTGAGAGAAAAATCATTCTGGAGATACGATACGTTTTGGTGAAAGTAAAAGACCAAAGAATGGAAAGCAGAATATATGGGAGTCTAATAAGGAAATTAATCTTATTTCTAAGGAATTAACCTGGACAATGGCCGGTGTCAGGCAGCGGGCCAGGTAGCTGCGCGACGCGCGCCGGCGTACGAGTGTTGGACGGGCGAGCGTTGGGCGTACTGGCGCACGGGTGGCGGGCAGGCGGGCGGGCCTTGGGCGGCCTGGTGCAGGGGTGGCGGGCGCGCGGGCCTTGGGCGGCCTGGCGCACGGGTGGCGGGCGGGTGCATGGCAGACTGGCTGGGGGCCGACGGACCTTGGCGCCGGACCTGGCGGGCGGGCGTGTCTTGGGCGGCCTCGCGCCTGGCGGCCAGGCCCGGCGGGTACACGGCGGACAGGCTGGGAGCCGACGGACTTGGCGCCGGACCAGGGCGGATCGGCAACAGGTGGCCGCGCGAGACGCGAGCAGGAGCGGGGAGGAAGAGTTTCGGCAGCTGCTATACGCTCTATTTTTTTTTAGGCAGATCAATTGGTATAGGAGAGCTGAGGTGACACCACGTTGACCGTGATTAGCACCATCTCAGCTTAATCACACGGTTTCATGGAGTTGAGCCAATTCGGCCTATTGGGCCTCAATCATTGTCGCATTTCTATTACATTTTTTGTTTTTATTTACACTTGATTTTAATAAACTATTATTATATTATCACTGCATTCCAAATACTCATAAATCATTCTGGAATATAATACTTGTTCGAATAAAGATAATTAAATATGTATGATAGAGTACGGACAGAGTTATTATAAAAAATTATTCAATTTTTCTGTTGGCCCATTCAATAGGGCTTCAACGGAGCACTAATCAAGATTGTGACATCCCCACCTCGCGAAGCGAGAGGGATAGTCGAACAGGATCGTATCGGGAGACATTCGACGAAGCGAATGTTCAGTGCACATACGTTAACGATACATCCACCATTTCCTTATACATATTTGTTTACATGAGTGATATATTCTACATCTGAAATTAAAGTTATTATTATACATAGAGTTCAAAATTCAGATTTCAATACATATACAATGAGCGGAAGCGTAAGGATAATCTCGACGATGGTTGCCTAAAATGTGACACATCAGCCCGTAGATGTGCCCATTCTTCTCGACAATCTCACCTGCACAAAAATGTTAACAACAAAGCCCTGAGTATCTAATATACTCCGCAAGTCTTACCCGACAAAAATGGTTTCTAAAACCGACTCCTAGTATGCAGGGGGCTGACCGGGTTTGCTGGAAATAGCCAAAAACAGCACCTATGTTTTTCTGAAATTTCAGGTTTTAGCCATATTCAAAGGGTTAGGACGTGAATATAAATTTAGTGAGCATTTCTAACAAAACATGGTTGCAATACATGAAGTAATTCTTCAAAATCAGCAAGCTTCTTCATCATATTCTCTTTGTTACTACGATGTAATCTGCTCGAGACAAGTGGTACTCATCACCGCGAGGGACGGCGATATATATCGATTTACACCCTGCAGGGGAAACCCAAATGCACGACATACGCATCATTTAAGAACACGTATGGCCACCTTTCACAAGATTACCATAGATATGAGCCGGGTCCATCCTCCGAGTGTGCATTCCACATGCAACCACAGTAGCGTCGGGTCCAAGGGTAATAACACACCCTCCGTCTACTCACAAACCCGTGCATCCACCGTGACCAACACTTTGCACAAAGGGTGGAGTTACCGTCCAACACTACGACTCTCAAGTTACATCAGTTTACCAACTCCCATACGAAGGTATGCATTTGGTACACAACTCAATACTTGCTCGCGGAGTCACAACGAACGGTCCTTGACCGACACGCACGGGGCTATGGCGCACAAGGGCCAACCTTGTCACCGCATTCCTACACATGCACTTCCCCGTACGGTCTCCAATTTAATCATGTGAGGGTAACCAAAATTTAATCCCTAGACCGGGTGGTCTCCAAACCACTCGGTGTTGCTACCGATGACTCATTTAAGCATAGCCATTCTATCGAAAAAAGATTATACCTATCCAAAGACCATAGGCAATAGGGATCATAATGCAACTAGGGTTGCGATCAACTCCTAAACGTAAGTGCACAATACATAAACATAGACATATGTGAATTTAAACCAAAAACTAAACAAGTGGGATTATGCACCGGGGCTTGCCTTGGCTTTGTTTGAAGTTAGCACTCTCAATCAAGTTCCATTCAGCGGGATCCTTCACGTGATTTCCTTCTTCGGTCGGGGTCCCTATATAGATGCAATGCATGGTATGAGTATGGATGCATACACCGATATTTAGTTTATTGAACTTTCTCAACAATGAATTAAAATGACAATGTGTTCATGAGATGAACATGCTTATGTATGAAATATGATGCTTGCATATGGATGATAGATCATGACTACATGTCAAGGGGACAAACTTCTAATTAAATAAAACATAGGTAAAGCAATGGATCAATATATACCTTAGGTTTAAATGGATCGTGACCATAGCATAATTTAGTGTATAAATTTTAGTGTGATATATTATATCATGAGCATGATATGTGATGCATCGAAGGTAAATACCTATACTTTAACTTGCTGCCATGTACATGAAAGAGGGCATGATAGAGATGATGATCATGCATGAAGTGCAAAGCTTAACATGAATTATGCACATAATGGTATATGGCAATACATGAGGCAATGATTATGACTTAACATTTCTAAACATGAATTCTATGGTAGAACATCATTTGCTCATAATAAGCACCAGAAACAAATAATATGACATTTTTGTTTGCGTTTTTGCTAACTAAACCTTTATATGCAAATATATGCTAGCTAAGCACATAATAATAAATATGATGAAAACATGTATGAATGCATAAGAGCCATGTACCAGAGGGTCCAATATGTTATGTAAAGTGCTCATGTCAATTCTCATAAATTTGACATTCTTCAAGATTTTAATATGGGTTTTAAAAGCTTAACATGATGCCATTTCTTTTTGCATAAAACTTTATTTTATTGTACAGAAACATAGGTAAAACATTTGACCATTGCAAATTTAATATGGGTTTTAAAAGCTTAACATGATGCCAAATTTTGTGGTTGTTCCCTGAGTTGTGATGAGCAACTTTTGTTATAGGCAAAAGTTCAAATTTTGCTTGGAAAAATTTACAAAAATTCATGAACAGATGCTGTTTTCAAACTCAGTTTGAATTTTCTAGGAAAATGTGCCACCCTAAAGATTTGTGAAAAATGTCCTAAATTCCTATTTTGATCTCCTCTACAAGGATCTGCAACAATATCGACATACTTTGGTTGAGGATTATTGAGTTTTAAATAGTAGCCTTTAAACTGCATCCGAATTTTAAAATTTTTAAATACTCTAATTCATTATTTCATGTGTTCACTCCTTTAATTAGTGCTCGATTCCTGTAATTAAGGTTTTGACATTGCTTACATGCTATTATGTCACATGGGATGTCACAAAGATCATCTAGACATTTAGGGATTACATCACATAATGCCATTTCTTCTTCAGTCTTAGAGAAGCTATGTGTCATTTGTATATGGAAAAAATGAAATGCTCTAAGTGAGAAATAGTAGCCTATGAATGATGCATATAAGTCTAAGTCCAGGCTTGCATCTACTTGTTCCACCGCATCGGCGCCTTCTTGTCTGAAAAACACAATGATTCGGAATTATTACTCCCAAACAAAAATATTGGGCATGAATTAATATTAGGTACATGAAACGTGACATGATGCGAATTAGTGATACCTGCATGTAAATTTAAGCAACCACATGAAGATAAGATACTTGAGTTTAGTCACCGATCGCCTGGCGGATGATCCAAGTAAAAGGTGAGGGCAGCACGGGGCGGGGGGGGGTCTGACAGACATGCTTGACTTGATTTTCTAAAATGAAATTGAGTATGGGATATGGAGTATATTTATATATATGTGATATGCAAGGGGTTTTGCCACGGTTAGGATATATAGTGCCAGCATGGTGGACGAGATATATGGAAGTGCAATATATAGTGGGAATTCTGTGGTCAAGTTTGGTAGGATAAGTATTGTTGACCGCATTTACAAAAATAGTTGGATTCTAATCCTACCAAATCTAATCATACCAAACTTGACCGCACGTAGAATTAGGAAATTGACCTTGGAATGGATTAACGTGATTTCGAAGGTAGGGATTGGCTCTGGTGCAGGGCTAATGGCTAGGGGGCCACGTTTTCGTTCAAAAAATAAAAGTGGAGAATAATTCACCGTCTTTGGAACATACTAAGACAAATAACCGCTACTAACTTCTCGCTGGTGTACCCAAAGGACTGAGAGAAAGGAGCTAAGAGAGACTTCTCGCTGGTGTGAGATGAGTGTTCACCTCCCCATTCACTTATGCTTTGCCCCCGTTATCTTTCCTCCAACGATTATGGCGGCAGTCCTGGCCTGGGAGCGAGCAGGAGGCGGCAGCCCCGATCTGGGAGCGAGCAGGAGGCGGCAGCCCCGACCTGGACGTGTGAAACCGGCGAATGGCCTCGAGTGGCATCGAGCGGCCAGCACAGACGTTAGGCAGCTAGCACGGACGAGCGGCGGAGTCGAGCGGCGACCTCGCATGGCGGCCAGCGCAGGCGTCAAGGAAGAAGAACGATTTTTTCGGTTGGATACAAACTAATATATATATATATATATATATATATATATATATATATATATATATATTATATGTTTAATGAAAAGTCTGGACGAAGAAAAAAATCCTCCTATTTTATTCTGTATGAATTAATCCGTTCTCAGATTCTATAGGGCACCTGCTTGACAAATTCGATGTTTTACTAAATGATGATCTGCAACCGTGTTGGCTATGCACAAAAAATAACATAATGGCCAAATGTTGGACACAAAAAAAAATGACAAATGTGCCAAATAACCAGAGTTTCTCTTATTTCAATGAGGCAATATAACGAAATGACATGCTACAAATGAACGGGATCATATCAAAATGTCATCCTCTACTTCTTCAAGGGCATCGTCCTCCTCCTCCTCCTCCTCTTCTTCTTCTTCTTCTTCTTCTTCTTCTTCTTCTTCTTCTTCTTCTTCAATATGCCTCCATTTTTTCCTTTCAACACCATCTGCACCTGTCTGGCAATATTGAGCCCACCTGTTGCCTACTTGTCGTTTTTTTCTGAAGAAGCCCGTCTTTGATGGTGTCAGGTCTGTATCGGACTGCCATTTTGATTTTCTCGCGAAGATCAGTGCCCGCTCGTAGTTGCTCTCTTATTTCTGTGATCAAAATAACGAAGAATATTACATTTGAATTACCATAATTATAAGTGTTATCGTGCAGAATACTGATTACCTAAGAGAGATGTGCACATGAGGTTTGATGCAGGTGCAATGGTTGTGAGGCAAGACATGCTTCCAACAACTAAGCATCCTATGATTGCAGGTAACTTCAATTGTAGTATTCATCCCAGATAGCAAATATTATCATTAAAAAAACTCATGCTTAATAGTGAACACTCCTACCCGCTTTACGATCAACAACGACCCTAGTAGCCAGAATAAAATCGTCATTGCTATCAGAGCTAAGCAGTAAGGCAGCTCGATGATCTTCAGAGAGATGTCCAGAGAAAACACGTAGAAATACAATTTTGCTACATAGATGAAATTGCAAAAAAAAATGAGCACAAAGTTATGCACAAATGCTCAAAAAATAAAAAGGACGATTAGTTACTCTGTGCTGTCGACAATTGCGAGCTCCCTAAAACGATTAGGGAAAAGGAGAGAATCATCCAAATGGGAGACATGAGCTACGACAGCGAATATGTCCACAAATTCACCGTTGGGCAAATTCATTGCCTCACTCAACGAGGTCAGATTTGCATTGGAGAGCGCCCCAACATTCATGTCGTGGCTATATGCTGCCTGGTGACTGCTCGTTAGTATATGTACTCAACATGTTTAGAGAATGTCATGTCGTGCATTTCTCCTATATATAGGGAAGCAGGCTTGATTACATGCAAACTTTTTATTGCCAAATATATAAACTGTATGTAAAGAAATCCCTCTCACAATAAATACTACAAGAGATATCATATCATAATCTAAAAATGCCTAATCGGTGCCTTCCTAATTCGTTGTGACTTTCAATACACTGCAAACATATATAGAAATTTGATTTATAATAGGTAGAAGACAATGATCACATATTAAATATTCCATAGGGGGCCACTTTTTGCAAGCGTAAAAAGATATTCATTAATAAATATTATTTTATATGGAATTAGGTAGTAGACATCATCTACAGTAAAGCCCTATTGACATCATCTACACAGGTACAACATCATCAACGTGGACCTCATGTTCAAGCAACCTGGTCAATCTCAAGTAATGCATAATTCGTGGAGTAAATTTCCATGGAGTAAATACAACTCTGCCATATCGACTGCAAAGGCTGTAAAAGGAATGCGTCACCCACCACTAATATTATTTTTAATACAAAGGGAATTCGACTTTCACAAATTAAGACGAGTTGGATAGTGTGTCGGCAGCAATCCAAACGGTAGAGATGGCACCCTCCACATCTTTTTTGTACATCTCGTACCACCACTGCATGTATATATCAGCTGCACCGGGAGGTAGGTTCTTGATTTCTTCAGAGAGAAATCGAATATCCTTTTTAAGACTTTCACTTAGTTCAGATGGCTCACGAATCTCAGCTCTTTTATCTGGAATGTTGTGATCAGGTATATGAAAAATGGATTCAATATATAACTTAAACTATATCAAACAATGACATTTTACCACTTAGGAATGTAGAGAAAGGGTTGGTTGAGGTTGGAGCCAAAAACGAGAGCTTTGATTCATCAACTGCAACCAGACACCCTACAAATGCAACAATACACAATAAAAGATATCAGATAACAAATAAAATAGATAGTTGTATGAAGTGAATTGGCATGGATGTACTTACGAGCTTCGTGATCTACTATCACACTTGTAGCAAAAAGATAATGGTTGTTGATATCGGCTTCCATGGTTAACCCACGATTTATCTCCAAACCATATCCGTAATACACACGTAGAAAAGTAACTCCGCTAAGCAATTATTGATCGCTCCCAACAATTAGATATATATGTCCTAATAAAACACAGAAAATAGTATGCACGTAATGATTTCAGAAACAGAACTTACTTGCTGTTGTCGATAAGTGTAATCTCCCTAAACCTGTTGGGAAACCGGGTTTCACCGTCCAAGTCTGAAACGTGAACTACCACAGCAGCAACATCGACAAGTGAACCGTGAGTACGGGACATAGCAGCAGACAGCGATATGGGATCCGCCACTGTCATTACTCCAATATTCATACTTGCTCACACGTTGAAGGATAAAGGTCAAGCAAAATTAGAATTAGTTAGGGGTAGTGAGAATGAACCATGGAGGGACTATTTATACTCCCTCCAGTTCTGAAAAGGAAGTAGTTGTAGCAAATTTTCCAATTTCACAAAGGAAGTAGTCCTGGGATTTTAGTTGCATTCTGGACGTTCTTGCCCCTGCATTACCCTTGTTCCAAGACCATCGCTCCAATTCCCGATAGCGCGTCCGCCTCCGTAGCCTATCGAACCCGGACTTGGCCCCGATCTTTCGCCTCCCTCGTGGCCTATCAGAGCCACGCTGCCCCACCCTTCGCCTCCCAAGCGAAAAAAATGAGCGCCAAGGCAACCAAACGAACGTCCCGTGCATGCAACCCAGCCTATGCAAAATCGAGGAAAAACAGCAAAGCGCGGCCACCAGGAATCGAACCGCAGCCCTGCACTATGAAACCGACTCAGGCTGACCAGTTAGGATTTGAGCTGTTGTGTGAAGAGAGAGACCCGCCAGTGTATTGAATATGGGCAAACATGGAAAGATTTAATAAATTAATGATGCCTTGGTATGCTAAACCATGTCCTAAACTACTTCCTTTTCAGAACTGGAGGGAGTATAAGGTGATTACGTTTGGAAATAGTCTTTTGTGAAATTAGATTAGGAAAAATATAATTATGTTCCATAGATATAGCCATTTTGTACCATACGTTCCTGTATATTAGTACAATTGTTTATTGGAAATAAATTATATCAATTAAATAATTCAGGAGCCGATGAAACTGATTTATTTATTCTTGAATATATCAGTATATCAGTATATCAATATACCAATATATACCTATTTTAAAAGATTCATATCCTAAAACAATACGTACCAAATTTTAGAAAAAAATGAACCGTCTGACTGCACATGGGTGTGCAGGTGGAGCACCGAGCTGACCATCAGAGTGGTACTGGTGATGAAGAATAGCTCGGACTATAAATTGCTATTGAGGACTGGATCACGGTCTCAAGACGTGCCTTATTGACTTATTATGAGTTACTTATATACTCATTCATCATGGTCTATTTACAATCATGCGAGGAACAAAAATTAGTAATAAACAAGTAAATTTACGGGGTCATTGCATTTATACGACGAGGGTTCAGTTCACAATAACGAAAACACTCAATTGCAGCCAGAGTATAAATAAAGTCAGTTTACAATCGGATGATACGTAACACTATGCATCCTCGTATAAATCCCTATATACAATGTTTCTGGTTAAATTTACATCTCTCTTAACATCTTTGTTTGGTTTCGCGAGAACCCATGTAGTTTGGCGTGACACACCTCTGGACAGTGCCACATAAAGTTGACCATGTAAAAAAACAGGGACAGGGAGATATATACCCACATGTGGAACGGTTTGCCCTTGTGCCTTGTTGATCGTCATAGCAAAACTCAGTCTCACAGGAAACTGCTTCCTCTTTAACTTGAAGGGCAGAGACAAATCTTCAGAAGGTTCCATGGGGATGCGAGGAATAAAAACCCTTTCACCCGCATGAGATCCATTAACAATCTCGGCATCGATTACATGATCATCAAAATTCCTCACAACCAAACGAGTACCATTGCACATACCACCAAATGGGTCTAAATTTCGAAGTAGAATAAGAGGACAATTAATCTTAATTTTCAGCAGATGAGGAGGAAGCCCATTAGGTGTGATGGAATGAAGAAAATCCAGAGGATAATTCTTCTGGTTGTCATCTTCAACTGAGTCCCAGCTATAGAATACCTTCTCTTCACCAGGAAATTTGTCAATCATTTTCGCATTGATCTCATCAACATACTCATTTTTTGTGCATAGAATACCTCGTTTACTCATGTACTCTCGCGAGGTACAATGAAGGTTAATATTTGGAAATACACGATCAATTAGAATTTCAACTGAGTTGTCATCAACGTATTCAGTCATCATTTCTTTCGGGATATGTACATAATCTCCATCAATAGCCTCCTCTGTACCATCTCCAATCCTAAGGAGGTACTCAGCAAACCAAGGGTCGGACTGTGCTCTCATGTTGCGTGACAAGCTAATCTTCTGTATATTGATCCAGATAGGTGAACGGATTAGAGTTGAATTAGTTATCTCTAGCAACCACTGGTAGGACTTGTCTAAAATCACCCCGAATACCATAACTTTACCACCAAACGGCTCTTTACATTGCATAATATCCTGTAGTGACCTATCAAGAGTCTCAACTGTTTGCCTCTTGGTCATGGCAACCTCGTCCCATATCAATAGAGAAGCAAAACGTAGGAGGCCGGCCGTGTCACTCTCAAAGGTGAAGTTACACATGCTAATATCAGAAACTTTGATAGGTATTTTATAAACAGAATGAGCTGTTCGTCCACCTGGCATTATAGAAGCTGCTATCCCAGATGTCGCTGCTGCGACGGCTATGAATCCGAGTGAACGAACTGTAGCAATAAGAGATTTGTATAAAAATGTTTTCCCCGTTCCTCCAGGTCCATCAATAAAGAAAACTCTGCCTCTCTTGGTATTTATGTGTTCCATGATCTCATTATATGCAGCTAGCTGTTACGGATTTAACTTGTCAACATTAGAAAGATCTTCATCGTTGACTCCTAATACAAACTGCTCATTAATCTCTTTATTATAGTCTGATCCTTTGCCTATAACAAACGTGAATTAAAAGATATAAGTTTAGAAAGTCAGTTTACACATTGTACTACAAACAGAGTGTGCACTGAATATATTTAAATTGTATCTAGGGGTAGAACTAAGCTATTATGACATTATAAGATAATCAAGTATAGAATTGGTCTGGCCTAAAACAATAACTTAGATGCTGTCTTATCAAGTTATCAATGGAACAAAACATTATCAATATTTGATTGGTCAACATCACATTTAAATAAAATGAAATGTATTACTTTGTAACTTCCATCTGTATGAACGAGTCACATAATTACATACCTTCATTTAAGAGAGTTGGTAATCCAAAAATCCCAATGTGCTTCCCCATTGCACTCAAAATTGAGTCGATGTGTTCAAGAACAAGCTGTTCAACCCTTGCAGGATTTTTAATCCGTACCTCAAAGTCTTCAGATAAAAATCCGTAATATTTATCCCACAAAGCACGAATGTTGGTATGTTCACAAAACACCATAATAATTGCAAATAAGCGTCTCAGCGCACATGGCATGGCCCACTGTGAGGTTGATTCCAAAAGATGGTCAATTGATTCATCAGTGCCTACAGCACCAAGAGCTTCGCATGCTAATCGAAAAGTGTCGCACTCCACACCATTCAACGTTTTCAAATTAGAGAAAGATGTGGCACCCCTTATATTTTGAAGCAGCACACGCAGATAATACCGTTCACCTTCAGCTGGAGTGGAGTATACCAATCGACCAATCTTCTTTCTTTTATTTTTTCTTGCTAACCATTTCTTGTCATGCTTATCCCAACGATATGCCTCCGGAAATTCTTTGTATAGAAAGAGTCTAGCTTTAGGGTCAACCGAGTTCATACGAAAGTATTCAGTAAGCATAGAGATCTGTGAGTTTTCACGTTTCAACACATCTCGCAGGTCTTCAGTTGAATTAAATCCCACCATGTGCATACCCGGGAGATGCACTGCTAGTTGGAGCACGGATGGCCATACCTATGGAATTTTGAAAGTGTGCTTATCAGCTTTGTCATCGTCAAAAAACACTTCTGATATGCAAAAGGGGATTATGCTTCAACTAAATAACTACACATATATTACTATATATGATTGACTGCTACATACTTAATAATATTGAAATAATATTGCCTAATAATTCCAATAACGTAAATCATGATCATTGTCCACTGAACATACAGAGGGAAATGTGCTAGCAGATGTAAAAGCATATATAGATTTACAACGATAATGTAAATACTAAAAGAGATATATTATACCTGGTATAATGGAAAAGCGTAAAGCCGATATGCTGCCTCAGACGGTGTCAACACCTTAGCGTCCCTATACTGCTTGATCTCATTGATTACCATATCATCATTCTCTTCCTTACCAACATGTACAGAAGCTGCATCATGACCTTTGTATATGTATTTATACAAGTATTTAACAGCCTTGACACTTGAACAAATTTCTACATTAATATGACAATTAGTAGGTAAGGGTTGTATGGAACCACCCATCTATTATCTAATTTAGCATTCCTGGTGTACACCCATTGACCGTCATCCCTTCTTCGATATATTGGATAAGAATCTTTGCCTTGTTGAGTTGCATCACAAAAATCACGAGGGTAGTTAAAATGACACTGACCATCTATCATGCATTGACATTTAATGTTGAGCAACCCACATGGTCCATGGATCATATGCTTACATACAAGATCATGCAGTTGTTCATATTTTTTCTTGTCAGGGATCTCAGCTGAGATTACTTTATCATAATCATCGGGACAACACATTTTGTCTTTCTTTGCCATGACCAACAAGAAATGTTCATGCGGAAGACCTCTTTTTTGGAATTCAGTCACATGTGCATAAGCCACCACTTCACCAAAGTGTTTTTTATTGATCAGCCTATCATGAAGATCACACAGTTTTGCCCTATAGACCCGAGCAACGATTTCAGGCCGGTCCTGAGGTGTTTGGCCAGGCAACAATTCCGCTGTGACCTCATCCCAATACGGATTGCATGTCATGGTCACAAAATAATCTGGCTTTCCGTATCGCTGCACCAAGACCATGGCATCAAGGAATCTAGCTTGTACATCTCGATCACCACTAGGAAAAGATCTGGGTAAAACAATGCGCTTGCCACAAGCCGCAGCGCTCGCCTCCCGGCCTTTACCGTATCAACAATTCCCTGTGTAAAAATTTAATAATAAAGTTGCAAACGTAAATAACGTAATATAAATGATTAATGTAGATGATTGTTTATACATAAATCAAAGAATCAATCAAGTAGTAATAGTACCTGGTAAAGATCAGCACGGATTATTTTTTGATGCTTAGGTAAAGAATAACAGTCGAGTCGCATTCATTCTACTTTAACGTATGTGTCGACAAGGAACTGTTGGAAAAGCCTTCCTCCATGGAACAAAACGTTGAACTCATTTGGCCTTATTTGCAGCTTGTAACAATAGTACTCCCTAGCTGCAACATATATTCTGACTTTTTTACCTGGAAAATTGTCATGTGTTATTGTGTTTTAGAATCCATTTATATTTGGTTAAATGAGTCATTTTTAAATTGATTTAAGTTACAATGCTAACCTTCTTTAGCACTATCTCCATCGTCATCATCTTCAAAATAGTCATGATTAGGGATGCATTCCTCATCGTCTATAAATCACGTGGAAAATAGTAGTCATTAGTCATCAATAAAATAATGAACAAAATCGTTAAAAGGATGTCAAGTCAGTAATGATTCCAGCTTTACCTTCAACCCAACCATCATCTCGCAAACAGTTAGCTGTAATTTTTTGTAATACATAATTGTCAATAAGAAATCAATAAGTAGATAAAAAATGAATCATGTATACATAAGAAAAAGGATCCTTAGGAATTACCGGACACATTGCCAATAGAAGATTGATGGACATCTCCAAAATTAGGGATGTCATATAAAATTTTCTTATTCCAGCCTGCTTCACCTCTTGGGAAAAATAATGGATACGAAAGTGGATCATAGCACCCGTAATATGCTCGTATATATTGAGGTTTCTTAGCAACACCATGAACCATTATACTTGCTTTAAACATGTTGTGTGGCTCGGCTCCGACTTCCCAAATGGCTGATACTTGAGATACCGTCGGGGCATTGTACCTCCTCTGATCAACATTTATATCAGTATTTAACTCAACCATGTAAGCATGAAGGTTTTCCTTTAATGAGCCTAGAGATCTGAAAGTGTGAACATACGGATTATTATCAAGAATCCGTAGTATTTTCTTCAAAAGTGACTGGTCAAGATGTGGAGACCTCATGGTTCTTTGCTCATTTGTCTCTTCCGTATCATAAAAGTATAGCTGCATGTGTCTCGGACCTTTCTCATACGGAACCAATTGGTCCAGACGATGGTAAACTTGACCGTGCACACGGAAGGTATATGCACCTGATCCAGCTAGTGTTGCATATTTCCGATCAAGCTTCACACCCAGACTTGTGAACGAAAAATGAGAATTGAAGTGGCAAATGTGTTTACGAAAATAAATAGCATCTTCATCAGTCCGGCTAGTGAACAGGCGACGCAACTCAGGATCTATATCGTGTATAAAAATCTTTATCCTTCCTTGCCGACAACAGAATGACTTGCCCTCATGAGGGAACCGCTTCGCCCCACAATGTGAACACGGTTTCACCTTTCGCAGCTTATGATGATTTTTGGGTAAATTTGTAACGCTTCAAAGTTTTTTTCCCTTTTTCTTTTTGTGTGGGCCGTAATTAAGGGGCTTAGTGGACATTAATCTTGGCCTTAATTAGAAAAAACGTTTCATAGAAGGGGGAGAGACTGAAGTCACGTATATTCTGGTGTTTCTCTCTTCCATGATCGATTGTTCTTCGATAGGAGTCCCAGAGGCGTTTTTCTCGTTCCTGCTGCTAGGGAAAAATTATTACTTCGATCACAGATTGTGTCAAGGAAAGGGAGAGGCATAGTTGGAGCAGGAGAGGACCTGACCTTCCCTAGGTAACAGAGCCCTATCATTACCCTATGATCTACCTTAAGGCCTTCATCTATTTTTCTTGCCGTTAGAACCTTGATTTCTAGGAAGAAATCGTCCAGGCCATGTCAGCTTCGTTGCAGCCTATGCATGCTGTGTTAAACTCGTCTTTACAAGCTACTAAGATCGGAATCTGACCCTGGGTTTAATAGGAAAGTTGTAGATCGTTTTGATATCTTTCCAACGAGTATTTATACATAATTTTTGGTTGAGAAATGAAGGAGTTACGGATTTGTTTATTATGACTGACGATCTAGATTCAGAGTTCAACCCTATTTTTAATCTGACGCAGCAGTGTTGCGACCAAGTTTTGGGAACTCTATTGATCGAATCATGAAACTTGGTTATAAGAAAAGTTGTAGATAATTTGTTTATCTTTCCACGGAGTATTTATTTGTAATTTTTAGTTGAGCAGAACTGGAGTTATAGGGCTCTAATTATTGCAGTTAGTTTTGACAGTCAGTCTGTCATAGATTCAGAACCGATTGTTTTGCATGACCTGTTAGGGTGCTCTAGGGTTCTAATCTCACAGAGACTCTATGGAATGTTTTGTAGTGAATTTTATGATCTTCCTGTGGATAATTTATTCACTATTTTTGGAGCAGTATTGAGCTAGTTATGAATTTCTAAACTTAACTGTCCTGCAGTAGAGGACAGATAGCAGTGCTGACTTTGCGAGCTGTTTTACAAATAGTAGATGATCGAACTAATTTTTATTATGAATACAAAAGTTGTAGGTTTTTCTGTGTAAATGCTTATAATGTATTTACTTGTATCTATATCTGTTGTATTCTTAAAGATACAAAAATGTTAAGCAACAGTGCTGCTGAAATTCAGTTTTATGCTTGTTGTATTTCGGTTTTGGGTGGGCACGTTGCGTAGGAGCGTTTTGTTTGTATTTGATTAATGTATATGATTGAATTGCTACTGAGAAATGTTTGTGATCAGGTGGTGCCCCTTCGGAGCGTGCTTAGCTCCCTCTTGTTGATTGGTGAAGGCAAGTAAACGTAGCGTTGTGGCCCCTTTGCTTTAACTTTGTTATTTGAATTGCCTCCACTAATTAAATACTTCAAACCAGCCAGATAATTGCTAAATGGATTTAATCTCTGACTTGAAGTTTTGTTGTTAATTATGAATTATAATTATTTGATGTTGAAGTATATGATGAAGTGCATACATAACAATCTATGCATTTTTGCACTTCCTTTGGATGCATAAGAAGACACCGTAGCCTGATGTTGGTGCGGTAAGTACCGGTACAGCAACGCACATTGAAATAAGCAATGTGGTTGCAGCCCTCACTTTCTTTGTTCGGATTTGAGGGTAGAAGTGAAGTCATGCATTGCATTGCATCATTTGCATCTGGCATTTGCATCGAAGTTCTCATTATGAAGTTATTGATGTCTTATCTATTATTTGAAGTTATATTTCAGCTATCTTACTATGATGCTATCTTTTAAATGGTTGTTTAATAAACTGTGGTTTAGATAACACTGTTAAAGCCGTTTACTTGTTGAGGTTTTTCTTAAACCTCATACGCTATAATTTTTCCCCCTCGGGTGTTTGAGCTTGGAGGACATGAACGTGGGATGGGATATAGAAACACGACTCTTCACTTATCACATAATGCTAGTTCATCTATGCAGTTTTAATAAAGAATTTTTTTTCTTGGTTGGAGTTCTTTGTTGACTTGTGGAACGAGTTTTTTTATAATAATTTTATACTCTGTTTGGATTTGAATGCTAGAATGTTATACTATGGTTACCCACTATCTTTTTTATCAATCTTGTTTGAAGCTTCCGCGTGCTCTGTTGTTAATAGTTGCCTTACTATTCGTTGTAGTAGTGTAGTTTTAGTAATGCTCTAGAATGTGATTTCTAGGGTGTTACGGTTGGTAATCGAGCATAGGTTTTTGATTCTCGGTGAAGTTAATTTTGCTAAAATTTGACACACTTGCACTATAGGAGGGGAGTTTGTTTGTTGCTGTTTTATTTATTTATTCTATTTATAGGCCTTACTTGTTTGTACTATATGGATGTGTTGGTATTGATGTTTGATCTTGTATGTGGGCTATAGATGAATCGCGGTCGTGGTCGTGGCCGTGGCCGTGGTGAGGAAGAAGCTGCTCATGAAGCCGAACCAAATGGAAATATGGCAGCTATTTTAGCGAGAGATGCAAGCTATGCGGGATGAGATGAATGTGATTCGCCAAGCTCGGGTTGGTGGTGCTGCTCCTATTGGTGGAAATGTTCCTATTGGTGGAGATGCTCCCATTGGTGGTAATGTGGATGGAGCAGGATGTATAGCACAGGGAGGAGCAGTTCCGAATCATCCTATGGACTTGAGGGAATGGTGTGGTATGTCTTTGGAGAAGTTTGGTGGTACTAGTGCTCCTATTGATGCTGCAAATTGGCTTTCTGCGACTACGAGAGAAGCTTGAGGCTTTTCAAATTGCACCTTTAGGCTGGGTTCGCTTTGCCACCCGAGTTATTGAAGGATGAGGCACTAGTATGGTGGAGGAATATGTTGGCGTCTCGTGCAGCTGCTTGTGGTCCTTTCTCTTGGCAGGAGTTTGTCGGTCAATTTGAGAGGAGATTTTATCCAGTTGCTTTTATGGATAAGATGAAGACCCAACTTGAGAAGTGCCATCAAGGCAAGAAGACGGTGGCTGAATATGAGATTGCTTTTAATCAAATTGTGCGCTTTGTACCTCATGTGGCGCACAATGAGTATGAGAAGGCAAGGATTTTCGAGACAGGGCTTGAAGGCTTCTATCCGTCGAGTCCTCGGTGCTTTTGTTCTAGAGGACTTTCGCTCTATTGTTGAGCGTGCTTTGGGAGTTGAGGTGCAGGATGACTTCACCGATGAGTTGAGAGGAGGAGATCATTCTCATGGACAGAAGGATCGGAAGGATCATAAGGGTCGGACTGGAGGCCCCGCTCGGAAGAAGGATAAGAATCACCGTCACCATCCTTATGGTAGTAATTCTTGTCGGTCTCGTACTTCAGGAGGTTCCGGTTACTGGAGGATCTACTCGGTTCCGGCCTGTTGCTAAGCCGGGATTGGGTCTTGTGTGCTTCCGTTGTGGTGATGCTCATCGCCGTGCAGATTGTCGCTGGAAGGGTCGGTGTTCTAGGTGTGGCAAGGATCACAAGGATGCGGTGTGCAGAAAGAATCCAAATAGTAAGGTGATTTGGGAGCCCGTGGTTGGCTCTTCTTACGGACAGCGTGGTATTGCAAACATGATGACTGGCGCTCCTTATGGGATGCAGTACCCTACTCCTCCGACGCAGCAGCTCTTGACTGCGCCACCAGCGCAACAGCTCTTACCTGCGCCACCGGTGCAGCAGTACTTGTCCGCACCGCCGGTGCAGCAGTATTTGCTTGCACCTTCCTTGCAGCAGTTCTTACCGCCGCCTACGGTGGCATTGACACTTGGCACTTCACGGGCACCTGCTTCTAGTGGTGCGTATTGGCTTTATCGAGGTCCTACTCCGTCTACTGCCTTGACTTCTGCACCAGCTGGTTTTTACGGACCTTCTACTTCGACTGGTGTGCACGGGGTGTACACTTTGCTCGCAGGTGATGCTAGGGACCGCGGAGATGTTGTCACGAGTACCGTATCTGTTGATTCATTTGATGCATTTGTACTTGTTTGATTCTGGCGCTAGCTTCTCGTTTGTATCGGAGGCTTTTGTTGGTCGTATGGGTTTCTCTGTACAACAGATTGGGCGGTCTATTACAGTTAGTTCTGCTAAAGGTCCCATCTCTAGTACTTTTGTTTGCCCTGGTTGCGTGGTTCGCTTAGCAGATGAGGACTTTGTGGCTAATCTTGTGGTTATTACATTGGACGTATTTGATGCTATTCTTGGGATGGATTGGCTTTCTCAGTACCAAGCTATCATCTCTTGTTTACGGAAGACGATATCTTTAGTTGCACCGTCGGGTAGAGAGGTGACTTTTGTTGGAAGTCCTATGAAGTACTCTCTTGCCTTTTTGTGCCGTCTACTTCCTGACCGCTGGACAAGAAAATCTGGAATTCTTTTTTCTATGGTCGGAGATGTTGAGGTTGTTCTGCGAGTGGAGGATATTCGAGTTGTTCGCAATTACCCGGATGTCTTTCCACTTGAGCTTCCAGGTATTCCGCCTACACGGGATGCTGTTTTTGAAATCAAGTTGATTCCTGGTACACATCCTATCTATAAGAGTCCGTATAGGATGGCACCCAAGGAGCAAGTCGAGTTGAAGAGGCAGTTGGATGATCTTCTTGCTAAGGGTTTCATTAGACCTAGCAAGTCACCTTGGGCTTTTCCGGTATTATTTGTAGAGAAGAAGGATGGAAGTAAGCGATTATGTGTCGATTATCGCGCACTTAATCAGGTGACCATCAAGAACAAATATCCTTTGCCTCGTATCGATGTGCTCTTTGAGCAGTTGAGAGGTGCCAAGGTATTCTCCAAGATTGATTTAAATTCTGGTTATCATCAATTGAGAATACGGGAAGAGGATATTGAGAAAACAGCTTTTAGCACGAGGTACGGGCATTTTGAATATGTCGTTATGTCATTTGGACTAACTAATGCCCCTGCTGCTTTTATGGAAGCAATGAATAGGATGCTGCATGAGTACTTGGATGACTTTGTCGTCGTTTTCCTTGATGATATCTTGATCTACTCCAAGTCCGAGGAAGAGCACGAGCGACATCTCGGTCTTGTTCTTGATGCTCTTCGGAAGAATCAATTTTATGGTAAATTGAAGAAGTGTGCCTTTTGGCTATCTGAAGTGGCTTTCCTTGGCCATATTATTAATCAACATGGCATTAAGGTTGATCCCAAGAATGTTGCTTCTGTGGTTAACTGGAAAAGGCCTACGACTGTGACTGAAATTCGTAGTTTCTTGGGTCTCGCTGGCTATTATCGGCGTTTTGTGCATAACTTCTCAAGTATTGCAAAGCCGTTGACTAAACTCACGAGAGAAAGGTGCTGATTTTGAATGGGACAATGATTGTGAAACTAGTTTTTAGACTTTAAAACACAAGCTGGTTAATGCTCCTATTTTAGCCTTGTCCGAAAGCGGCAAGCGTTTCACTGTGTATATAGATGCTTCCCGTGTCGGACTTGGTTGCGTGTTGATGCAGGAGGGAAAGGTTATTGCCTATGGCTCTAGACAGTTGAAAAAGCATGAGAAAAATTACCCTACTCATGATCTTGAGTTGGCTGCGGTGGTGTTTGCTCTAAAATCTTAGAGGCATTATCTTTATGGTGAGTGTTGTGATATTTACACTGACCATAAGAGTCTCAAATATGTTTTCACTCAGAAGGAGCTGAATTTGAGGCAACGTAGATGGCTTGAATTGATAAAGGATTATGATCTTACAATTCTGTACCACCCTGGAAAGACGAATGTGGTGGCTGATGCTCTTAGTAGGACTAGTGTTCCTAAAGTGGCCATGCACTTAATTGCATATTTGGATCGGATGGGTATCGCTCTGTGCTATGCTGGCACTGCTAGAGAGGAGACCCGAGATGCTCATTCAATCACCTATTGTTGAGAGGGTACTTGAGGCACAACAGCATGATCGTCTGATTAAAGAGGTTCGCAAGAGGATAGCGGATGGCAGATCTTGTCAATTCAACATTGATGAGAATGATGTGGTACGTTTCAAAGGACGCCTTTGTGTGCCACAGAAATCAGATGTCAAGATGGATATATTAAGAGAGGCTCATAGAACTCCTTACTCGCCTGGTGAAACCAAGATGTATAGAGATCTTAAACAGATTTTCTGGTGGAAGAGGATGAAGGTCGATATTGCTCGGTATGTAGCAGCTTGTGGTGTATGTCAGAAGGTGAAAGTGGAGCATAAGAGGCCAGCAGGTTTGCTGAAACCTCTAGAGATTCCCGAATGGAAATGGGAGAATATTACTATGGACTTTGTGGTTAGTTTACCTCGCTCACCACGAGGTAAGGATGCAATTTGGGTTGTTGTGGATAGACTCACTAAGGTGGCCCATTTTATTCCGATGAAGAGCACTAATTCTGCTGCAGACTTGGTTCCCTTGTATATCAAGGAGATTGTGAGGTTGCATGCTGTGCCAAAGTCCATCGTTTCTGATCGAGATTCCAAATTTGTTTCTAATTTTTGGAAGAGTTTACATGCTGCTTTGGGGACGAGGCTTGACATGAGCGTTGCTTTTCACCCTCAAACAGATGGTCAATCTGAGCGCACTATACAGACTTTGGAGGATATGCTACGTACATGTGTCCTTTCATGGAAGGGAAGTTGGGAGGATCATCTAGCTTTGGCTGAGTTCGCTTATAATAATAGTTATCAAGCGAGTATCAAGATGGCTCCCTATGAAGCTTTGTATGGACGGAAGTGTGTTTCTCCATTGTGTTGGGAAGTACCTAGCGAGCAGTTGTTGGTTGGACCGGATTGGGTACAACAAACACATGATAAAGTACGTCAAAAACGACAGAATATGTTGGCTGCTCAAAGTCGACAGAAGAGTTATGCTGATTTAAAACGGAGGGATATTGAATTTGCAGTGGGTGATGAAGTTCTCCTTAAGGTGTCACCGACGAAAGGAATCATTCGTTTTGGCATCAAAGGGAAGCTTAGCCCAAGATATATTGGACCTTATTTGATTACGGCTCGAGTAGGTTCATTGGCATATCGTCTTCAGTTGCCTGAGTCTATGGCTGGAGTACACCCGGTGTTTCATGTCTCTATGTTAAGAAAATATTTGAACGATCCGGAGAAGAAGATAGAACCTGAAGAAGTGATTATTCAGCAAGACCTCACTATTGACTATCAACCAGTGCGTATAATGGAGTTCTCGGAGCGTGTAATGCGCAATCGAACTATCAAGTACGTAAAGGTTTTGTGGAGTCATCAAACTGAGCGTGAAGCTACTTGGGAGCTTGAGGACCATATGCGTAAGAAGTACCCCAATCTTTTTGAGACCGGTGAGTTCTACGAGTTTTTTATCTCGTTTACATTCTTGAAGTATCGTAGAGACGATGGAATTCGTGGACGAATTCTCTTTTAGGAGGGTAGAATGTAACGCTTCAAAGTTTTTTTTCCCTTGTTCTTTTTGTGTGGGACGTAATTAAGGGGCTTAGTGGACATTAATCTTGGCCTTAATTAGAAAAAACGTTTCATAGAAGGGGAGAGACTGAACTCACGTATATTCTGGTGTTTCTCTCTTCCACGATCGATTGTTCTTCGATAGGAGTCCCAGAGGCGTTTTTCTCGTTCCTGCTGCTAGGGAAAAATTATTACTTCGATCACAGATTGTGTCAAGGAAAGGGAGAGGCATAGTTGGAGCAGGAGAGGACCTGACCTTCCCTAGGTAACAGAGCCCTATCATTACCCTATGATGTACCTTAAGGCCTTCATCTATTTTTCTTGCCGTTAGAACCTTGATTTCTAGGAAGAAATCGTCCAGGCCATGTCAGCTTCGTTGCAGCCTATGCATGCTGTGTTAAACTCGTCTTTACAGGCTACTAAGATCGAAATCTGACCCTGGGTTTAATAGGAAAGTTGTAGATCGTTTCGATATCTTTCCAACGAGTATTTATACATAATTTTTGGTTGAGAAATGAAGGAGTTAAGGATTTGTTTATTATGACTGACGATCTAGATTCAGAGTTCAACCCTGTTTTTAATCTGACGTAGCAGTGTTGCGACCAAGTTTTGGGAACTTTATTGATCAAATCATGAAACTTGGTTATAAGAAAAGTTGTAGATAATTTGTTTATCTTTCCACGGAGTATTTATTTGTAATTTTTAGTTGAGCAGAACTGGAGTTATAGGGCTCTAATTATTGCAGTTAGTTTTGACAGTCAGTCTGTCAGATTCAGAACCGATTGTTTTGCATGACCTGTTAGGGTGCTCTAGGGTTCTAATCTCACAGAGACTCTATGGAATGTTTTGTAGTGAATTTTATGATCTTCCTGTGGATAATTTATTCACTATTTGTGGAGCAGTATTGAGCTAGTTATGAATTTCTAAACTTAACTGTCCTGCAGTAGAGGACAGATAGCAGTGCTGACTTTGCGAGCTGTTTTACAAATAGTAGATGATCGAATTAATTTTTATTATGAATACAAAAGTTGTAGGTTTTTCTGTGTAAATGCTTATAATGTATTTACTTGTATCTATATCTGTTGTATTCTTAAAGATACAAAAATGTTAAGCAACAGTGCTGCTGAAATTCAGTTTTATGCTTGTTGTATTTCGGTTTTGGGTGGGCACGTTGCGTAGGATGCGTTTTGTTTGTATTTGATTAATGTATATGATTGAATTGCTACTGAGAAATGTTTGTGATCAGGTGGTGCCCCTTCGGTGCGTGCTTAGCTCCCTCTTGTTGATTGGTGAAGGCAAGTAAACGTAGCGTTGTGGCCCCTTTGCTTTAACTTTGTTATTTGAATTGCCTCCACTAATTAAATATTTCAAACCAGCCAGATAATTGCTAAATGGATTTAATCTCTGACTTGAAGTTTTGTTGTTAATTATGAATTATAATTATTTGATGTTGAAGTATATGATGAAGTGCATACATAACAATCTATGTATTTTTGCACTTCCTTTGGATGCATAAGAAGACACCGTAGCCTGATGTTGGTGCGGTAAGTACCGGAACAGCAACGCACATTGAAATAAGCTATGTGGTTGCAGCCCTCACTTCCTTTGTTCGGATTTGAGGGTAGAAGTGAAGTCATGCATTGCATTGCATCATTTGCATCTGGCATTTGCATCGAAGTTCTCATTATGAAGTTATTGATGTCTTATCTATTATTTGAAGTTATATTTCAGCTATCTTACTATGATGCTATCTTTTAAATGGTTGTTTAATAAACTGTGGTTCAGATAACACTGTTAAAGCCGTTTACTTGTTGAGGTTTTTCTTAAACCTCATACGCTATAATTTTCCCCCTCGGGTGTTTGAGCTTGGAGGACATGAACGTGAGATGGGATATAGAAGCACGACTCTTCACTTATCACATAATGCTAGTTCATCTATGCTGTTTTAATAAAGAATTTTTTTCTCTTGGTTGGAGTTCTTTGTCGACTTGTGGAACGAGTTTTTTTATAATAATTTTATACTCTCTGTTTGGATTTGAATGCTAGAATGTTATACTATGGTTACCCACTATCTTTTTTATCAATCTTGTTTGAAGCTTCCGCGTGCTCTGTTGTTAATAGTTGCCTTACTATTCGTTATAGTAGTGTAGTTTTAGTAATGCTCTAGAATGTGATTTCTAGGGTGTTACAAAATTATTAAACACAAAGTCAAATGGATCAATATCTGATTGATGTGGTCTATGATCCCGTCCTGATTTATACTTGGTTTCTATTAATAAGTTTAAATAAAGGAAATTATTAGATATGTGCAGTAAAAATTTTAAAAAAAGCACGACGATGATAAATTTTTCTAGTGTACATGCCACATTACCTTTTCCTTGATATAACAATTCATCAGAGTCTTTTAAGTTCTCTAAATTGTTATGTTCAGATGTGGAAATGCAATCCAAGTCATCATCTACAAATGGTTGCCATTACATTATCATCATGGTAATCTCTATTAATCGGAATAATCTGATAAGAAAATAATTAGCCGTATACTATCCACCATCAAGTTCCATAGGATCATCAGGCTCCCAAATGCCATTTCGACATCCTTCATTTTCTACAGGATTAACTGTGGGAGGGAAACAAAAACTTAGAAAAATAAGAAACAACATTTAGCAAAGGAACCACATACCAGAGCATTAAATCAAACATATTTATTAAAACAAATTTAAAGTTGGCTTATGCGTGGTTGCATTTTTTATTGACAAATGATAAATTTAAAAAATTCATTGCCATTTGTTATATAAAATATATGGTATACACTGTTTGCTCACCAGCTATAGTCGATCCATGACATGTCTTCTGAGAACGCAAATTTTGTTTGTAGACCCTATTTTTCTCAAGAAAAATAGTTTTCTGAACCGAAGGCATATTAGAGTATTTTTGTCTCTGTTTGGCTGACTTACTGCCACTATTGTTACCTGCGCGAATATTTGTCTCAGCTTAATATCTGCCTCTGAAAGGTTGATCCGCATGAATAAGAAGATTGTCAACAAGTAATTTAATTATCACAGAATACTAACCATCAAGTACCAACTCCTTTTTCCTCTTACGATATTCCCGTTGGTATTCACGTTGATAGTCTCGTCTTTTCGTCAAATTTATGTCCTCTTGTGTGACACATTCAACACCAGTTCCACCGAGGACGGTACAATTCACCTCATTTGTTCTATATGATCCTCTATGTAGCCAACTGTCGTCATCACAATCATTTTTATTAACATTTATCGTCATAGATTGTTGATTTTGAGTCAGCTGACCTGAAAAATGTATTAATCCATCAGCTACAGAAAAGGTTATTTCAATAAAATCTGTTAATCAATAATGTTGTTAATCGCCAAAGTTATTATAATTGTAATTTTTTAATATTTCAAAATATATGATGCTAGAATTAGCAAATTTTAGTCAATGGATACTAACCAGTACCATGAAGTCCTGAGTCCTTTTTTCTATGACGATAATGACGCTGGTATTCACGATTGTACTCACGTCGGGCATCGGTAACTTCATGCCAGAAGAAAACACGTTTAGCACCTAGTGACATAAATCCAACCGTAAAAAGTTTGGAGGGCAGACTGTAACTTGTATTTCTCGTAGTGGTTTTTTCGTGCCTCGAGCATGATCCCTTCGAGCTGACACCAAATTCAAAGTTTAGGAAATAAACATATAGGCCACGGGTAAGGCATTCAACAAGATGATGAAACAACCAACCTTGGATTAAAATGTCAGTGACGTTAGACAAATCTTTGAGAGGCGTCCTAGAGACATTTATACGAGTATTGCATCATTCATTGAAAGTACTGTTTGAACCATTGGATCCGTTGTTCTCCGCCATCATATTGAAAAGAGATGATGAGTTTCTGCTACGATCATATGAAATGGAAAATTCACAATGTGGTTAAGAAATTGTTCACTTTGATAGTCTCAGTCCAGTATCAACAAGTATTCAAACAAAATTGAATTAAAGGTAAAAGTCATTACAGAAAAATTTATGAGCAGTATTAGCAGGAAAATTCATGCATAGCTAAGCCTCTTACTATGTTTATAGAAATAGAAAGGGATAAAAAATCAATCTAAACCAATGTTTTGAATCTCCGGTTATGACTCTTAGCGGCTGGCCTTTCCAGCAGATAAGAGGAGCTATAGCGGGTTATTACTGTAGCTAAAACCGTTTAGCGAAATTATGAAAAAATGACATACTATAGCGAATTAAACACATAAGAAAGACAATGGCCCAAAAGCAGCTAGACGATCTCCCTCAAAAAAAAAAAAAAAAAGCAGCTAGACGACCACAAATTTTATACGTCTATTTTCTGTGTATCCAATCTAAACTTGGTAACTGTAATGACTACAATTGAAGCAACGGCACCGTATTAGCAAGAATCACAGAACAGTAGAAGGAAGAAAAGAAAGTAAGCGCCCAGCTTGGGCATGGCGCTAAATTTTTATGGACTTCCTCGCAGCCGGTCGCAAGCTTTGTTACACCAACAAAACAGCCACCGATCATGCACACTCGTAAGTCAGAGGAACAGGGGATGGAGACCTTGCGGTGGCGTTCCACACTCGTGTTGCGAGTTCCTTTCTGAGCCGCCGGTGCCGATTTGAGGAGAACGCCAGGAGTAGAAAACGAGAAACAAGGGCAGACGGGCAGGCAGACGCGCACTCGGGATTGACCTCGTTGCCAGTTCCTTGCTGAGCCGCCACCGCCGATTCTAGGAGAACGCCAGGAGTAGAAAACGAGAAACAAGGGCAGACAGGCAGGCAGCCGCGCACTCATGATTGAATTTGGAAGATACGTAACACCAATTTTGGAAACAATAGATGAGCTAGGGAGCAACCGCAGGAAATCAGGATTGATTGCATACTAAGTAAGTCTATTTTTAGAAACAGTAGCACACCTCGTGAGGAAGTAAATGGAAATATTAGTGCTAGTGGGTAGAAAATATGGTGAAAAAAATAAAAAAATTGGAGGACAATCCGAGTGCAAATTGTGTAAACATTGTAGCATAAACACTGTCTGGACCCACAAATCATAGGGAAAACAAGAAAATTGCTATTGTAGTTGGATTGGATCGACGGTATGGATGGATGGGTATCAACGGATGTGGGTAAGAAAAGAATAGGAAAATCGAAAAAGATGTTTATTCTTTAATGGGTAGATTTGTTAAAATGAAGGACATGGGATAGTGTTTAATGCTTCTTATCTATTAAAATTACCATATATTGTCTTGTTTGCCAACAAAATTCGTAGCATACAACGATACAAAATAACTTGAAAGAGTATACCCCACCATGTAATATATTAAGTGGATATCGAACCGTGGTGATTCATTAGAACTATAATAACAATATTTCATTGAATAATTATTTTGCATTGAGTAATCGTGCATGTAGTGGAGCAGTGCTACTACTAATACTGATTCTCACCTACTGTAGTGGATCAGTGCTACTACTAATATTGCAATGTCTTCATCTGGTACCACATACTATATATATAAAGTGTGATACCGCAGTACTCACCAGGAATAATTATTGCATAGCTCATGTTGAGGACTCACCTTGAACTTTGTGGTTTCCATACAACTTGTTGCCCCTATATATTTTTCGTTGACTGTATGCTGTTCCCTACCACTCAGCTCACAAGGTTGGTATATTGTCAGCATGTGGTCCCTATGAGCTAGTTAATCAGGTTTTGGCAGATGGGAAGACCATGATCTAGAAGACACCATATGTAATATAGAATAGAACATTGCTCCCAATAGAGCATGCGACCCATAGTGTCAGTCACCAAGCTTTTTGCCAGAGTCCAGGGTATTTGCTTGTATCTCCGATCCATTGCTTGATTTCCTGTGACCCTTGCGAGATTATTATTTTTCATATCTGTGCGCTTGTGAAAGTCGTCTAGAGGGGGGGTTGAATAGGCGATTATCCTGAAAATCATTTAATTTAACTATTTAGTAACACAGGAAGAAAGGTCTGACTCTTATTGGATAATGTCCGATGGCCTCGTGCGGAAAATAGATCGGTCGTCGAGATGAACAAATTGAACCAAGCCAAGCAAGCAGCAAGGAATTAGATAGGTAATAAATCAAAGGCAGAGCACTAGCTAGCAAGCTTCCTACACAAGTTGATCTAGGAATTTAGAGACTACAACATGCAAGAACAAGTGGAACAACAAGCACACAACCAAAAAGATTAACAACAAAACTAAAAGAAGACATGGAGGCACATGATTTTTCACCGAAGTTCGACTCTACCATGGAACCTACGTCACCGTTGAGGAGTCCACAGAGAACCAGGTTGCTCTGAACCCTAAACCTCTCCACAATGGCAAGATTTCAAATCTAATAATCAATCTCCACGAAGGGAGGGGCAATACAAATGACCCATGTCTCAACCACAAGCTTGGGAGCTCTCCGGGTGACGTCTAACCATCTAGGGGATGAATCGCCACGAGTAACAAACACACAACCATCAATGTCGAGGATGAACCAAGTGCTCTTGAGATGGGGATGAAGCACAATCCAATCTCCTCAATCTTCTCTCGAATCCACCAAGGATTGGAGTGGGAACCAAGTGGGAATAAACGGAGTGCTCAAGTGAGTTGGGTGTGTTTTTCGAAGTGGGGAAGTTGCCAACCGGCCAAAGGAGGGGAGACCTCCTTTTATAGTCGTGGCTTGAAAAACAGTCGTTGGAGGCATTATTATCGTACATTGTCCAGCAGAGGTCGGGCATTGTCTGATGGGAGTGCGAAACATACTGCAATCCGATGGCTCCAGATTTTGTCCGGGACTTAGTGATTCTAGCAAGAATGTCTGATTGGACCGGATTTTTCCGGCACTAGATATTGTCCGATGGTATCGGACATTGTTGGACATGACAGGATTTTTTGGAGGTGTGCAACATTCTGTGATCTGATGGAAAAATCAGATGACTTCGGATATTGTTCGAGGGTGTTGATTTTAAACTGGTATTTTTGGATTTCGGAGATGTTTTGAGAACTTGGTTTCTTCAACACTTATTCTTTTGTGCCCTCTTGATAGTATGGTGTTCCTATACTCAAGATCAAAATAAAAACTATTTGGTCTTCATCTTGAGCATGGGTTCGTCCTTTTTCCAAGGATATCACAATTGTTGGCGTTTCTTTGAATCTTTCTTTTGAACTTTGCTCTCATAAATATCAAAATATAGTAACTCCATACATGCTCATTGGAAATATTAGTCCTTTTTAATTGTATTGACGTCAATCAGTCAAAGCCATAATTAAGAGCCTAGATGCACTTTCATTCTCTCCCTTTTTGTGATTGATGACAATACAACTAAAATTCGTAAACATGAATAATAAGAGGGGAAAATTCCCTAGTGGCCATAAAAAAACTTTCTTGTTACTTATTGGCCATTGAAAAGTTTTAATTTCCTTAGTGGCCATCAATTTGAAATTTTATGCCTTAGTGGCCATTTTCATCTAGTTCATGTGATACTTGGGAGGAAAAAGACGAAATTGGCCCTAAGCCATTCTTGGCCATGACATTAGAATATATTAGTTTATTTTAAGAAAATAGTTATATTCACATATTATACAATAAATATATTTTAGACAATAAAGTTCCATGCAAATATTTTTATAAGAAAAGAGTCCCAACTATCACATGACGCATTACGAACATTTGCTCAACTAAAATATTTGCACAAATTTTTGTAATGTGAATGGATAACCGACTACACAAAAAATATTCCAAAGTAAATATATTTTAGATAATAGTTCCATTCACATGTATATAAATTAAATATTCATAATGTGAATGAAACTTTTTTGTCTAGAAAATATTTGTTGCATATATACAGTATTTTGCAACTCTATTGTCAAAATTATCTTTAGGGGCAATTTCATCCTTTCTCCTCCCAACTATCACATGAATTGGATGAAAGTGGCCACTAAGGAATAAAATTTTAAATCGATGGCCACTAAGGAAATTGAAACTTTTTGATGGCCAATAAGGAACAAGAATTTTTTTTTATGGCCACTAAAGAATTTTCCCTAAGAGAAGAGCAAGTAGAGAGAGAGAGAGAGAGAGAGAGAGAGCAAATAGATGGGAGCTCCCCTAAATGTGTGCATGAATTGAATTCAAATTTGGCCTTTTATAATCAATTGCACATTTTAGCGAGAAAAAGAAGAGGTAATAAAGCAAAAGGCTAAAACGGCACTTGCTAGCAAGCCTCCTACACAAGTAGATCTAGGAATTTAGATACTATAACATGCAAGAACAAGAGGAACAACAAGCACACAACCACAAAATTATCAACAAAACTATAAGGAGACAAGGAGGCACTGAAGTTCGGTTCCACCAAGGCACACATGGACATTCCATCACCCTAGCCTAGTGGACATTTAAACTGGGACAGGCTTGAGGAACAGGGAAGTCACGAGACCCTGGAGGTCGCTGCCGAACGTGAAGGCATCAGTGTCATTGCAGTAGGTGATCTCAGCCATCCTATCTTGGTTAATCACGGCAAACTGTACAACCGGCAGCAGCGCTTTGTCTATGTCCACACACGCACGGTTGATCCTCTTCCATGCATGGTCTGCCATTTCTCTCAGAGCTCCTGCAGCCGCATCGCCTGTAGGGCAATGCTCCTTCATATAGCACTCCAGGGAGCTGGTAATATCCATCTTGTTTTTCCTCCCTTTCTGCACAGTACACATAAATCCATCTTCATATAAATAGTTTTATATGGCAAAACATTGATATCCAGATGAACAGTTGTATCATATATATACTCTTCGCAGTTTTTAATTAGTGACGATGGATGGACTAGGTTGTAATGGTATTATACCTTGTAAGCAGAAGTATCATTGAGGAAACGTCCGATCTCTGAACAGGCAAGGACCATGTCTGGGACGTTGCTCGCCCACTCCATTACTTCCTTTGTTACTTCGTCACCAGCACCCAACAGTGCTGCCAGAGTCAGGAGCGGTAAACTTGACGACATTGTAGAAAGGGCTACCTGGTCCCTGAAACGCGGAGTGTAATTCTCGTGACACCATTTGGCTTGCTGAAGGTAGTATTTTGACAGAGATGTATACTGTAGAAATAAGACAATAATTAGACCTTTCAAGGAAATTAAATAAACTTGAAATTATGATTCGCTGCATGCCGAAACATATATCCTGTTGATACGTGACTCACCGCTTCTCGGACATAAGACACTCGGTACTTTTCAGCTGGTTGCAGTGCATCCTCGAATTCATTAAAAGTGCTCAATGTTTTGATGTACAACATTTGCAGATATTCAGGTAGCATAGAAACTGCAGTCTGGTCCCATCTGAGGATACAGTTCGTTGTTCATTATTTTTAATCAACATATTCAGAAAGTAATGCACACAATTTGTAACATCCCGGACCATTAGGATTAGAGCCATAATGACCCATGGACACTGGTGTGCATGACGGGGTAGGAATTTAGTATCACATTGCTAGTCTAGTGGGGTCAAGCCAACATAAAAGGCTAGGTGTCCAACACCATCAATCTAGGGTTTACCTCTTTTACGTGAAGCGATAACAAAAGCGTAAATAGAATATTGGTACCACCTTTGCTAGTCTAGTGGGGTCAAGCCAACATATAAGGCTAGGTGTTCAAAACCATCAACCTTGGATTTACTCTTTTACGAAGCGATGACTAAAGCGTAAATAGGTTGGTGGCTGTGTGGGATCCACTCAAAATGGCAGTCAAAGCCCAAGCCAGATATTTTACCCTAGTCTGTTATAGAATTAAAATCATGCATGGAGCATAGTGGAAGAACTTCCAGTAACATACATAGACTACATATTTTGAAAAAAAAAGTAACGGCAGTTACCTTTCCATGGCTTGATGAAATGTTTTGCATTCATCGAACGTGGCATGGACGTCATAGGTGTCATCCATTAGGGTCACCAGTCCTATTATCTTGGAATACATTATGCGTGCGCGAGTGTTTTCCTCCCCAGGGAACAACCCGAGGCCCCAGAAATATGTCTCAACACTACGGTCCCGTGCGTAGGTTAGCTTGACGTTGTCGTAAATCTCTTTCCACCATCTTTAGGAAATATAAATAAATCGGCATCAGTAGAAAGAATGTAGAAATAGATGTAATAATAAGATTCACATGTTTAGGAACACATTATCTCATTCGCCAGATACATGTTGGCGTATTGGCCGGGATACTTTCATTTATTTTCTTTTTCTAAGCAGTATGATTTCTCCACTACTTTAATTTTCTTGGTTTAATAGAAACTTCTCTTTTCTTTTTGTTTTAAAAGAAATCATATACGCTAAATTAGAGCTTCAGTCATGCAGCTCGACCCGAGAAACGTTAACTGAGCTGAAGACTGTTGTGCTGGAAACAAATTATCTGCGGACCGTCCGCAAACCAGCACCGTGCGGCCCCTTCTTGGATGGTAGACGCATGGACATCGTACAGGCATCTAACGGAAGCAGCGATTAGACTGTCTCCACTCCCGCAGGCTACGATTTCGGCTCCAGGCTCTTGGTCGTCGGTCCTCCCAGGCACCAAGCAAAAAACACGGCTCGATCTGCCAGCGCCGCCGGCAGTGCTGTGCCAAAGAACGACGATGGGGTCATCCAGAGCCACGGGCTGTGCCAAAGAACGACGATGAGCTTCCCTTCGCATCCAAACTGACGTGTTCTTGTGCTTGTCCTTGTATCTTATAATGGCGGCCACGGTTTCGCCGGCGTCATCCGAGCCTTAAACAATTCGACTCGGTCCGAGGGCAAAAAGAATCGGCGTATGACATCCCGATTAAGACCATGATGATGCATGGACTTTTTTTGTATATAAAACATGGACCTTGAACAATACGAAGTCGAGGGCATTGCATTTGGAGAGCCGAAAGCCGTGAGCTGAAAGCGTCGTCTACGGGAGCGGAGCCGATCCGATCCCTGCTCCCGTTCGATTCCGTACCGTGTCCACGCTGGAGTCGCACGCTGACAGTTTGCGAACGGTTCATAAAGAATTTTTTCCACTGTAGTGGCAGATCTGAAGGAACTTTTGCTTCATGACGCACATGAATCATATAGGACTCGCGCTAGATGGCTCAATAATATACGTGGAATCTGTAGTGAGTTTTATCACTGCTACCCACGCTATCGGCCTGTGTGCACATAGATACAGGCTGTGACCCAGGTCAAATAATTGGTCGCTTTGATATATTTATTATTAGTCTGATCTCAGTATGGACATCATTAAAATAATATATCATATTTATTATTAGTCTTATCTCATTATGGATATCATTAAAATAATATGGTTATTATTAAATCCGGAAAGTAAAATAATTAGTTGGTAGGACTTAAATCATTGACTAGAAAAAATATACTGAGATACACTTACATCCATATCTAAAATAATAAGTTATATGCCCAACACTATAGGTGAACATAAGAAGATGAATATGGACTTACAAGCAGAAGGCCTTGAGCTCGTTGAGGTGGATAGACCTAGTGATGTTATAGTTCACCCTTGAAAGTTCCAGCAGTGTAACATTGTGTGCCGTTTCGTGTTTGTACTCGTCGATGTAGTGCATCGTCTCCAACTTGTGCATGTAACGGGGGAGTGGAATCACAAGGGCACGGGAAATCTGCTCCGCCATCGGAGACATGAGCTGCGATTTCATTGCCTTGAGATGATACTGTGTGAAGGTGATGGCATCGTCTAGAACATCTTCTCCGGGCAAAGCCATATAAGCAGCGTTGTACAGGCCGAGCAGCCCCTTGGGATCGCTGGTCAGATCGAGGATGAAATTGCCCGTGCTATCTCTGAACTTATCAAACACATCTGTGAGCATGTTGAATTAGCACGCCAGTCAGATTTTTCATGCATGCAGTTCTAATTAATATGCACAGACAACAGCATCGATACAAAAAAAAATGCAAAAACGAATTAAAGAGGGGAAATACGATGAAATGCTTTATCATGAGATGTACGGATAGCTACCCGCCGATATCCGGAAGCCGTGTTGGCGAAGCAGACGAAACTGAAGGGCAACTATGTGGAGTTCGTCTGAGCTCCCAAATTCCAGGACCTGGTAGTGGACACGGCTTAATGCTATGTCAATCTCCTTCTGGAAGTGGTTGTCTATGCCGAGTCGTTCCAGTGCGTCTACCAAAGTTACAGTCTCTGCAGCACTCATGGCACTGCCGGCCTCAATCAAACGTCGCACATCCCTGTTGAGTTGCTCTGCTCTCTCTTTCATCAACAACACGGACATCTGAAAACATAGAGACATTAAAGCACGTACGGTCCACAGAATTAAAAATCCCGCTCCTAGATACACAGCCAGCTCAAATGAACATTACTATATAAATAAATACGCGACCATTAAGATGAGTTTATGCCTGAGACATGGGAGGGGTGTAGCTGACAAAGAAATCGTCCCACACGTTTGGTTCAAAAGGGCCATCTATGGCGTTAGCAGTACGAGTGATTTCTGTCATTAGGCACCTGTTGTCCTCCTGGTAAATAACTGGAGTTGTCGCAGCTTTGGTCTCAGCAGTCAGAACAAAGCTGTGTTTTTGTGGTGGAGTGGCGCATCTTCCTGACATGTATAGGCCTCCATATATAGAGGTCTACTAAGAACAGGAACCAGATGTATAGACTAACTCAATTGTGTGTGTGCGAACGTACCGTGTTTCAGTTTTCATACAGTGATAAAAGTGTCATTTTCACTGAAACATGGTGCAGGCAACAATAATTTCTATGCACGAGTCAAGGATGTCCATGTTGTCATGGCACAAGTCGGTTAGGTTTCCTATGATCGTTCCAGCCTGCCTAAGTTGTAGTCTGCTTTGATTCAACACCTGCGTTCCTACCAAGGAATATTCACTCTTTTAGTTATTATTACAAGGGATGCCCGTCTACAAGAAGTCATCTGAGTAATTTTGTCAATATCGAACATGTAACAGTATAAAATTCGTTTCCATGTCAGACAAAAATGATACAAAAAATTTATGTTACTTGATGTTTCGTCGTTCTTAGTGCAGTTTATATACATTTTATTTTTGCCATCCAAAATAATATTCTCGGATGCAATTTTCAGTATTTAGATTTTTTTATACTGATAATTCATTAAGAATTTTTTTAGTTATCCTGAAAAGCATATTAGGATAATGGTCCTCAGTATATTTTCGCTCCTAACTGATAACTCACCTGACTGTGAAAATGTGAGCCAGAATTCTTTTTTCTCCATTTCCATCTCTCTTTCTCTTTAGAAAACACCTGCTACAATAACTTTCGTACAGGAGTATGGTTGATACAATATACATCCTATAGCTCATCTCTGTGTTAAATCTGTAAACTATAATTCAAAAATCTACTAACCTCTTCCGCCAACCTTTATGGTGTGTCTTGAAAACTATGAATGTGTTTGGCAAGAATTTGAAACTGCTTTGTTTTACCCTAACGGATTGTCCGACTAAAGACCTCGTAATTTTGTGTCTTTGAACTGTGAATAAGAAGGTGAAAAATCTTGCTTTAGCAAGCATATACCTAATCCCAAGCAAAAAAAAAATGACACTAAAATTACTCCGACTGTGCATTAACTAGTGTTATGCAAAAACTAGTTGTTAGTCAAAATGGAGTAAATAAAAAAAAGCAAGTTATTGTAGCAATTATTTCTTTTCACTATTTCCAAAAATATTTCAAAACCATAAGAATCCGTCACGTCAAGAATCTGTTTTCTAGATGATTCGTTTTGGTGGAGAATCGGTTTTTGGAGGAGCCCTACCAAAGGAGCCCTAAGATTCCCTGCCATTTATAAAAATAACACATGAACTGAACGATAAGACTCGGACATTTGGGTTCAAGGTACAGGACGGTTTAGTATTCGTATTTTTATTAGCAATGGAACATGTGTTTTACTGATTTATTTTTTAATGGAAGGGATGCGTGTACCAATTAATCTCTACATTAAGATGCGAATGGCCACGTTTTTGGTACAATGCATTTCAGGTTGAGAACTTGGCAACTCGCCAGGCCACATGCTGTAGCAATACAAAACATATGTGTAATGAATGAGCCTTCGATGTATGAATTCATTAATTAGGTGCACCTTCACGAACGGACAAGGTTGTGTAGTCGAATCCAGGGAATGACGACTGCTTGAACAGAAAATTTGAAGCTTTGTAATTCCACAAGACGTAGAGTGGGCAGATGCAATTTTTGCCTTCGTGAATTGCGTCCTTCGAACTGAGCCATCTAGCTAAAACTTGCACTGAATTATAAAGTCTTGTATTTTAGTATTATTTCTGCAGCACTGGAGACACTCAGTAGATCATGGCGCAAGGTTTATCTCTGGTAAAAAAAAAAATAGCATTACACAACACATGTATTTTTTGGATAACGGGAAGATTGTATTTGTCCCTCCTTTGTCTCTCGAAAGAGAGAGTACCTTGCCAAATATAAACATCAATTAATTCGGCGTATGTAGACGACGGCAATGCAACTCTTTATCCACCAGGAATGGAGATTTAGCAATAGGATTTGCTTCTAGTTTCTTTGATTTGAACTTTTTTGTGGATGTTTTCGTTGAGTGAGCATGCAGACGGAGGTGCTGCAAGTCCATAAGAATTTAGGCTGTAGCTTCGTTTGAAGTGAAGGCCGGTACTTCTACCGTTATCTAAAAAATCATATCAAAAACCACAGCAAAAAATGGATTTCAAGAGGTGATGCAGAATTAGTACACACAGGAGAAAAATACAAATACAAAACATTATTTTGTAAAGCAGCTGTATCAATTGACCACTTGAAATAGGTCCACAGGGCCGGATTTCCATAAAAATATAAATATGGTGTGAGGTATGAAATATCCGAGCTCACATTCCCTCTTTCCCTCCTTTAGCTGTCTTTGGGAGGCAGGTAAGGGGTGCGAAACACATGTATGGACCGACTACTCATATTCAACAAACGACAAGGTAGCTAGTGGACAAGTGAAATTATGGTGGGTGGATCCTACCATAAATTGACTAATGGGTGGTCTCTCAAGCTAGTTATATATTGAAGTTTTTTATACAATTTATTTTTTAGGAATGATAGTAATAAACATCTTGACCTTGTCATGGACGTTCATTGACCCCCACTAAGAGCATGGCGTTCATTGGCCCCCACTAAGAGCATGGCTTATGATTTCGCCAGTCCGCTAACGACTCGTAGCTCCGGCCTCGAGCTGTGGTGGCGGCCTCACGAACTTTTAAGGTACTGCTAGATATGTGGAAGTGATTGAGTGGTGGAGAGATGGCTCCGTATTTCGCTCGCTCTCGCCAACGACTCGGCAGTCCCTCGCTCCCTTCTCTCTCCTGTTTTCTCTCTCTTCCCTATTGGATGTCGCCCGCTCAAACTTCTTCATTATACTTGCTCTAAACATGTTTGTAAAGCAGGTTTTGCCTGAGTTATTGTGGAGGAATATAAAGATAATCATTAGCACCTTGACCTTGTTGTGGATGTTCATTTGATCCCCTAACCTGGTTTTACTTGAGTTGCGAAAATTTCAGATGGTTATTGCAATTCAGACCTGCCCGGCGTCAGTGACAAAAAAAACTACAGCCTGAAACTCCACAAGACCGCTGCACATGCACGTATATTAAGACACTACCGCCTGAAAATATTCTAACAAAAAAGCGGTAGCATCACTACGGCACAAAAAAGCGGTGGCTTTTGAATAAAATATTTTGTCTTGACCACACATCATAAAGCATAATTACTACTGCACAGTTTTTTTTTCACCCACAGCTGTTGCTTCGCACAATTATTAGATTTCTTGGCACACAATGTATTGTTGGTACCAGAATTCTTTCTCCCTGGACCGTTGATTGACAATTGTTGCACTTCCTGGCATCACAATTCATGGACTTCTTAAGCGCCAGCCTTAGCCCATTGTATATGACAATTCTTGAATTGTTGCCTGATAATTCTCTTGAACTTCTTCAGAATGCATGACCACAGCCTTAGGGCCTGGCATAAAAACCAACATCAAAAGACCAAAACCAAAAATCCAAAATCGGACCGAACCAAACGAAACTTCAGATACATGGTACAAGATGTTGGAAATATAAGCACTTTCAGTTTTAATTTAATCCAGAAATAAATCATAAACATGATATACAGATTGCTAAATAAATTAGACAAGTCTACGCAAGATCTAGACATATCTAATAAGCAGGAGAAGATGAACACATCTACCATACTATCCATAACTATCATGCAGAGATAGAACGCAAAGGCTAGTATAGAAGACATAATACAAGTAAAAGATACGTACGTTTCCGGTCTGACGGAGTAGAGGAGTTGACGACGACGTTCAGCAGCGTCACGGCGAAAACAGCGACGTGCTTGGCTCACGCGGCGAGGAAGACGCGCCGTGGTGGAAGCGATCGAGCAGTCGCGCAGAGCGCTTCCCAAAACCTTATTCGCCTTCTCCCGGTGCAGGATCGCTGAAGGCGCTGGTTCCGAGACCTGCTCTCCCGTTCGACGGTGCACGCCGACGATCGGGATGGAGTAGTCTTGGCGGCGCAGCAGCAAGAGAGGCTAAAACCCTAGGTGAACTCGAGATGTCTTTCTGCGGCGGCGCCCGTACGTTTATATAGGAGAGACCGCTAGGGTTAGGCGAACCTAAAACCGAGTCGGTTTACAAAACAGAAAACGTATTGGACTCGCAGCAAAAATAAAGTGCAAAAGGAAGCCGCGCCCTGCAAGGCAAGGAGCCGGATTTTGGCGGACCATTCACGCAGGTGATGCGCGGCCGCGCCCTTCGCCCCGCCCGGCCCGGCCCGGCCCGGCGAGGCGAGCGCGCGCGTGTGGTCTTCCTTCTCTCTTTCTCACACTTGCAAGGAAGGCAAAAGCATCCAAGTTTATAAATTGGTCTCCCTCCACCTCCACTAGCAATGTGGTACTAAACATTGCACTCCCACCATCCCTCATGGGCCTTTGAGATTTTCTAGGAATTATAGAAATCATTAATGGGCTTTGGCCCAATAATTCCATCAATCCCCCACCAGATCTCAAAGTCCCAACAAGACTTTGCCTCATCCTACTACTGTTCAATATACTAGTGTTTTAGTGGAGACCGTTAAGTTGAACTTCCACCTAGAACAATAAGCTACACTCGTTTACGACTTGAACAATGGACTATGCCTTGAATTGCAAGTCTTGTGCAAACAAGCTTTACTTAGAGTCACAACTGGTACTCGGACCTCCAGTAGGCTACTCCGCGGGTGGAGCATATAGGTCGTACTCCGCGGTCTTTCATGAGCTTAATAGAGATCATCCAAGTCTCACAGATCGCGACCTTACAACAATCGGGCTCATATAGGTGTATTCTTTCAAGAATGCTCTGCAGGATAGCATCTTCGCTAATTAAAGCCAATAAAATACATTAAGGCATTCGCCAACCTGCCATGCAGTGTTGAGAGTATTGCATCCTTACTCAAGAAGGTTTAAAAGGGTACTCTCTAGCTGACCAATAGCTTGTTCTTCCCAGTGTCCTACTTCACGGGATCTCCGATTACATAGGTTGGGTTACCACTATGGAATAGCTCAAATGGGTCTCATACCCATCTCCTTTGATGCATTGTCTATCACATTACGTGACAACCCCTTAGTAAACCGATCTCGCAGGTTTCTATCGCTTGATATGTAATCCACCGATATTACTCCGGAGTTTCTCATTTTCCCGACGTGACTTTAAACGTCACTTAATATGTCTTGATGACTTTATATTGTCCTTTGAACTATTCACTTTGACTATCACAGCTTGATTGTCACAGTTCATCGACATTGCTCGGCACTGGTTTCTCGACAATAGGTAAGTCCATCAAGAGCTCACGTAGCCAATCGGCCTCAACCGTGGCTGTATCTAGCGCGGTAAGCTCTGCTTCCATGGTAGACCTCGTTAAGATAGTCCGTTTACATGATCTCCATGAAACAGCAAGCACCACCAAGAGTGAAAACATATCCACTCGTGGCATACAACTCATCAGCATCAGATATCCAATTGGAGTCACTATATCCCTCTATTACTGCAGGAAACCCAGAATAATGAATTCCATAACCCGCAATACCTACTAGGTAGTGCATTACTCGCTCAAGCGCACGCCAATGATCATCTCCCGGATTAGAAGTAAACCGACTCAATTTGCTCACAGCAAAGGAGATGTCGTGCCTAGTAGCACTAGCTAAGTACATAAGTGATTCAATGATCCGAGAATATCTCAATTGGTCTCTACCAATTCTCTTATTCTTCCGAAGGATCAAGTCGGGATCATAAAGAGTTGGAGAAGGTTTGCCGTCCTTGTAGTCGAAGCGACTCAAAGCATCTTTTCCACATAATGAGATTGCGTTAAAGTAATCCCATTCTCTCCTTTGATTAGCTTAATGTTTAAAATAACATCAGCCTCACCCAAATCCTTCATATCAAAACTTTGGAACAGTAAAAGACTTGACCTCATTAATCACGTCAAGGTTTGTTCCAAAGATTAGTATGTCATCCACATACAAGCACAATATAACTCCCTCACCCCCACCATGGCGGTAGTACACACATCTATCAGCCTCATTGACTCGAAAAGCCTGCTCGATATGAGTGTAGAGTCGAATTTCTCATGCCACCGCTTAGGTGCTTGCTTTAGGCCGTATAAAGATTTCACCAACTTACACACCTTGTCTTCTTGACCCTTTACTACAAAACCATCTCGGTTGATCCATATAGATCTCCTCATCCAACTCTCCATTAAGGAAAGCTGTCTTAACGTCCATCCGATGAACGAGAAGACCATGAGAGGCAGCACAGAGCAAGTAGTACACGTATGGTGGTCAATCTCGCAACATGTGAGTAAGTGTCAAAGAAATCTTCACCTTCTTTCTCGGGTATAGCCCTTAGCCACAAGCCGAGCCTTGTACTTGTCTATAGTACCATCAGGCCTAAGCTTCTTCTTGAACACCCACTTGCAACCCACGGGTTTGCACCCATATGGTCGATCAACTACCTCCCATGTTCCATTAGAAAGAATAGAGTGCATCTCACTCGTACAGCCTTCTTTCCAATCATCTCGCATCAGGTGATGCATATGCCTCAACAATGGTTCTGGGAGTATCATCCACAAGATAGACAAGTGAAATCATCACCAAAAGATTTTTCAATCCTTTGTCTCTTGCTCCGTCTAGGAGCTTCACTATATATCTCCTCGATAATTGGTTCAAGTGTTTGTTCAACATGATCGTAAAGCACAAGCAGGTTCGGGAGTAGTTTCAGCAATCACATCAGTAGATAATCTAGACATGCTATATGAATCTTTCATAGGAAATATGTTCTCAAAGAAAGTAACATCACGAGACTCCATTAAAGTATTAACATGAATATCGTGCACCTCTGATTTCACTACTAAAAATCTATAGGCAATGCTATTACGAGCATATCCAAGAAAAACACAATCCACAGCTTTAGGTCCCAACTTACGTTTCTTGTTTATTGGCACATTAACCTTGGCCAAACAACCCCAAGTACGTAAGTAAGACAACGATGGTTTTCTCCCAATCCATTCCTCATATGGCGTTTTCTCCTTATTCTTCATGGGAACTCTATTTAGGACATGACATGATGTCAATAAAGCCTCCCCCCACCATGCCTTAGATAATCCCGCAGTTGTCTAACATGGAGTTAACCAAGTCAGCCAAAGTGCGATTCTTTCTTTCGGCAACCCCGTTTGATTGGGGCGAATAGGGAGGCGTCCTCTCATGAATAATACCGTGTTCCGCACAAAATAAGTCGAAATCATTAGAGAAATATTCACCACCGCGATCGGACCTAATTCTTTTGATCTTTTTCTCTAGTTGAGTTTCAACTTCAGCCTTGTAGATTTTAAAGTAGTTTAGAGCCTCATCTTTCGTTTTTAACAAATACACATAGCAGTATCTAGTCGCATCATCAATCAAAGTCATGAAGTATCTTTTTCCACCTTCTGTCAATATACCATTCATTTCGCAAAGATCTGAATGTATAAGTTCTAGTGGTGCCAAGTGTCTCTCCTCGGCAGCCTTGTGAGGTTTTCGAGGTTGCTTAGATTGCACACAAGTATGGCACTTAGAACCTTTGACAATGGAAAAGTTCGGAATTAAATTCAAGCTGGAAAGTCGAGACATAGAACCAAAATTCAGATGACATAAACGTGAATGCCAAACATTTGCATCACTCTCATTAACACCATCACAAATATAGTTCACTGATTTATTGCAAAAATCTGAAAGGGAAAAGTGGAACAAGCCTCCGCACACATAGCCTTTACCAATAAATTGTCCACTCTTAGACACGACAACTTTATTCGACTCGAGCACTACCTTAAAACCATCCCTACATAAAAGGGAGCCACTAACGAGATTCTTCTTGATAGAAGGGACATGCTGCACGTTTTTCAATTGGACAATCTTTCCCGAAGTAAACTTCAGCTCGACCGTGCCAACACCATGAACAGAAGCATGTGACCCATCTCCCATCAGGACGGAAGAATCCTGGGCGGCCTGGTAAAAAGAAAACAGAGAAGCATCAAGCACACACATGAACATTTGCACCAGTATCAAGCCACCAACTTGTAAATTGAAATACTGAAAATACAGACGGTAAATTACCGTACCCAGTAGTGTCAACACTGGTCACCATGTTCGCAGACTTCGCCGAGGAGGCTTCCTCCCCTTACGCTCGTGGACACTTCTTTGCCCAATGCTCGCTGAAGCCGCAAACGAAGCATCCCTCGTTCTCCTTGTTCTTTTTCTTCTTGAAGGTAGTGGTCTGCTTAGGCTTATTGTTCTTGCCCTTGCCCTTGCCACCATTGCCATGAGACGACCGTGGTTGATGCACCATGTTGGCACCGGTCCGACCCTCAACAGCTTTAGCTCTCCCATCCTTAGCCCGAGCTTTCTACTCAATATCAAGAGACGCGATCAAATTCGAAACAGAAATGTCGATCCTCTTGTGCTTGAGAGAAGTGGCAAAATCCCTCCATGAAGGAGGCAATTTGGCAATGATGCCCCCAACCACAAACTTATCGGGTAAGGTGATCTTAAGCATGTCGAGTTCCTTGACCAGTACACTCGTATTTCATGAGCCCGTGCGACTACGGATTTGCCTTCGGCCATCTTATAGTCATGGTACTGCTCCATGATATACAACTCAGTGCCAGCATCGTAACCACCATAATCAGCGCAGAGAGCATCCCACAACTCTTTAGCGTCGGTGTGATGGATATACACATCTTGCGGATGATCTCGCAAGATTTCCAATCACAGCGCCCATAAATAGAGTATTGGCTTCCTTGTACCGATTGTCCTCTTCGAAGAAAGAGTACCTTCAGGTTTGTCATTGGATGCCTCAAACACTTTCATGGCGTTAAGCCACGGAGTGACTTTCACTTGCCATCTCTTGAAGTGCACGCCGGTAAAACGTTCCGGCCTCGGTGCCTCCACAAATCCAGCCATAAAACTAAAGTGCCTATAATAAGGTTTTTGGATTGTTGGAAATATAAGCACTTTCAGTTTTAATTTAATCCAGAAATAAATCATAAACATGATATACAGATTGCTAAATAAATTAGACAAGTCTACGCAAGATCTAGACATATCTAATAAGCAGGAGAAGATGAACACATCTACCATACTATCCATAACTATCATGCAGAGATAGAACGCAAAGGCTAGTATGGAAGACATAATACAAGTAAAAGGTACGTACGTTTCCGGTCCGACGGAGTAGAGGAGTTGACGACGACGTTCAGCAACGTCACGGCGAAAACAGCGACGTGCTTGGCTCACGCGGCGAGGAAGACGCGCCGTGGTGGAAGCGATCGAGCAGTCGCGCAGAGCGCTTCCCAAAAACCTTATTCGCCTTCTCCCGGTGCAGGATCGCCGAAGGCGCTGGTTCCGGAGACCTGCTCTCCCGTTCGACGGTGCACGCCGACGATCGGGATGCGAGTAGTCTTGGCGGCGCAGCAGCAAGAGAGGCTAAAACCCTAGGTGAATTCGAGATGTCTTTCTGCGGCGGCGCCCGTACGTTTATATAGGAGAGACCGCTAGGGTTAGACGAACCTAAAACCGAGTCGGTTTCCAAAACAGAAAACGTATTGGACTCGCAGCAAAAATAAAGTGCAAAAGGAAGCCGCGCCCCGCAAGGCAAGGGGCCGGATTTTGGCGGACCATTCACGCAGGTGATGCGTGGCCGCGCCCTTCGCCCCCGCCCCACCCGGCGAGGCGAGGCGAGGCGAGCGAGCGCGCGTGTGGTCTTCCTTCTCTCTTTCTCACACTTGCAAGGAAGGCAAGAGCATCCAAGTTTATAAATTGGTCTCCCTCCACCTCCACTAGCAATGTGGTACTAAACATTGCACTCCCACCATCCCTCATGGGCCTTTGAGATTTTCTAGGAATTATAGAAATCATTAATGGGCTTTGGCCCAATAATTCCATCAATCCCCCACCAGATCTCAAAGTCCCAACAAGACTTTGCCTCATCCTACTACTGTTCAATATACCAGTGTTTCAGTGGTGATCGTTAAGTTGAACTTCCACCTAGAACAATAAGCTACACTCGTTTACGACTTGAACAATGGACTATGCCTTGAATTGCAAGTCTTGTGCAAACAAGCTTTACTTAGAGTCACAACCGGTACTGGACCTCCAGTAGGCTACTCCGCGGGTGGAGCATATAGGTCGTACTCCGCGGTCTTTCATGAGCTTAATAGAGATCACCCAAGTCTCACAGATCGCGACCTTACAACAGTCGGGCTCATATAGGTGTATTCTTTCAAGAATGCTCTGCAGGATAGCATCTTCGCTAATTAAAGCCAATAGAATACATTAAGACATTCGCCAACCTGCCATGCAGTGTTGAGAGTATTGCATCATTACTCGAGAAGGTTTAAAAGGGTACTCTCTAGCCGACCAATAGCTTGTTCTTCCCAGGTCCTACTTCACGGGATCTCCGATCACATAGGTTGGGTTACCACTATGGAATAGCTCAAATGGGTCTCATACCCATCTCCTTTGATGCATTGTCTATCATATTACGTGACAACCCCTTAGTAAACCGATCTCGCAGGTTTCTATCGCTTGATATGTAATCCACTCGATATTACTCCGGAGTTTCTCATTTTCCCGATAGACTTTAAACATCTCTTAATATGTCTTGATGACTTTATATTGTCCTTTGAACTGTTCACTTTGACTATCACAGCTTTGAGTGTCACAGTTCATCGCATTGCCGGCACCGGTTTCTCGACAATAGGTAAGTCCATCAAGAGCTCACGTAGCCAATCGGCCTCAACCGTGGCTGTATCTAGCACGGTAAGCTCTGCTTCCATGGTAGACCTCGTTAAGATAGTCTCGTTTACATGATCTCCATGAAACAGCAAAGCACCACCAAGAGTGAAAACATATCCACTCATGGCATACAACTCATCAGCATCGGATATCCAATTGGAGTCACTATATCCCTCTAGTACTGCAGGAAACCCAGAATAATGAATTCCATAACCCGCAGTACCTACTAGGTAGTGCATTACTCGCTCAAGCGCACGCCAATGATCATCTCCCGGATTAGAAGTAAACCGACTCAATTTGCTCACGGCAAAGGAGATGTCGTGCCTAGTAGCACTAGCTAAGTACATAAGTGATCCAATGATCTCGAGAATATCTCAATTGGTCTCTACCAATTCTCTTATTCTTCCGAAGGATCAAGCTGGGATCATAAGGAGTTGGAGAAGGTTTGTTGTCCTTGTAGTCGAAGCGACTCAAAGATCTTTTCCACATAATGAGATTGCGTTAAAGTAATCCCATTCTCTCCTTTGATTAGCTTAATGTTTAAAATAACATCAGCCTCACCCAAATCCTTCATATCAAAACTTTGGAACAGTAAAAGACTTGACCTCATTAATCACGTCAAGGTTTGTTCCAAAGATTAGTATGTCATCCACATACAAGCACAATATAACTCCCTCACCCCCACCATGGCGGTAGTACACACATCTATCAGCCTCATTGACCGAAAAGCCTGCTGATATGAGTGTAGAGTCGAATTTCTCATGCCACCGCTTAGGTGCTTGCTTTAGGCCGTATAAAGATTTCACCAACTTACACACCTTGTCTTCTTGACCCTTTACTACAAAACCATCTCGGTTGATCCATATAGATCTCCTCATCCAACTCTCCATTAAGGAAAGCTGTCTTAACGTCCATCCGATGAACGAGAAGACCATGAGAGGCAGCCAGAGCAAGTAGTACACGTATGGTGGTCAATCTCGCAACAGTGAGTAAGTGTCAAAGAAATCTTCACCTTCTTTCTCGGGTATAGCCCTTAGCCACAAGCCGAGCCTTGTACTTGTCTATAGTACCATCAGTGCCTAAGCTTCTTCTTGAACACCCACTTGCAACCCACGGGTTTGCACCCATATGGTCGATCAACTACCTCCCATGTTCCATTAGAAAGAATAGAGTGCATCTCACTCGTACAGCCTTCTTTCCAATCATCTCGCATCGGTGATGCATATGCCTCAACAATGGTTCTCGGGAGTATCATCCACAAGATAGACAAGTGAAATCATCACCAAAAGATTTTTCAATCCTTTGTCTCTTGCTCCGTCTAGGAGCTTCACTATATATCTCCTCGATAATTGGTTCAAGTGTTTGTTCAACATGATCGTAAAGCACAAGCAGGTTCGGGAGTAGTTTCAGCAATCACATCAGTAGATAATCTAGACATGCTATATGAATCTTTCATAGGAAATATGTTCTCAAAGAAAGTAACATCACGAGACTCCATTAAAGTATTAACATGAATATCGTGCACCTCTGATTTCACTACTAAAAATCTATAGGCAATGCTATTACGAGCATATCCAAGAAAAACACAATCCACGCTTTTAGGTCCCAACTTACGTTTCTTGTTTATTGGCACATTAACCTTGGCCAAACAATCCCAAGTACGTAAGTAAGACAACGATGGTTTTCTCCCAATCCATTCCTCATATAGCGTTTTCTCCTTATTCTTCATGGGAACTCTATTTAGGACATGACATGATGTCAATAAAGCCTCCCCCCACCATGCCTTAGATAATCCCGCAGTGTCTAACATGGAGTTAACCAAGTCAGCCAAAGTGCGATTCTTTCTTTCGGCAACCCCGTTTGATTGGGGCGAATAGGGAGGCGTCCTCTCATGAATAATACCGTGTTCCGCACAAAATAAGTCGAAATCATTAGAGAAATATTCATCATCGCGATCGGACCTAATTCTTTTGATCTTTTTCTCTAGTTGAGTTTCAACTTCAGCCTTGTAGATTTTAAAGTAGTTTAGAGCCTCATCTTTCGTTTTTAACAAATACACATAGCAGTATCTAGTCGCATCATCAATCAAAGTCATGAAGTATCTTTTTCCACCTTCTGTCAATATACCATTCATTTCGCAAAGATCTGAATGTATAAGTTCTAGTGGTGCCAAGTGTCTCTCCTCGGCAGCCTTGTGAGGTTTTCGAGGTTGCTTAGATTGCACACAAGTATGGCACTTAGAACCTTTGACAATGGAAAAGTTCGGAATTAAATTCAAGTTGGAAAGTCGAGACATAGAACCAAAATTCAGATGACATAAACGTGAATGCCAAACATTTGCATCACTCTCATTAACACCATCACAAATATAGTTCACTGATTTATTGCAAAAATCTGAAAGGGAAAAGCGGAACAAGCCTCCGCACACATAGCCTTTACCAATAAATTGTCCACTCTTAGACACGACAACTTTATTCGACTCGAGCACTACCTTAAAACCATCCCTACATAAAAGGGAGCCACTAACGAGATTCTTCTTGATAGAAGGGACATGCTGCACGTTCTTCAATTGGACAATCTTTCCCGAAGTAAACTTCAGCTTGACCGTGCCAACACCATGAACAGAAGCATGTGACCCATCTCCCATCAGGACGGAAGAATCCTGGGCGGCCTGGTAAAAAGAAAACAGAGAAGCATCAACACACACATGAACATTTGCACCAGTATCAAGCCACCAACTTGTAGATTGAAATACTGAAAATACAGACGGTAAATTACCGTACCCAGTAGTGTCAACACTGGTCACCATGTTCGCAGACTTCTGCCGAGGAGGCTTCCTCCCTTGCGCTGTGGACACTTCTTTACCCAATGCTCGGTGGAGCCGCAAACGAAGCATCCCTCGTTCTCCTTGTTCTTTTTCTTCTTGAAGGTAGTGGTCTGCTTAGGCTTATTGTTCTTGCCCTTGCCCTTGCCACCATTGCCATGAGACGACCGTGGTTGATGCACCATGTTGGCACCGGTCCGACCCTCAACAGCTTTAGCTCTCCCATCCTTAGCCCGAGCTTTCTCCTCAATATCAAGAGACGCGATCAAATCTGAAACAGAAATGTCGATCCTCTTGTGCTTGAGAGAAGTGGCGAAATCCCTCCATGAAGGAGGCAATTTGGCAATGATGCCCCAGCCACAAACTTATCGGGTAAGGTGATCTTAAGCATGTCGAGTTCCTTGACCAGACACTCGTATTTCATGAGCCTGTGCGACTACAGATTTGCCTTCGGCTATCTTATAGTCATGGTACTGCTCCATGATATACAACTCGGTGCCAGCATCGGAACCACCATAGTCAGCGCAGAGAGCATCCCACAAATCTTTAGCGTCGGTGTGATGGATGTACACATCTTGCAGATGATCTGCAAGATTTCCAATCACAGCGCCCTATTTGGCTTCCTTGTACCGATTCTCCTCTTCGGAAGAAAGAGTACCTTCAGGTTTGTGTAACACCCCGAAATTTCAAATGTTGGTTTGTGCATAAATTTTACTAAAATTTTTAAAAAAATTTCAACCTATGTTGGAATATTTTTCTAAAATTATTTATAACGATGGTGTTATCTTTTTATGTGAGCAAAGGAGATATTTTCTAAAATTAAATAAATTAATTTAGAGTTTATAAAACTTGTTTGTTGCATTCATGCTGCCATAGTTGTATTAGGATTTTATTGAGTGTAAAATGAATTTTAATATAAGATTAGGATTTCATTCGGAATGGTATAGAAAGTAAAAATAGAAATGAAAAGGAATAGAAAACAAAGAAAAGCCTCCGGCCAATTTTCCTTGCTCCGGCCTTGTTTTCTTTCTTTATTTTTTTCTCCTTCTCGCTCTTTCCTTTTCTTTAATCTGGCGCAGCCCACCAGCAGCTACAGGCCCATGCACGCAACTTGAGCAAGCCGCATCACGACTGCCCTAACCTAGCTCGCCTCGCTAAGCGTTACCTGCCTGGCTGCCTTCGCAAGCAACTCTACGGCTGCTATCGACCGAGTCCGGATCCACCTCACGTCCCTCCACGGGAGCGTGCCCAACTGTGGGCCAAGCACATATAAAACGGAGCCGCACCATCCACGATCTCGTTCCCCTGATCGCTAATCGCCGCGTCGTGTTTGCTGCGTGCAAATCCCCGTCTACGAGCCGCCTACGAGAGCAACGCCCGGCTCCTATAAAACGCCGCCTCTTGTACCCTTGCCGCAGCTTATCTCAGGCAGCCGTCGCCATTGGAGCTCCAACGCGGAATTCGTCAAGTTGCAGCCGGAGAGTCGTCCTCAAGAGACACCGTGACGCTTAGAAGAACGTCCGGAGCAAGCGTCGCCGATTCCCCAAGTCGCTGCCATGTTCCGCCGCTGTAGACACCTCGTTGACGATGCCTCTCAACCGCCGCCGCCAAACGTCGTCGCTTATCGTCGTTCCATCATCCTGCAGCCCCGAATCGCGCTAGGTGAGTTCTCTGTTCTCTCCTCTATCTCTTCCAGAACGCGTGCGAAGAGTTTTGGTGACCCCTAGCCTGAAATCGAGGAAGTTCTAGACGTGTGCTGCCATGCGATCGCGCGAGAGTTGCCCAACAAGCTGCCTTGTTATTTTGCAGTTAGGTCCTTCTGTTTAGCTTTAACCAAATCTGATCGCTGGTCTACTAAAATAATTCTAGTCTTTTCTGATTTTATATAACAATAAAATAAATATATTGTTTTCCAAGTAAAATTTATTATTTTATGTTTGGTTAAATTAATTCTTTCTTTATTGTAAATATAATATAATTTAGTTATTTTCGAAAAAGGGTTATGTTGCCTTTAGAACCCTAACCTTTATAGTTTTCAAAGAATAATGTAAAACATATGCTTTTGGATCTAAACTAAAATTTCTTTCTATTTACTTTGCCAAATAAATTGTTTATTCCATCTCTCTTTATTTACAAATGAAATAATCTTTTAGTTCTTTCCGTTTCATAAATATATTTAATTTTATGCGGAAAAGGCTTTTTACGATTTAAACCCCGGATCTTCAAAATGCTCATAACTTTTCGCTCGTAACTCCGATTAAGCCGATTCTTACGCTCACACGATCGTAGTGACGAGTACTTTTTATTAGTAATGTTTTCGTAGTCATTAGGTATTGTTTGGTGTACTGTTTCTTAATTTGCTTGTATGCTTGTTTCTTGCATGTTTTGTATCGATGTGACGTTAAATAGAAGAATGTACTTTTCGAAGATATCAAGAGTAAGACATGAAGACGTGAGCAGCAGCAAAGGGAATTAGGCAAGTATCCTTGATGCACATTGCGCCTACTTCTTTACTATCTGAATTTACTTTTATGCATTGCATTTAATTTTGAATCCTATTGTGTCATATCTTGTTCCATACTATTTCCTTGTCGCCTTGGTTTTGGGTGTAGAGTTACGAGTATGGGTACGTCATTGCTTAGCATGCTCACAATGGGGTTTACAACCGAAACTAAATGCTAATCTTGATTAATTATCCACTTGAACATAGTGATCAAGAACTGGTAATGCTTTTTAGCAACATGGAACTTAGGTGATCCCGACAGGAGGATTGTCGATGATGGTGCCGGTGCACACTCGTTGGGTGTGGTGGTACCTGTTTGGGATCATAAGGACCGGTTCTTGGAGCGGCAACCCAGGACTTCCGCACAAAGCACGGGGCTGATAATGGGTAGGTAAGGTTTAGTACCAAGGTAACTTCCCGGTTTGCGGGCGTCGAGGACGGATGAAGGAAGAAGGTGTCTTCCGGATTCGGGCGAGGAAAGGCGAGTACTTCAAGCCACGGTGCAAGAGGGGGCCTCCGGATGATGCGTCACTTTTACGGCGGTGAAACCTTAGCATGGGCGTTTTGCAAGCTGGGAAGTCCTTAGAAAAGACCTTGCGGTGATCTCTTGGCCTCACACCTAAGGAAGTGTGTCTGGTAAAATAGAGGTTTTAGTCACCGACGGGTGATGGAATCACCGACCTGTGGGTAAAGTTGTGCCACCTCTACGAGTGTAAAACTGTTATAACAGCCGTGTTCACGGTCACGAACGGCCTGGATCCTCACGAGAACTAGAGGGATGGTTTGGGTGGAGTAACCTTTGGGTAGCTACAAGTGGGGTAACTTGTAGTGAGGTTGGCTACGAGCGGGGTAACCTGTAGTGTGGTTGGCTACGAGCGGGGTAACCTGTAGAGTGATTTGCTACAAGCGGGGTAACTTGTAGGTGTGGTTTTGCTGCAAGTAGAGTAGCTTGCAATGGTTAACAGTGGGGTAGCTCTGTTGGATCATATTCACTTAGTAAATAGGTTGCTTTAATTAACTTGACTAGTGTAGGTGCTTTCTATTGCAAACCATATGGTTGGCCTTCCTTTCATTCAGCTTGCATGTCATATATTCCCACACTTGCTGAGTACGACATGTACTCATTCTTGCTATTTCCTTTTTGCTACAAACTACTGCTGCTCGGACGATGGAGAAGGTTTGGACTACACCACCGATGAGAAAGGTCTAGGCGTGCGAATCCCCGGTCGATTGCCCGTGGTGTTATGGAGTCTTCCGCTAGCGTATATTTGTATTTAGTCTGTTGAGACAATATCGATGTAAGTATTCGATTTAATAAAGACATTGTTTTTTTATCACATTATTTGTCCTGTGTGCGTGAAAACTTGTTCCCGGGCACGCATACGGATGCATTCGGTTTTGGTCATTAAAACCGGGTGTGACAGTTTGCCATTGGATGCCTCAAACACTTTCATGGCGTTAAGGCACGGAGTGACTTTCACTTGCCATCTCTTGAAGTGCACGCAGGTAAAACGTTCCGGCCTCGGTGCCTCCACAAATCCAGCCATAAAACTAAAGTGCCTATAATAAGGTTTTTGGATTGTTGGAAATATAAGCACTTTCAGTTTTAATTTAATCCAGAAATAAATCATAAACATGATATACAGATTGCTAAATAAATTAGACAAGTCTACACAAGATCTAGACATATCTAATAAGCAGGAGAAGATGAACACATCTACCATACTATCCATAACTATCATGCAGAGATAGAACACAAAGGCTAGTATGGAAGACATAATACAAGTAAAAGGTACGTACGTTTCCGGTCTGACGGAGTAGAGGAGTTGACGACGACGTTCAGCAGCGTCCACGGCGAAAACAGCGACGTGCTTGGCTCACGCGGCGAGGAAGACGCGCCGTGGTGGAAGCGATCGAGCAGTCGCGCAGAGCGCTTCCCAAAAACCTTATTCGCCTTCTCTCGGTGCAGGATCGCTGAAGGCGCTGGTTCCGAAGACCTGCTCTCCCGTTCGACGGTGCACGCCGACGATCGGGATGGAGTAGTCTTGGCGGCGCAGCAGCAAGAGAGGCTAAAACCCTAGGTGAATTCGAGATGTCTTTTCTGCGGCGGCGCCCGTACGTTTATATAGGAGAGACCGCTAGGGTTAGGCGAACCTAAAACCGAGTCGGTTTCCAAAACAGAAAACGTATTGGACTCGCAGCAAAAATAAAGTGCAAAAGGAAGCCGCGCCCTGCAAGGCAAGGGGCCGGATTTTGGCAGACCATTCACGCAAGTGATGCGCGGCCGCGCCCTTCGCCCCGCCCGCCCCGCCCCGCCCGGCCCGGCGAGGCGAGGCGCGCGCGTGTGGTCTTCCTTCTCTCTTTCTCACACTTGCAAGGAAGGCAAGGGCATCCAAGTTTATAAATTGGTCTCCCTCCACCTCCACTAGCAATGTGGTACTAAACATTGCACTCCCACCATCCCTCATGGGTCTTTGAGATTTTCTAGGAATTATAGAAATCATTAATGGGCTTTGGCCCAATAATTCCATCACAAGATTCGGTAGGACATGCAATTAGCCAAAGTTTTTTTTTGTGTTAAACCGTTGGTCACCCAAAATACGCAAACATATATGACATACTCTGTGATTTTCGTGAGTCCGTGACCCTTACCTATTGCTGTTAGTCTGTAGGAACCAATATGTTTTTTTTTAGTCTAAAATTTTAGAAAGTAGATATTCAGACCTGTTAGAGATGTGGTTTTATGATATATTTCCTAAATATATATTTTCTATATTTAGAAAGTGTGGATTGAGAACTGTTAGATATACTCTTAGAGCAGGTACAACGCTACACGTCGGCAGTCTCATAGCCCGTCTCATGCAATGCCACATAGGATTTTTGATGATGTGGAAGAGAGAGAGGGAGGTGAGAGAAAGAGGCGGTTGTTTCGCGAAGCAACCACCTCATGCGCTAGAATTTAGGAGTATGAGACGGCTTACACACCATTGTATAAGTTGTAGTTGCCATGCAACTCATAAAGATTCCTTTTCTCATCCCCAAATTTAGAAAATATCAATTTCTACAAGACAACTAAAACAACTAACCATTGTACAAGTGGTCTAATAGACCGTCTCGAAATTACGTGTCATGCATGAGACGGACTATAAGACCACACCTTTGTACTTGGCCTTAGCATAAAAGGAACTCACCTAAGAACTCTTACCGCAAAATGAGTTTTTTGGAGTCTGAAATTTTAGGAAGTAGATATAGGGACCTGTTGAGAGGTGATTTTATAAGAGCATCTCCAAGAGAGGCCTAAAAACTCTTCCTAAATCAAATAATAGAGAGATTAGTATAAAACTTATCTCCAACAGTCCCCAAAACCACCTTTACATGTTTCCCCTAAGCCTCCTCACTTGTAGCTAGAGAAACAGGAAAAAATTGAGGACCCCAATCATTCTATTTGCAAGAGAATCAATGTGGGTGTGGCCCCAAATGCTGACGTGGTCGAATGAAAAGTACTCTTGACCATTTTTTCGGGTGAGTGTTGGAGGAGGGAAGAAAAATTACCCATAACAATTTTTGGTGTGCTAACAAAACCATATTTTAGAGGTCAATTTTTCCAGGAGCTCTTGGAGATGCTCTAATATATTTTCTAAATATATTTTTAAGAAATATGGATTGAGAATTGTTAGATATACTCTTAATGCAATATGAACTCACCTGATCTCTTGTGCTCGGTCGATGGTTTCTTTTTTAGTAAAATGCATCACAGGTCTCTAAACTATTTAGGAATGGTCATCTAGGTCCACGAACTCTCATAATTACCGTCCGGGTCCGTAAACTATTTCTGGGTGGTCATCTAGGTCCACAAAATTTACATTTATCTGTTCGGTCCATGATCTTTTTATATTATGTAAACCAGGTCCACTCTCCATATCTGTTGTCGACGCCACATTACCGGTCTTCACGCGCACACCGTCGAGCCTACTCGATAATGCTAGCTAGTAGAGGTGTACTTTGCACATCGCAGTCTCACCCTCCCATCTGATTTCACTCTCCCTATCGTTGTCTCGTCTTTTCATGTTCGTTACTAGTTATCGACTTTGACGATGTGTCTATTACACGACAACAGCATATACTCCTTGTGTTGTGGCTTTTCATGAAGCATGATGTAATATCCCTTCCGGGACACCTAGGAATCAGCATAGGGGGACACTCGACGAAGCGAGTTACAACGAGTGCGTCATCTCATACGAGCTAGAATATATACATGAAGGTATAATACAACCAAGTTTTCGAAATACAAACATTTTATAACGGAAACTTATTACAATATCGGAGTTGTAAACATCGAATGAGTTTGACAGCAGAACTTACTTTTACAACAAAAGCTAACTCGAAACATCTAGCGTGAGGTACCGAGCACGTCGTACATCAAGATCCTCGCTCTTCACGGTGTCGGGATGTGTTCCCACCGGAGGGAACCACCCTCGGGACACTGCTGCTCCCCCGGAAAGGTACCGTACGAGTCATAGTAGTATGACTTATGGCCTGAAAACATGGGGAACAAACCCCGACTATTCTAATACTCAGCAAGACCGACCCGTCAAGAGGCACGCTAAGACCGACGCCTAATATGCGAAGGCTTTTGGCTGTGATTTGACTCATTTGCGAAAACAGCGCTAACAATAGATCCTAACTTTCAAGTTTTAGCCCAAAGTTAAGTTTATCAGGAACCAGTGTTTGCAGCCTACAACTACTGCAATCAAGTTTGCAACAAAAGATTATTTTTAACCAACATCGATTTCCTATTCTCCTCTACACATTCCACTTGGATTAACTACGATGTGACGAGCTAAATAAGCGGTACTCATTACTGCGAGGGACAGCGATTCGAATCGATTTTAAAGCAACTGCTAAAACCCAACTACACGACGTATACACAACACACCGTTCATATACGACAACTTTTCTCGCCAACACCGGCAGAAGAATAGCCATTTCCAACTCCTCCGAGGAATATGGAGACCCCGGGTGATACATTCCTCGCTGTCATTTGTGAGCGACCCATTTCCCTCCCATGAGACTCCGATCTCACTAACATCCAGCAAAAGAGAGTTGTTGGCTACGACACATCACCGGGGTGGTAGGGTACATCAGCTTGCTGGGCCCGTAAACACCATCATGTAGTATGATACGTTCACACTTGTTCAACTACGCCGACAACGGTATCGTCCTTGATCGACACGGACGGGGCTACCACCTTGCAAGACCTCGTCTTGCCCTTTCTCCTACGGGGCCCGTCCGGTCTCAAATTCATCAACAACCTCTATAATTTAACGATAACAACCACAACAAGTACTTAAAGCCTCCATGTTTTAAGATCACCTGAATCAACTATGAATTAAACATAGCATCTATTGAACTACCTGTACCAATATATCACGAGTAAAAGGAATCCTAACTCACGCATCTCGGGTGTCAATCAATCCTCGTCACCTAGTGCACAAACAGAACTTAACTACTGTGATCAAAGTAAAAGACTTTAAAACATAGGTAGGATGCACCGGGGCTTACCTTGATTCACGTCCGAGTTAGCTTCCTTGGTGGTTGGGTCGACGTCGATGTTCACATCTCCTCGGTTCTCGCCTCGGACGGAACCTCGATCACATCAGTTCCTATGTCGATCATCGATACGTTACGAATCAGCAACATGTATGTATGACTGTGCATGATATGCTATGCAATGAATTATCGACACGAGCGTTAAATTAACCGCTAATATCTACGGTAAATAACACACGATTGATACATGAGACGATGACTATAATTACATGAATGACGATGTTCATGTTTCTTTTAGGAAAAGAACTTTAATAATAACTTTCGTCTGCAGTATCTCTTTTATTTTTAAAAAGTATTTTCTCAAAATTAAATATTAATTAGCATAAAATAATGAATTATCTTAATCGAAAGAAAGCAATTAATTAAAGCTATGAAATTATAATTCACAAAATAGACATTTGAGTACATCATAAAATAGAAAATAATTTTATGAACTTAATGGATTTGGTTTCACATTTATATGATTTTCCCCGAATGTTCTAGGAATTTTTAAAAATTTGAAAAGCTATTGGTGCCCACACAGGGGCCATTGGGTTGGCCGCAGGAGATGCCGAGTGGCCACACGCAATCCGTGTGTGTGGCCTGCCGTGTGGCCATGGCCGCAGTGGTCGGATGGCGGTGGCGCGGTGGACTGGAGATGGCCAGAATTAGTTGAGCTTGGATGGCAAGGTGCTTTTCAAGAGCTACGCGACGTGACGAACATGGTGGTGCGGCTTGCTAGTCCGCACGACGGCCGGAAGTAGGCTAGCGGCGAGGGGTGGCTCGTGCTTACTCCGGCGAAGGGCGGAGCTCACCGTGGTCACCCAAATTTGGGGAAAACAAAGCTAAAAGCATCTACATCGCGTGGAGAAGAGCGGCGAGTAGTTGCTCGACCTTGGGGATGGCTAGAGGGTGGCGCGCGCCGGCGAGTTGGGTCGCGGTGGTGCTCGAACCCGGGGGAAACGGCCAAATCTGTGGGCACCTGCAGGGAAACACGTCGGTGAGACTACAAGAGAAGCTAGCAACAACTTGCGCACCCCGCAGAGCGAGAACTAACTCGAGGGGCTCACCAACAGCGGGAATTTGGAGTTACCGTGGGGGAACAACGGTGAGGACCCGTGCGGAAGAAACGCTTCGATCCGATGAGCTCGGGCGGCTAGGCTTGAGTGAAGGCCCTAGGGAGCTGCAGTGAGGTGTGGCGGAAGGTGTGGGGGTGGTGATTCGGGTGGGGAAGGTCCGGAGCGGCCTGCCGGCGTGGAGTCGAGGTGCGGTGGTGTTGCGGAGAGTCAACGGGAGAGAGAGGGAGCCGCGGATGGAGGTTTAGAAACTAGATAACCATCGGATAATAGTTTAGAAACTCAGGCGGTCACTTTGGGAGTTCGTGGACCTAAATAACCGTTTCTTAATAGTTTAAGGACTTGCGGTGCATTTCACTCATTTCTTTTAAGGAGCGTCGTTGGCAAGGCACGGATTGGTTTCGGGCCGGGCTGGCCCGGCACGCACCGTCGAGCCGTGCTCGGGCCGAGGGTAGGGCACGACGGGCGGCCCGGCCCGGCACGGATTGGACGCGGCCCGATGAAGCCCGACGGGCCGGGCGCCGTCCCGATACAGCACGGCACGGCCCGACCCAACCCCTTCCCCACCTACCCCCGGCTCCATATAAGTAGCACTCCCTCACCCCGGGGCAAACCCTAGCATCATTTTTCCTCCCCTCTCTCTCGGTCTCTCCACTCCTCTCCGCTCCCTCTCTCTCTCGGTCTCTCCGCTCCCCTCTCCGCTCCCCGGTCCGCTCCCCGGCGGCTCCCGTCTCGCTCGTCGCTCCGTCGTCGCCACCCACTCCTCCTCTCACCGGCGGCTCCCGTCTCCGCGCTCGCTCGGCTGTCGCTCCCGTCTCCGGCCAAAACCCTAGATCCGGTGTCTTCCCACTCCTCCTCTCACCGGCGTACGCCTCTGTTGCCTCCTCTCCGCCGCGATTGCTCTGCGACCCGGCCGGATCTAAGCTGGTGCTTCTTCGCCGGCTAGATCTGCGACCAGGTCGCGGTGATGCCGTTGCCGGAGCCGAGCGAGGAGGCTCGCGTACGGCGGAGAACCTCCTCTTCGACAACGCGTCGTCGTCGAGCGCGAGGCGAGCGACGCGACACCGAGGCCGACGCGGGTTGGGACGAGCGCATCTCCGGCGACTCCGGCGTCTCCGGCGACGCCGGCATCTCGAGCGAATGACGAATCTCCGGCGACCGGTGCTGGGTCGTCAACTCCTGCCTCGGCTGCTCCAACCGCAACTCCGGCGACCGGTGCCGGGTCGTCAACTCCTGCCTCGGCTAGTACCGCGAGCACGACGAGCAAGAAGAGAGGCAGGAGGTGCACATCAAAAGCTTGGAATGACTTCGATCCTGTTTTCATAGAGGTAAATGGGAAAAAGGTAAAATCTCATGCTAAATGCAAGCATTGCCATAATGTGTTGAGCGGTGGGTCATTGGGTGGCACTGGCCATTTGCTGCGACACCGTCGTTCTTGCATTGCTAAGTCCGAACGTGCTGCTAGGGTGCAAAGTTTGCTTCGGTTTAATCCCGATGGCTCTGTTCGTTCTTGGGAGTATAATCCCGATGTTGCTCCTCCAGAACTCGTCGCATGATTGTTGCATTAGACCTTCCTATTTGCTTTGGTGAAGCTGATCAATTTGAGCGTTACATTAAGCACGCACATAATCCTCGATTTGCTCATGTTTCTAGACAGACCACCACTAGAGACTTTGTAAAGTTTTTCAATGATCGTCGTGCTGCTTTGATGCAAACCTTGCAGTCTACTGTTTCCTCTGTTGCATTGACATCCGACATATGGTCTGGAAAAGCTAAGGAGGATTACATTAGTGTTGTTGCTCATTTTGTTAATGCTGATTGGTGTTTAGAGAAAAGGGTTCTTGCTATGAGGCTTATTGATTGTTCACATTCTGGTGTTAACATTGCTGAAAGAATTCAGCAAGTTATTTACGAGTATGGCTTGTCCGATAGAGTTTTTTCTATAACCCTGGACAATGCATCTGCTAATGTCAATGCTATGGATGAGTTGACTCCTGTTTTTTCTGGTTATGTTGGTCCTCTGTTACTGCATCAGAGATGTGCATGTCATATCATCAATTTAATTGTTAAATCTGGTTTGAAATGTTTGAAGCCAACAGTTGAGAACTTCAGAACTGCCATCTCTTTTTTGAATTCTTCTAATCAAAGAATTGCTGCATATAAGTCATACTGTCTTGCTATGGGTGCTACTCCTAGGAAATTTTGCTTGGATATGGATGTGAGGTGGAATGCCACCTATGTTATGCTTAAGCATTTGATGCCTCATAAGTCTACTTTCTCTGTTTTCATCAATGGCCAGTACCAATCTGTTTATGGTAAAGCATTACTTGAACCAGAAGATTGGTATGTTGCCGAAAAGGTTTCTGATTTTCTGGAGCTATTTTATGAATGCACTGTTGCTCTTTCTGGAATTTATTACCCTACTGCTCCGTTGATGTTGCATAAGCTGATTGACATTGCTGATCATTTGCATACCTTTGAGAATGACAAGTTTCTGTGGAAGGTTGTTGTGCCAATGAAAGAGAAATACATGAAATATTGGAAAGACATCCCTCTGCTTTATTCTTTTGCATTTGTGTTGGATCCTAGAGCCAAGATGAGAGGCTTTGGTAATGTTTTGAGACTGCTTTCTGATGCTACTTCCTCTGATTACTCTTCTTATTTCAATACTGTGCGTACTGAACTAACCAAGCTTTTTGCCAAATATGAGAACAAATTTGGTGCAGTTCGCTTGCAGAGGCAGCCCACTTCAGTAAGTAATACAAAAAGAAAATCTAATTGGGGTAAGATCTTCTCTTCTCTCGATGATGTGGAGGTTTCTGCGACACCTCCTATGCAGTCTTCTGCTTACTGTCAAGTTTCTGAGCTGCTGTTATACTTAGATAGTGATCCTGTTGCACCTGATGAGGACCTTGACATCATTAATTGGTGGCATGAGCATAAACAAACTTATCCCATATTGTCTATAATGGCCAAGGATATTATGACTGTCCCTGTTTCAACTATAAGTTCGGAGTCTGTTTTCAGTCTTACTGGCAGGGTGCTTGAGGAGCGGAGGCGTCGCTTGACCAGTGACATGGTGGAGATCATCACATGCCTCAAGGATTGGCAGCTTGGAGATGATCGAATGCAGGAGAACGTTGAGGAATCCCACCTGGAACTTGAACAATCGTACATGAACCTCAGCCTGGATGGTGAGGATGGTCGTGGTAGTGTGGCTGAGTAGCTGCTAAGTAGTGAAGTTGTGGTCATACCATTTTGAGAGCTGATGTGATGAATTTGTATTTTGTAATGTAGGTGTAATAAACTTGTGAATTCTGATGATGAACACCTTATTGAGCTGGGCTGTACTATTTTTTCCCTTAGGCCAAAGGGTTTTTAATGAGGCAGCCAGCAAACAGCTCAACTGTAATATAATTTCTCTTTTTGGCCAAATATGTTGTTTCTCTTGCTTTGTTTGGTTTCTGGTTCATGTTTAAGTGTTGTTTGAGTGAAAAACATGTTCAATTCTGACAATTTTCGATGTATTACAATTTTCGTGCTTATTCCGTGCTTCGGGCCATCGGGCTTATTGGGCCGGCCGACCTTTTCAGCACGGCACGGCACGAAAATAACGTTTCGTGCCGTGCCACGGGCCGAGGGGTCAGCCCGTGGGCTGGCACGGCACGGCACGAAACTTATATCGTGTCGTGCCGGCCCGAAATTTAAATGAGCCGGGCCAAAAGGGCTCGGGCCGTGCCGTGCCGGGCGGCCCGTTTGGCCATGACTATCCGTAGCCATCCACACGACACCAAAGTCGCAAGGCTATTGGCCGTGGACCAACAAATAAAAATGTACACGGCACCGGAGCCGATCTCCCACGGAACAAGAGTTGTTTATAGAGTGAACGGAGGAGTTTTACCGTACAAGGAGAATGGCAGATGATGCGGATCGTCTGCTGACGAGGGGGACCCTATAATCAGGGTCGTATCAGCGGCATTGGCAGTGAGAGGCCCTGTAAATCCGGCTCCATATCTGCAGCACTGCCAACAACATCACGGCAAGTCATCGCATTTGCGTACAGGAATCGGCATCGAATATATCATGCTAATAATTATACGATCATTTTGGCCTGTATAAATGGGAGTAACGCCGCGCCATGATACCTGTACCCGGTCCCCTTGCAAATCACACAAATCGAAGCAAAAAAAGTTGATTACATCGATGGCGACGTCTTGCTCAACCAAAGCCGTCATCCTGCTCGTCCTCGCGGCCCTGAGCTGCTGCCAAGGCAGCTCTCCCCAGGGCAAGAGGGACGAAGACGACTGCCGGCTGTCGGACATCAAGATCTCGCAGGTCAAGACGGGCAAGCTGGTGCAGGGGCAGCCCCAGTACCAGGTGATCGTCACCAACAACTGCATCTGCCCGCAGTTCGACATCCACCTGCGCTGCCTCGGCCTGCCCAGCGTCGAGCACGTCGACAAGAGCAAGATCGTCGCCGTGAACCGCGAGCAGTGCCTGGTCGCCGCCGGCACGCTCATCTTCCACGACACGCCTATTGTTTTCACCTACGCCTGGAACACGCCGCAGAGTTTCACTGTTGTTAGTGCCAAGCACAAGTGCGGGCTGCCAAAGTGATTAAGATGCCAGATATAGACGGCGGTAGGCCTAGATGGATTGTCAGCAGGCACTAGCCCATACGGAGTAACTATTTTACATCTAATATATATCACATACATACGATCCACGAAGTGCCTGCTTGTTCTGCTTTCAGTCTTCTTCCAATTGATTCATGCATTGCAATTGAGAGTTGTCAGGCTTTCTTATTCACTGATGTTCTTTAATAAAATAGAATTTCCGTTGAAGTTAATTTAATCCAGCCGATAACAAATAATGGAAGTTCGGGGCTTCGGGCTGCGATGCATGATAACTTCTGTTTAATTTCTTTTGTATTTGTTCGCTGACCGGTTTGCAAATAATGTATTAACTGCCGACAGCCTTACCCAGAACCAGGGATTGAAATCCCAACCGGATCCAGCCGGTTTCTGCGGCTTCTGTCTGCAAAGATTGCAGGTGTGGAAGGGGTGTGCCATCAGATGCTTCTGAATATTTTCGAGTTGACATAGATTGGATCGCGCAGAAGAAGAAGAGTAGAACACAAGAGAGACACTGTAGAGAGGAAATTGCAGCCGATGATATTAAGTTCATGTTTATCAATCATAGTTTTGTATTTGCCATCATCTTATTAGTTGTGGACTTGATTTAGGGACTTGTAATTGAACTGTGTGTGACGGATATACGTTTCATGTCGTTCTCATACATTTGTGATGGATGAATGTTTTATGTGTCAGAAATATGGATACAAATATTTTGGAACCGTCATGCCAATTTTTAGATTAATTCCGAGCCTTTTATCATGTTTTAAGCTCACATCGAATTTTGCACAACATGCATCGGATCTCGGTAATCCTGGTCCCTCCCATTTGGACTGTCAAAACAGAGTTGGACCGGAAACCGGACGGGATTACCGGTTTCTGCGGAAACCGGTCTTGACCGGATTACCGGGAGAAACGGTATTGTAAACCTTGCCCAGAGCCTAGAAATAACTATGCCCTCTCAGGATTTTTTTCTATTTCTTGGTGTGTCTTTAATTTCTTCTGATAAAATGCTACACCGCTTTTGATGGATTATTGCAGTTTTTACCCGAAACGTGCAAACTTATTCAAACAAGGCATCTGGCACACGGTATCGTATATTTCCATCTACGCTATCTCGATCAGATCAAAGATTAGCACGATACCTATGTCTAGCCCATCTCAGCCAAATTAAACTGGCGTATATATGTCTGGCGAAAGATTTTATTATGCACCAGCTGAGGACTGTACGGAAATGGTGAAACGAATGACCGACGTGCTAGGTACCACACGGCGAATATTAATTAGTTATTTTTTTAGCTCGCGAATATTAATTAGTTGAAGCAGGAGCGGTTGATGTGATACTGTAACTGTTACGCATGCCTATCCCAAAGGTGACTTGATCTCGTTATGCTGATTTTTTTTTTGTGAACTCTGATTATGTTGATATTGGGCACTGGGCTCTCTCACTGCATCGGTCCATGTTATCTGGATAGGCCTGCGATGTGGCCATGAATAGGGCTGCGATACTGGGCATCCCGCATCCGCTTCAATTTGTCAGAATTTAGTTAATCTGGCTACGATTAATATTGCGAAAATAAAACTTATTGGAGTAACACATTCAACATGCGCTTTCTTTGTCTTTGAAAAAGTTGAAATCTGGATGCCTGGCAATATATTAACTACTAAAGGCTTACTATGTATTTATATATCAGAGATAGATATAGTCGATAACCAAATATCATTGGCAAAAATAAAACAAAACACAACATTACGCCGGGAAACATGAGAAATCCTTGTTATTAGCTTATTCCGACTACTGAATTTTATTATTGTTTGCAGACCAGATTGCATTCATCTGCTGTACGATAATATTTTTCGTCAGTAGAACACAACCAGCAGCGATATCCAAACACCTCATTACAACTTATGGGAGTATGATGGCATAATGTCACATCAATATTACGGTCCAAGCCCTTACCTGTTTGTCAATCAAGAATACATGCCATCAGACAATACTGAATTTTTTTTTGCTGAAAGCTTGATAAAAAAATTGTATTGATGCAACATAACCGCAAAAGGTTTCACTACAAATAATTAAGCATGTTCATAGCGCTTCTACATTTTAACTTTGGTGGATTTTTTATGAAATAACAAATAAAATGACGGTTCAATGTAATCAAACTTGAAAAGAAAATATTGAAAGGTTATAAACTCGTACAAGCCATTAGAAACAATTTGACAATTTCTCACTTACATTGGGCATGATTAGCGAAGCATCCTATAAGAAGCATGGAAAACAGAAATATTGCAACTGTGGTCTTGTTGGTGTAGTCCTCCATTTGGACGGGAGTGAAGCACTTGGAGAAGAATGCAATACCTTCTTCATCTATTTATACATATTTTTACCAAGTCAAAATATTACAGTTTTTTATAGTACTTTAATCACTACTCCCTTTATCCCAAATTACTTGTTATCCTGGCTCATTATCAAATTCATTGAATATTCTCTGAACATGGACAAACAGTATGTCCAGATTCGTTGAATATTCTCTGAATCTGGACACAAAAAACCTTGAGGATGACAAGTAAATTAGGATGGAGAGAGTACTACTTTATTACAAGTTTTTTAGTGAGTTTTGCAGTAATTTATTTTCATCATTTCCAGCCAAGGATAGCTTAGTTGGGTGAGGATTTGAAATTTGACTAGTTTTATGTGTGGCAGTTAAATTTTTCTAAATATTTTATTGCAATAGTTTGAGTTTATTTTGTACTCTTGAAAACATGTCATATATTTTAAGCAATATTATAAATAGAGTACAGTCTCCAAATAAAGATAAGTCATCATAGGTTTCGTCCTAGTGAAACTTCTTTATCTGAAGGATATTTCAATAAGCAATAGTATGTAAAATATAATATCTGGCCTTTTACAGAATACATCATTTGTTTCGTCCCAAAATAATAAGAAATATCCTTTTATTTTACAGAGTCCAAGGTGATTTGTGGGAATTCCTGAAAAACTATATCAAAAATAAATATATGGCCTTGATTTATCAGTTTAATACATTCAGATAGCCTCTGTATTTCGAAATGGTTAAATAAGGTCATTATTTGCTACTTTAATAGATCGTCTAACTGCATTTGAAAACATGACCTGTCTACTAGAAAAGAATCTTGTCGGTTGACCTCAAGACCAGCAAATCATGGGATGCTTCATTCGTTTTTTATGAATAGATGATACAATGTACTTTGGAGAGGGATTCGAGAATTGGCTCTAGGGAGACGGTTGGAAAAACATCAGTATCTTAGGACCAAATATTTCTGGTGCCACAACTGCAAACACTTGCTAACTTCGCATCCGTGATTCTCCGTAACCGAATTAACAGAAAATGAAAATAATACCAGTATAAATGGAGAAACTGCCAGTATTTCATCCGTACTCAAACTAGAGTTGCCTCTTTGCTTTCTTCCATTCTGGATGTAATAGTTTTTTTTTTTTTGCAAGGAAAATGTAGTTGTAAACAAAACAGTATTCACGTTTCAGCAATTTTCTAGGTACTACAAATTTTGGATATAGCAAATATTAATTCGGTGGCCTGGTTACCCTGCTGTAACCATTATTTCAGTATAACAACTAAGGCCAGTCTCAGTGCATAGTTTCATCTCACACTTTTCAAGCGTGCCACATCAGATTTGGAGATATGATTCGGTGGATGAAATAGTCACTATCAATGCACGGTTTCATCTCACGTTTCATAGACAAGACGAATCATTAAATTAACATGTATTTATTGCAATGGGATTGGTCAAAATATGTTATGATGAAACTTTTTGTTCTCAATGGGAGTTTCATTAGAGTTTCATACCTATGAAACAGTGCCAAATGAGTTTCATCCCCATGAAACTTATTTCATCTCTTTCATATTAATTACATTAACATGTCATCATTTTAGCTTCCGTGACGCCTCATTTAATGCTTATAAAACTTCCATTGAGAATGGACTAATGTTGACGGAAGGTCAGAGAGCTATGCAAAGATGCGATGTACCGCATCAGGATGGCAATAAATCAGCAATTTATTTGCGACCAAACATAAAAGGAATGTACCGACAGCTGCATATCATTTATTAGGTTGACAAAATCTCTGGTCCTGGTCGACTCATAATCCAATCTTCTCGGGCTATATATACGGCTCTATACGAACTGTAATTTTCATCACTCCAACAATCAAAACCAGTAAGCCACAGCAGACGAGAATCAAGCAATCGACATGGCTTCGACGCTGAAGGTCAGTATCATCCTCTTCCATGCCGTCGCCGCGCTCATCTGCTGTCATGCAGTTACTGACCAGCCTGGCGCCTGCGAGCCTTCGGACATCGACGTCTCTGTGGTGCCGACAGGTATGACGGTGGCCGGGCAGCCGGAGTACCAGGTGACCATCGAGAACCAGTGCTCGTGCGCGCAAGCCAGCGTCACGGTGGGCTGCGCCGATGGCCTGACCAGCGCCGAATCAGTGGACACGAGCAAGATCCGCCCGGAGAGTGGCGGGGTGTGCCTTGTTAACGACGGCATGCCAATCTCCAAGGGGTCCCCGGTCACGTTCACCTACGCGTCGAACACGCAGGAACTCTTCCCAGTCACCATGGCCGTGCCATACTGCTGATATATCTGATGTTGTCGTGTGGAACCAGGATTCGGCAAAATCCGGGAATGTCAAACATGGACTGATAAAATGCAACATGGTGATATGCTTGCTACATATTTTTTTGTGTATCTATGTATATATATAGCTGGGAAAAATCGAATTTGTTGTTCACGTATATATATGAACATCAGTAATAATTGTCTCTTAATAAAATTCTGTGAGCTGAAAATGTGCACAACCATCATTTTTCTATGCGCTTGTTTTCAAAGTTGCTCTCCTCAAGTATAGTTGAAGTCCGGATAACCCTCTAAACATTATTTCTTTCAGTTTACTCACAAAAAAATGTCATTTAGTTCAAATTACCCCTTAAAAATGTCCTTTTTGTTTCTCCAAACACAAGTGGACTCTCAAGTCATAATTTTCTAGTGTCGTAGTTTGTATCACGTTGCTTGTCAAAATTATATTATGAGTTTTTATTATTATATTTCATACATTTGTCCATTAGACAGATTAATACTCTATTAAATACAATATCCTGTAGAAATAGGGGTTATTCAAACTTTTACTATATTTTAAGAAAGTAAATTGGACTTATATGTTTTGAAAAAACAACAATTTGACTCATGTAATGTTTAGTATAAAAATTAATTATATATATAATTAACATCCAGCCTTCAATGGATGTTGCGCTGGCTGATTTGAATCAAGTAAGCTCTCCAACAGGTATTTACCCATTGAAAATGGGCTCCAAACTCGGGAGATAGGGACTCTTTATTGAGGGCTGTCAATCTATTACAAGATTAATCTGTATTGAACTCAATCTTTCTTAATATTCAATCACCGGTACGCCCTGAATCTATGAATACCATAAAAAAGGCTTCTATTTGTTGTTTGGAAACCCATAGATATTCGCCAATATGTAGTGAGAGCCTCGCACTTCCAATGTTTTGTGATCCTCACGTGAATTATTTGAAATTGTTATAAATCCTTGTAGAAATATGCAAATCATTCATCGTTTGATTAGTTGGAATGTAAACTTCACATACCTTTAAGATATTAACTTTAGGTCAGTTATCATTTCTGTAAAGAAAAAAAACCTATGGGGCAAACGGGGGCAAAGCATTTATCAGTGAAATATTAATTAATTTTCGTAGGTAACAATAAGAGATTAGGATTGAACTAATTAATTTCAGGAGAGGGCATGTATACCAACACGCTGCAGTAAACATCGTCTGGGTACTAAAATTAGTTCCAGTATACAAGTCGGAATAGAATTCTATGCAACAGTACTGCAAACTGAATAATGGTCATACTGCCCTAACGCATCTTAATTCCTTGTAACACTACGGAAAAACCCAAGTATGCCCAGTGTTCAATTGTTTGCCTAGTGTTTTTAGACGGCCACTCGGCAGACACGTTGTTTGCCGAGTGCCAAGTCAAAAACACTCGGCAAACAATAATCTTTGCCGAGTGTATTATAATCAGGCACTCGGCAAAAATTATTGTTTGCCGAGTGTATTATTTTACACTCGGTAAATATATATATATTTATTTCTTTTTCTAATACCAAAACTTTTCCTACAAAGCACACACAATATGTGTTACTCCATGCTAACGTTTGGAATTTGTCGGTATAGGGGGATCGGGGGTCCCCCTAACCGCGCGTGGGCCGCTTTCGGCCCACGAACGAAGACGAAGGCCGCCGGGCGGGGAAGTCCACGAAGCCACGGAGTCCACGAAGCCACGAAGTCCATGAGTCCGCGAAAGCCGGAGGAGCGGGAGCGCCGGAGGGAGAACGAAGCTTCGCGGTAGTTTCCTCCGGCGACCCAACCACCCGAGTTAATGCGGCACTCGAGTGCTCGTGGCGACGTCGCGGCCCGACAGGACGTGCGCGCGTCTTCCCCGTGCGCCGCGTCTCGGGAAGCCACGCGGCTACGGTGCCGGGAGGGCTCTCGGCCGGTGAGAAGGGAGAGATTGGGAACGCGAACCAAGGGATAGAGACCGCAACGGATTTGTGTCGGGATCGTGTCGGAATGTTCCAGGAGGGACCGGACCCCCACCGGGTGCCCGGGTACCTCCCCGGTACTTGTACAGTACTCCCCTCCTGGCCCTATAAAAGGAGGGGGTACCCCCATGTAATAGAGGCTGCTTCTTCTTCCTTTTCGAATACACACACAGCAGGACGTAGGGTGTTACGCATCTCGCGGCCCGAACCCGGGTAACTCTCGGTGTTCTTACTCACCGGAATCATCCACGCTAACGCGCGAGCAAATCCGTTCTTCCCCGAACCTATCCCAAGGGAGCCTTGACAGGCCCCCATTTGGAGGTGTACTCACACACCGACATTTGGCGCGCTGGTAGGGGAGAAATCGTAGATTTCGCTTCGCGCCGTGAAACTTCCACGCAACCATGCAGAGATCTTCGAGCACCCCGCGGACGGAGGATAGCGTCTCCAGCCGAGGCGTCCACAGGGCGCCGTCGCCGCGACCGTCATCGCGCGGGCCGCTCTGCCCATGACAATCGTCCCGGCACCTCGGCTGCCGGACATGCAGCAGAGAACCGGCGCGGCGCCGACCGCCATGCCCAAGCCGTCACGCCGCTCGCGTCCGAGCGTGCCATCGCGCGTCGTCTCTTCCAGGAAGAAGAGGGGGACGACCCCCGACCGCCGTGAAGACCATGCTCAACAACCCGCCGGAGGGACCGGCGGGGGAGAGCAAGCAAGGGAGTGGCTCACCGGAGTAGGCAAGCTCCTGGACACGGCGCAGGCCAAGCGCCGAGCGGGACCGTCGCGCCAGCTGCAGCAGCCACCGACCGACAACAACCGCCACGCCAACCGCGCCAAGGACACGCGCCCGCCGGCGGCCTCGCTCTCCGTCCACTCCCCGCGAGCGAGGGCCACCGCGACCTGCGCAACGACCTCGGCGGACGCCGCCGCGAGGGGGAGGATGCACGCGTCGAGCATCGAGCGCTCGCGCGAGCGGGGACGCGAACGTGAGCGCACCTCCGCCCACAACCTCGACGGCCCGGAGGCGGAGGCGTTCCCGCAGCGCCACCCCAAGCGTAAGAGAAAGGAGCTCGACCCCTCGTTCCTCGGGGCTGCGCGGCCCTCTCAAAGCGCCCGCGCGACGTCACGTGGCCCGAGCAAGTTCCGCCCGGACCTTCCGGAAAGGTACGACGGCACTACTCCCCCGACGAGTTCTTACAGATCTACTCCACCGCCGTCAAAGCCGCTGGTGGCTTGGAGGACATCATGGCCAACTACTTCCACCTGGCCCTCAAGGACTCGGCTCGGTCATGGTTCATGAACCCGGCGCCCGAGTCTATCGGCTCCTGGAAGAGCCTCGTGCCGGAAGTTCATGGCCAACTTCCAAGGAACGGCGAAGCGGCCGGAAGCCGGATCGACCCGGACCGCATCGTCCGAAGCCGGGCGAGACGCTGCGAGCGTTCATGCAGCGCTTCGATCAAGTCCGCAACACCATCCCGCGCATCGACCCCTCCCGGTGCTCTCCGCCTTCGCCACGGCGTCCGAGACAAGGATATCCCGGGCGAGCCGGGCGTGCACCGGCCGGAGACGGTCACGGACCTCTTCCGGCTTGGCCGACGGATGCGCCCGTCGCCAGGAAGCCCAAGCGTGGCACGACCCGCCGGCAAAGTCCAACCCGGGTACCTCCTCTCCCAAGTCCGGGGGCACCCTCTCCAAGAAGCGGAAGAAGAACCTCGCGCGCAAGCGTAGGGCGGAAGAAGTGGCCGCGGCCGGAGGCCCGTCCCCCGGGGGGCGCGACGCCCACCTCCCGCGGGTATTGGCAAGTCGCCGCCTAAGTCCCCGGGGACCTTCGCGTGCTACTTCCACCGCACCAACGACCACGACCGGTCGGAGTGCCGCTACATCCAGGCGAGCATCAAACGGCGCGACGAGCGGCGGGCGGCCGAGAAGGCCAAGAAGGAGAAGGAGGAGGAGAAAGAGGAAGTCGAGGCGTACCAAAGCGCGGACGACTCCATCGCCGTGATCAGCGGGGGCTCCTCGAGTTTCGCGTCCAAAAGCGAGGCCAAGCGTTTCCGCCGCGAGGTCCTCGCAATCACCGAGGGCAAGGCCACGGCTCCCCGCCGAAGTGGGCGGACGTTCCCGTCACCTTCGACAAGAGCGACATGGTGGGTCCGGACAACACCAAGGGGAAGATCCCCCGGTCGTGTGGCCCACCATCCGTAACAAGAAGGTGGGGCGCACCCTCATCGACGGAGGCGCGAGCCTCAATCTCATCACTCCAAAAGTCTACGACTCTCGCAGTGGGCGCGCGCCGAGCTCCAGCCCTCGCGCCCTTTCGTCGGCGTGCTCCCGGGTAGCTCCCGCCCCTTGGGTAGGATTGAGCTCCCGGTCACCTTCGGCACCCGGGACAATTTCCGCACGGAGAAGCTCCTCTTCGACGTCGCAGACATCGGTCTCCCCTACAACGCCATCATTGGGAGACCCGGCATCAACCAGTTCATGGCTATCCCGCATCACGCATTCCTCACGCTCGAAGATGCCGGGCCCAAAGGGTGTCATCGTGGAGAGGGCGGATGCTCGTCAAGGCGATGGCTTGCCTCGAGGACATCTTGGCGACCGAAATGGCAGCGAGAGGAGGACACCGGCATGAAGAGAGCGCGCGACACCCCGGAGAAACCCGCGGTGCAATCCGGCCCCAAGCGGGCAAAGCCGTCGGCTCCCGGAGAGGTGTCCGTCAAGAAGATCTCACTCGGGGGCTCGGAGGACAAGACCACCACCATCGGTGGCGACCTCGACCCGAAGTAGGAACTCGCGCTCATCACCTTCCTCCAAGCAAACAGCGACATCTTTGCCCGGCATCCTTCGGACATGCCGGGCATACCCGGGAGGGTGATTGAGCACCAACTCAACGTCGACCCCGCCGCAAGACCCGTGAAGCGGCGGGCGAGGTGCCAAGCCCCCGAGCGCGAGGACTTCATCCGGGCCGAAGTCAAGAGGCTACCGGAGGCCAAGTTCATCCGGGAAGTCACGCATCCGACGTGGCTCGCCAACCCGGTGGTCGTGCCCAAGAACAACGGCAAGATGCGGATGTGCGTGGACTACACCGACCTGAACAAGGCTTGCCCGAAGGACCCGTTCCCGTTGCCCCGGATAGACTCCGTAGTAGACTCCACTCGCAGGCTGCGACCTGCTTTGCATGTTGGATGCGTACTCCGGGTACCACCAAATCTGTATGGCCAAGGAGGATGAGGAGAAGACCGCCTTTATGACTCCCGCAGGAGCTTTTGCTACGTGAGCATGCCTTTCGGTCTCGAAACGCAGGCCCCACGTTCCAACGAGCCATGCGCCTAACCCCGGACTCGCAAATCGGGAGGAACGTGGAGGCGTATGTCGACGACTTGGTCATTAAGAGCCGCAAGGCACCGTCTCTCCTGTTCGACTTAGAGGAGACCTTCTCCAATCTGCGCCGCAACCGGGTGAAGCTCAACCCGGAGAAGTGCGTCTTCGGCGTACCAGCAGGGAAGCTACTCGGCTTCCTGGTCTCGCACCGCGGGATCGAAGCAAACCCCGAGAAGATCCGGGCCATCGAAGAAATCCGCCCCCAAGGCGGCTCAAGGACGTGCAACGCCTAGCCGGGAGCATGGCGGCCCTTGGCCGATTCATTTCACGCTTAGGCGAGCGCGCTCTCCCGCTTTTCAAGCCGATGAAGAGGACGGACAAGTTCGAGTGGACCCGGGAAGCCGATGAAGCCTTGCAAGACCTCAAGCGCTACCCGTCTTCTGCGCCCGTTCTAGTCGCCCGGAACCGGGTGAACCGCTGCTCCTGTACATAGCGGCTAACCCGCAAGTGGTCGGTGCGGCCCTGGTGGTCGAACGGCTAGAGCAGGCACCTCGCGGTTCTCGGCGAACCAGCAAGCGCGGGTGCCTTGACGGCTCGAAGGCGGCGGGCCAAGCAGACCCGGGGCTCCGCCCGCAACCAGCTCGCGAGCGCCGGAGCACTCGGGGGCTACGGACGCTCTCGCTCACGAAATGGCGCGCGACGCGGCCGCTCCGGCCTACCCGGTGGGGCACCCGGGCGGTCCCCGGCGCAACGACCCTGCGGGCGGCGTGGCTCCCGGCTTCACCCGGGGCTCCGGCTCCGACCTCGTCGCATGGTTTGGGCGAAGCGGGGACCACGACCGGAAAGACAAGGATGGACGCGTTGATTCCACCCCACCCGGGGCTCCGGCTCCGACCACGTCTCATGTTGTGGGCGGGGCGGGATCCGCTCCAACTACCATCGACGACAGCACGGCGTCACCACCGCGTCACCCGGGGCTTCGGCCCCGACTACTACGACGAGCGAGAGCGAGCCGGGCCTGCACTCTCGGAGGCCGAGCCTCGCACTCGGCGCATCCAGCGCCGGTGTACTTCATCGGCGAGGTTTTGCGGGACGCCAAGACCCGGTACCCACAGTACCGTAAGATGCTCTACACGGTACTCATCGCGTCCCGGAAGCTGCGACACTACTTTCAAGGCCATCCCGTCCGGGTGGTAACTACGGCACCGCCGGAGACCATACTCGCGCAACAGGGAAGCGACCGGGCGAGTGGCCAAGTGGGCCGTGGAGCTAGGGGAGTTCGACTTGTCCTTCCTCGAGCACACACATCATCAAGAGCCGAGCTCTTGCCGAGTTCATCGCCGAGTGGACGCCCACCCCGGAGATCGAGCGGGAAGAGCTTAGCACCCGGGTGCAGCAATGACGACGCGCCCGGCGACTACCGGACGATGTTCTTCGACGGTTCCCTCACCCTCAACGGTGCGGGAGCAGGGTGCTGCTGCTGTCACCAACCGGCGACGAGCTGCGCTACGCGGTCAAACTACACTTCCGGTGCACCAACAACATGGCAGAATACGAAGCTCTCTCGGCGGGGTTGCGGATCGCGGCCGATCTCGGGGTCACGCGCCTCCTCGCCAAGGGAGACTCGCAACTTGTCATCAACCAGGTATCCAAGGAGTACCAATGCAACGACCCGCAGATGGCCGCATACCTTGCGGCGGTTAGGCGGATGGAAAAGAAATTCAACGGCCTCGAGGTGCTTCATGTACCTCGGGGCGACAATCACATTGCCGACGAGCTATCCCGGGTGGCCTCCACTCGAGCTCCAACCCCACCCGGGACGTTCATGGAGATCCTGTCATCCCCTTCGGCCTCGACGCCGACCGAGCTCCGGACAGCAACAATAAAGCGCAAGCGCACCCACGGGATCTGCAGCACACGCGAGAATAGCGAAGAAGTGCTTGCCAACGAGCCACGGGACACCTGCTGGATGGACGACATCCTCGGGTACCGCGGAACGACATCCTTCCGGAAGACGACACGGACGCGGAACGCCTAGCCCGCCAAGCCAAGCGATACGCCGTTGTCGATGACGAGGCTATACAAGCGCAGTGCCAATGGTGTTCTGCTGAAGTGCGTAAAGATGGAAGAAGGCAACGACATACTCGTTGAGATCCACGAGGGCGAGTGCGGCAGCCACCACGCTCCCCGCACGCTGGTCGGGAAAGCCTTTCGGCAGGGTTACCATCGGCCGACAGCCCTCCAGGACGCCACCAGGCTGGTGCAACAATGCAAGGCATGCCGGTTTCACGCCAAGCGGACGCACCTGCCCGCTCAAGCCCTTCAAACAATTCCCCTATCCTGGCCGTTCGCGGTTTGGGGTCCGGACATTGTAGGGCCATTTCCGACTGCCCCGGTGGGTACAAGTGGCTATATGTGGCCATCGACAAGTTCACGAAGTGGGTAGAAGCGGAGGCGGTGACAAAGATAGACCAAAGCTCGGCGGTCAAATTCATGAAGAATGTCACCGCAAGATTCGGGGTGTCGCAGCGGATTATCACGGACAACGGGACCCGGTTCACGAGCCACGCATTCGCAGCATACTGCGACTCCTCGGCACCCGGATCTGCTTTGCCTCAAGAGCCCACCCACGAGCAACGGCCAAGTCGAACGCGCCAACGGAGAAATCCTCAAGGGTTTGAAAACAAGATCATTTGACCCGTTGAAGAAGAAAGGCTCCAAGTGGGTAATCGAGATCCAATCCGTGCTCTGGTCCCCGCGCACCACAGCGAGTCGAGCCACGGGCGAAACGCCTTTCTTCCTCGTGTACGGTGCGGAGGCGGTGCTACCCACGGAGATCCGGTTCAATAGCCCCCGAGTTGCCGCATTCGACGAAGCCGACCAAAGCACCCGGCGGCACGACGACATTGACCTCCTCGAGGAGGCAAGACGGCGAGTACTACTCGCGAAGCGCGAGGTACCTCCGGGGCTTGCGCCGCTACCACCGGCGGCGCGTGCGCCCGGGAGTTGCAAACGGGAGACCTTGTCCTCCGACGGGCTCGGACGCGTGAAGGCAAGGATAAGCTAACTCCCATGTGGGAAGGGCCCTTCCTCGTCACTGCCGTCACCCGCCCGGGATCTGTTCGGTCGGAGTCGGAGGACGGGTACCCGGAACCAAGCGCTTGGAACATTGAGCACCTAAAGAAATTCTACCCTTAGAATATTCTCGTAGCCAATGGTCCCGGGTAGTACCCGAAAGTCCTATCGCCACGGCCACGTCGCCACGGCACTTGTACTAACGTGTTCCGAATGAAAAACAGCGCCCGGCCGCTCCTTTTCCTACCTCTCGCAAGATCGCCGTCGGGCACGTTGAAGTCCTTGTTCCCCCCGTTGGGTAAGAAAGGTCTATGACTTAGTCGGAAGCCGGAAGGCTGCGTCCGGTTGAGGATCGGGCGCCTCGAGTCGCGCTAAAAGCGTCATCGCGAAGCGCCGAACGGCCTACGACTACACGATGCACGCGGACATTCGCACGGAACAAACGAAACAGCGGGTTTAAACTCTCCATTGACAACGATAAGTTAAACTTGAAATATCTGCTGTACATACAGGAACACGGGTTTGACAAAAAACACAAAAAAGGGGGCACGGGCGCCAGGAAACCACTCGCAGGTGGAGGAAGCGGGCACTTAGCCGCGCTTGAAGCTCTCCGCGAAGGCACGAGCGACGGCACGAGCCTGCGCCTTAGCCGCGGCGTGCTCACCCGCGAGGACGTCGCCGTTCACCACGGCTAGGAGTGGGAACCCGGGCACCGGCACCGGCGCGTTCGCCAGCACCTCCTCCAGGGCCGCGGCTATGGTTTGCCGCCCCTCATCCTCCAGGACCTCCGCCACCGGGTGTTCGGAGCTGCTCGGAGAGTCAACCACCCCCGCATGGCGAAGGCATACCCAGTCGCGCCGCGGTCAAGTGGCCCAGGAAGACGAGGCGGACCCGCTCGGAATAGCGGCCGACGAGACAGCCCGGTGCACCTCGGCAGCGATCTCCGCTTGCGTCCGCGCCGCCGTGGCCAGCTCGTCGCCCGCTCGCTCAGCTCAACGCGCCGAAGCTCGGATTCCTCAAGCCGGGACCGCGCCTCCGCGAGCTGCCGCCGGAGGTCATCGCCATCAGCCGCGGCGGAAGAGCCGCGACCCGACTTCTTCGGCCGGGCCTCCAACCGCTCGACTTGCCGGCGGTACTCATCTCGGATTTTCTCCATCGCCTTAAGCTCGACGGCGAAGGCCTTCCGGGCCCTCGCGAGAGTTTCCTCGCGGATGCGGTGCGCCAACCCGTCGGCGATGCCACGGACCTGCTCCTCGGCCCGAGCGAGACGGGCCGCCTCCGTCTCCAAGGCCTCCTTCCGGACGGCGGCCTCATTCTCACGAGCCGGACCTGCTCCTCCCGGGAAGCCGGGCGCCCTCGCGTCCCCTAAGCGCCGCCTCCCGGGAGGCCAAGGAGTCACCGACGCGCTGCACCCTCGCCTCGGCCGCTCCGACGGCCCGCTCCCCGCTCGCCCGGCGCAGCCTCCCGAAGGGCAAGTGCGCCGGCACGCTCCTTCGGCTCCTCCTCGCGAGCCGCCGCGGTCACCTCGCGACGGGTCACGGCCGCCTCGCGGAGGTCCATGTGGGCCTCCGCCTCCTCCAACTGCGCGCCGCGAGCTACACAGCACGCTCCCGCTCCAGGACGCTATGGAGGCGGTTCACGCTTTCAGCCTCGCGGGCCTTCGCGTCACGCAGCTTCTCGGCGGCCCGGTCGCCGATCCCGACAGCTTGGTCCAGCTCACGCCGGATTTCCTCCATGCGGCGCAGATATCGCTGCCGGGCCGGCTTCATCGCCGTCTCCAAGGCCCGCCGTGCCTCCGCCACCTCCGCCTCGCGCTCGGCCGGCGCGGCCTCCCGGTCCTCCAGGGATGCATCCGCCTCCTCCACGGCCGCCTTCATGGCAAGAAGCGACCGGGTGGCCTCCCCGAGCACATCGCCAATCTTCTGGCGACCCATGCCGCCGCAGCGACCCGAAGGTGACCCGCTCCGGCCGCGTCCAGCGTGCCCACGGCCCCTACCGGCGGCAGCGGTCGACGACGTGTCTCCGCCGACCACCGTTCCCGGCTCCGACCGAACGCGCGGAGGGGAGTCATTCCCCTCTAGCACTATAGGGCCGGCGGCGCCGGCACCCGGCCGCGGAGTGGAAGATCGGGGTGGACGCCGGCGGCGCCGATCGGAAAAGCACCCGGCACGTCCCCGGCCGGAGGAGGTGACACCCGGCCAAGGTCAGCCCCGGCGAAGCACCCGCGTCCTCCTCTCCGGCAGGGCGCCCGCAGCCTCCTCGCCGGCAGGGGCACCCGCGGCCTCTTCTTCGGCGACACCGGCAGCCACCCCCTCGGGAGTGCCCGCGACCTCCTCTCCGGCGGCGCTCGCGACCACCTCCGCGGGACCGTTCGCTACCTCTTCCTCGGGGGCACCAGCGGCCACCCCTTCAAGGGCACTCGTTGCCCCTCCCGCGCCGTCCTCCGCTCCGGCCGCCGGAGCCGCACCGGCCGCCTTGGGGTCCAAAGGGACCAGGTCCGGGTCCGGTTCGATCCGGACAGCTCCGCAAACAACGCAAATCGGAACACATTTCGCAACCATCAGCCTACGATGAGACAAAGCACCGCACACCGGGCACGCAGCTTAAGTAAAAAGAGAGGAAAGCTTCCTACCCGTCGCGCGTCCACCCGGCCGCTTGCACCGGTGCGGCTGCAGGGGACTTCTCCTGTGGAGCGGCCCCGTCATCGGCGCCGGCGAGCCTGCCGGGCCCGCTTCGTGGAAGACAGGCGGACCCGGAGGAGTCGGAGGAGGAGGGCGACGGAGACCTTTTGCCTTTGCCCTTGTCCCGCGCGCTCGGAGCAGGCCTCGCAGCGCCACGGCTACCGCCCGGAGCTTCGAGGCGCCCCTGGGGCGGCCGTCGCACCCGGGCCGGAGGAAGGTGCGACCCCGGGTACCCGGAGACCGAGGGCGGGAGCCGGGATCGGGTCAAGAAACCCGAGCGGCCCCGGTCGGGGCATGCTGTCCAGGACGGCGCGCTTGTTCGCCGACCGATGAAGGGGCCCGGCACCTTCCGGTACGCGAAGGAGGCGGGCCACTTCTTCCCGGTCGGCGTGGAGTAGGCGTATCGCTCGCGGCCTCGGGCAGGTCCGAGCCCGCCCCGTGCGAGTGCGGCCGGCGAAGTTGAAGTCCCGGTACATCCACGACGGGACCGACCTCCGGCGAAGGGGCGCGATGTTGCGCTCGAGGAAGTCGTGCACCACCCCGCGCGAAGTCGGGCCATCCGCGGCGAGCGCCGCGATCCGGTTGACCACCGGCATCATGCCCTCGGGAAGGCGGGGCACGGCGTCCCGGACGGCCAAATGTTGGGTCGGGACCGGCGGGACGCGGAGGCGACGAAGGTCCTTTTCGTACGGCACCACGAACCAGGCCCTCTTCCACGCCTCCACCTTGTTGCTCGGGCGAGTACTCTATGTACCCGCTGTCGGGCCGGCGGTCAGCCGCACGCATCCGATCACCTCCGAGGCGTTGGTGAGCGTCATCTTGAAGTAGCGTTGGAATATAGGGAAGCACGGCTGCACCCCCACGAATCCCTCGCACAAATGGGCGAACACGGCCAACGCCGCGACCGCGTTCGACGTGAGGTGCACCATGCGGATCCCATACTCCCGGAGCACCTCCAGGAAGAAGTCGGAGAAGGCGGGGGAACGGCGCCGGCGATGACGAAGGATACGAAATGGAGGATCTCCAGCCCTCCGGTTGGCGGCGGCAAAGGCCCCCAACGCGAACCGCCCCATCACCGTCCACCGGCAGGAAGGGCGAAAGCCGCGACATGTCGACCTTGGCGTCGGGCAACTGCGCCGTTGGCGGGGCATCCGCCGACGGCGAGCGCGCGCGTGAACCGCTGCGGCGGCGGGAGGACCTTCCGCGGGCCATCTTGACGGCAGGCGGCGACGGCGACGGAAGCGGCGGCGCGGATCGGCGGAGAAGAAGGCGAAGGGGAGCGCGGCAGCAAGAAGGAAGTTGAGAAGACAGAAGGCGAAGGGTGAAGTGGAAAACGTGCTATGGGCAACCGGCCATCCCCCTATTTGAGCGCGGACGCCGGCCGGGCCCACCACACGCGAACCAAAGCGACGCGACGCCTCGGGGCAGTCGTGCCCCGGCAGCCCAAGCGGCTCCGATTCCTTCGAGAGCTACGCCCGGAGCGACCCAAACGGCGCCGGGCACCGGCGGGTGGCCCCAATCCCTGCTCCGACCCCGCGGGTCGGCGATCGGGGCCGGGGGCTCTCGTCGGTATAGGGGGATCGGGGTCCCCCTAACCGCGCGTGGGCCGCTTTCGGCCCACGAACGAAGACGAAGGCCGCCGGGCGGGGAAGTCCACGAAGCCATGGAGTCCACGAAGCCACGAAGTCCATGAGTCCGCGAAAGCCGGAGGAGCGGGAGCGCCGGAGGGAGAACGAAGCTTCGCGGTAGTTTCCTCCGGCGACCCAACCACCCGAGTTAATGCGGCACTCGAGTGCCCGTGGCGACGTCGCGGCCCGACAGGACGTGCGCGCGTCTTCCCCGTGCGCCGCGTCTCGGGAAGCCACGCGGCTACGGTGCCGGGAGGGCTCTCGGCCGGTGAGAAGGGAGAGATTGGGAACGCGAACCAAGGGACAGAGACCGCAACGGATTTGTGTCGGGATCGTGTCGGAATGTTCCAGGAGGGACCGGACCCCACCGGGTGCCCGGTACCTCCCCGGTACTTGTACGAGTACTCCCCTCCTGGCCCTATAAAAGGAGGGGGTACCCCCATGTAATAGAGGCTGCTTCTTCTTTCTTTTCGAATACACACGCAGCAGGACGTAGGGTGTTACGCATCTCGCGGCCCGAACCCGGGTAACTCTCGGTGTTCTTACTCACTGGAATCATCCACGCTAACGCGCGAGCAAATCCGTTCTTCCCCGAACCTATCCCAAGGGAGTCTTGACAGGCCCCCATTTGAAGGTGTACTCACACACCGACAGAATTTTTTCGTATTTATTTGCCATATATAGTTAATTAATTACATTTTGAGCAAGTTTTTAAGTCAAGTCAAATTTGAACTACAAGTGATTCAAATAATAAGATACAATCAGTATAAAAATTATATTCATGTTATTTAGTCCAACTTGAGACCTTACCCATAGAATAAAAAGAAATTCGGCTTATCTTGTTTAAGAAATACGACCACTTACATGTATTCGAATGATTTTTCAATTCTAAAAAAATAAAATAAAGTTTGAGAATCATGAAATTTGTCATGATGTGATGTCATGACATATGGAAGCTAAGAAAAAAGGTAGAGAAGATTTCGTACATGTTGTCAAGTACGTCACTTTGAAAACGGAGAATCCTCGAAGAAGAGCCTTACAATTGAGAATGAATCATTAAAATTTTGAATGAAACTGATGGTGGAATCTCAAGTTTACTGCAAATCATTTTTTATAGGTAGAATATCGGATAAACCGTGTCATGTTAAGTTTTTGTTATTTTCGAAATTATTTGATAGTATTTATTTTTTTCAATTACAAATTTAATGTTTACCGAGTGTCCGAGACCCGGCACTCGGCAAACACACTCGGCAAACACGTGCTTCCCGAGTGTCACGGGCCCGGCACACTCGGCACAACAGCCACCTCATCAATCCCGTTGCTCTCGTTTCCTTGTGTGTGATTGGTCCGTTGTTTTGCTTCCGGATCCACCTCTCCAAGCACACCCCGACTCTCTCTCTCTCTCTCTCGCATCTTATCCTCACGTCGTCTCTCTCCTCCCGACTCTCTCTCTCTATCTTGTCCTCTCCGCCGTCGGCCCTTCCCTCCCCATCTCGCTCCCGTCGACGGAACCTCCTCCGCAGGCCCTTCCCTCCCCAAAGACTCTCACCGGAAGTCCTCCTCTCGCAGGCCCTTCCCTCCCCAGCCCTTCCCTCTATCCTCCCCTGCCTCCCCTCTCCTCCCCCTCTCGCTCGCCCCTCACCTTCTAAGGCGGGGAGCAAGTGCCGAAGCGAGGCGCGGTGGAAGCCACCGGGAGGCGGAGGCGGCGCGAAGGCGGCCTCGAGAGGCGGAGGCGGTGCGGCGCGGAGGCAGAGGCGAGGGCGTCGCCGGCCACCGGGAGGCGCGACGCGGCGCGGAGGCGGCACGACGTGGTAGATCCAGGAGCATGACGGCGGTGGGACCCACTACGCTTGGCGACGGAGTCAGGTGGCTATGGCGGAGGCGGCGCGGCGCGGAGGCGCAGGCGGTGCGGCGCGGAGGCAGAGGCGAGGGAGCCGGCGGCCATTTGGAGGCGCGACGCGGCGCGGAGGCGGCACGGCGCGGCAGATCCAGGAGCACGGCGGCGGTGGGACCCATTACGCGCTGCGACGGCGACAGTTGGCGGTGGCGGCAGCGATAGATGAGGGCGCACGGCAGCGGCAGGGCCCACAACACGCGACGACGGCCTCAGGATCCACGGCGGCGGCGGGCCCCACACAGAAGTTTTTCGATTTTTTTTTGCTTGGCTAAATATATGTGGCGAGTGTCGGCTGCTGCACTCGGCAAAGCCTTTGCCGAGTGCCCGACCGAAAGCACTCGGCAAAGGACTCTTTGCCGATAGCAGCTATGCCGTCGGTCCTTTGTCGAGTGCGGAACTCGGCATAGCCTTTACCGAGTGTTTTGGTATGTTTGCCGAGTGCATGTGGCACTCGTAGTGTAAATTGGAGTTCATTTCCTAAATAGGATTCCTTTCAATGGCCACACAACATCATACTGGAGTCCTTGAAATGCTGATCTTGTTTCCAAAAGTAAAAATGATGATCTTGTCAACTAATTAAGCTATATCGAAGTTAATATCCTGACTCTAATTCCGTGATTATGCCAATTCTAAAATGAAGTCCCGTAAGTCATCGTACATGGCTCAGACCCTGAGAGACAACTACACTATGAGGGATGGAGAGGAGACCCATCATGTACAGTCCTCGTCCATGGCGTATCGGAAAACGAATTGCAGCTTTTGATGGGTGTGATGGTGGGATGGGACGAGATCCTCTGAATTGGAGGGATAAATTTAGAGGCTCTACTGTAGCAGGAATTAGCTTCACTTTGTAACCATTCGATTATGGAGGAACAGATAAGATCCGATGTTACAGTAACTCACGGTCCAGTAGAATTCTTGCTACAGTATTCGTGCACAGCGATGTGCTACAGTGTAAGTTTAGGAACATCTCTCATTTTACTGTAGCAGATGCTGCAGTACCCTGAATTATCTTCTTCAATGCCGAGGAGTAGAGGACCTTGACCCGGGATGGGGTAAATGCAAGAGATGGCGCATGGTAAAGGCTCCTCTTTTTTCCTGCGATTTTTTTTTCCTGCGATTGAGTGTGGTGGGTATGAGAGAGACCAGTCAGGACTTGATTTGACACTTCGTAACGAGCACATGTGGCCTAAATCTGAGCGGTGCTGTATATTAATCAATTTGCAGCACTGCTGCATACAATTTTCTTCCAAATCAATCAGGATGACAGCCGATACATGAGAAAAAAACAGAGGATTTGATGAAAGGGAAAGAGAAGCGAGTGACCGCTCCCCGCCCGGTCAATCGCTCTTCTACGGCCTAACTGCCGGAACGCAACGACGAGGAGGAGCATGTGGGCGGAGCAGCCACGGAGTGTGGTGGAAGAGCGGGAAACACGATAGCAAGTGGTAGAGCCAGGTGGGTGCGGGCGGTGCGATGTGGCGGCGGAGGCTCGTCGGTGAGGAATGTTAGGGTTCTGAGTTGCCGAGGGTGGAGCTCTCCCGTCGGCTATGGTTAGAGTTTCATGGAGGCAGCGGGAGGCGGCGCGGCAGTACGACGAGGAGGCAGGCTGGTAGTGGGCAGGGCCCACAGCAGTGGCGGAGCCGGACACAAAACACAGGAGGGGCCGATGGCATCGGGCCCTATTCCCCATCGTGTGCACTAGGCTTGCAAGGGAAGCTATATTCGTCGTCTCATGGATGTCTCCCGATGCCTTGCAGGTTGGCGTCGATCTTTTTGTTTTGCTCTAGGCCAATTCAATCGGTAGTGTTTGTTCTTTTGTTGGGCCAACTTGGAAGCTTGAAGCGATGGGCCTTAGGCTCTAAATAACCAGGTAGGATGTGTGGGTCTTCAAAAAATTTCTGGGCCAAAGGGGGCAGCGGCCGGGCTGGCCGATGAATAGCTCCGCCGGTGGCCCACGGTGCCTAACCTGTCGGAATGCAACGACGAGGAGGAGCATGTGGTCGGAGCAGCCACGGAGCATGGTGGAAGAGCGGGAAACACGATAGCAAGTGGTAGAGCCAGGTGGGTGCGGACGGTGCGATGTGGCGGCGGAGGCTCGTCGGTGAGGAATGTTAGGGTTCCGAGTTGCCGAGGGTGGAGCTCTCCCGTCGGCTATGGTTAGCGTTTCATGGAGGCAGCGGGAGGCGGCGCGGCAGTACGACGAGGAGGAAGGCTGGTAGTGGGCAGGGCCCACGGTAGTGGCGGAGCCGGACACAAAACACAGGAGGGGCCGATGGCATCAGGCCCTATTCCCCATCGTGTGCACCAGGCTTGCAAGGGAAGCTATATTCGTCGTCTCATGGATGTCTCCCGATGCCTTGCAGGTTGGCGTCGATCTTTTTGTTTTGCTCTAGGCCAATTCAATCGGTAGTGTTTGTTCTTTTGTTGGGCCAACTTGGAAGCTTGAAGCGATGGGCCTTAGGCTCTAAATAACCAGGTAGGATGTGTGGGTCTTCAAAAAATTTCTGGGCCAAAGGGGGCAGCGGCCGGGCTGGCCGATGAATAGCTCCGCCGGTGGCCCACGGTGCCTAACCGTCGGAATGCAACGACGAGGAGGAGCATGTGGTCGGAGCAGCCACGGAGCATGGTGGAAGAGCGGGAAACACGATAGCAAGTGGTAGAGCCAGGTGGGTGCGGACGGTGCGATGTGGCGGCGGAGGCTCGTCGGTGAGGAATGTTAGGGTTCCGAGTTGCCGAGGGTGGAGCTCTCCCGTCGGCTATGGTTAGCGTTTCATGGAGGCAGCGGGAGGCGGCGCGGCAAGTACGACGAGGAGGAAGGCTGGTAGTGGGCAGGGCCCACAGTAGTGGCGGAGCCGGACACAAAACACAGGAGGGGCCGATGGCATCGGGCCCTATTCCCCATCGTGTGCACCAGGCTTGCAAGGGAAGCTATATTCGTCGTCTCATGGATGTCTCCCGATGCCTTGCAGGTTGGCGTCGATCTTTTTGTTTTGCTCTAGGCCAATTCAATCGGTAGTGTTTGTTCTTTTGTTGGGCCAACTTGGAAGCTTGAAGCGATGGGCCTTAGGCTCTAAATAACCAGGTAGGATGTGTGGGTCTTCAAAAAATTTCTGGGCCAAAGGGGCAGCGGCCAGGCTGGCCGATGAATAGCTCCGCCGGTGGCCCACGGTGCCTAACTGTCGGAATGCAACGACGAGGAGGAGCATGTGGTCGGAGCAGCCACGGAGCATGGTGGAAGAGCGGGAAACACGATAGCAAGTGGTAGAGCCAGGTGGGTGCGGACGGTGCGATGTGGCGGCGGAGGCTCGTCGGTGAGGAATGTTAGGGTTCCGAGTTGCCGAGGGTGGAGCTCTCCCGTCGGCTATGGTTAGCGTTTCATGGAGGCAGCGGGAGGCGGCGCGGCAGTACGACGAGGAGGCAGGCTGGTAGTGGGCAGGGCCCACAGTAGTGGCGGAGCCGGACACAAAATACAGGAGGGGCCGATGGCATCGGGCCCTATTCCCCATCGTGTGCACCAGGCTTGCAAGGGAAGCTATATTCGTCGTCTCATGGATGTCTCCCGATGCCTTGCAGGTTGGCGTCGATCTTTTTGTTTTGCTCTAGGCCAATTCAATCGGTAGTGTTTGTTCTTTTGTTGGGCCAACTTGGAAGCTTGAAGCGATGGGCCTTAGGCTCTAAATAACCAGGTAGGATGTGTGGGTCTTCAAAAAAATTCTGGGCCAAAGGGGGCAGCGGCCAGGCTGGCCGATGAATAGCTCCGCCAGTGGCCCACAGTGCCTAACTGTCGGAATGCAACGACGAGGAGGAGCATGTGGTCGGAGCAGCCGCGAAGCGTGGTGGAAGAGCGGGCGACGTGACGGCAAGTGGCACAGCCGGGTGGGTGACAGAGGGCACCTAGTTAATGACGGCATGCAAATCTCGACGGGTTTGCCAGGCCCCGAAAGTGGCCAGGCATGAAGACCCAACATCACCCACGATGCCACAAGTCCAAAGTTCTTCATCTTCCTCCTCGTCCGCAATAGGTCGGCCTTTAAACGTTGTGCTCCACCGGAGTTTAGCCAGCTACCCATAAATCTGCTCTGTTTCTTCTACAATATTCAAATCGCTTGCAGTGTTTCGTCATGCCAGCTGACCACTCCGTCTTCTTCAACCTCCGCTCAAGAAGCAAAGGAGGCCCTTCCGTCCGGTCGCCATGGGCCACTAGTTTAGCTAGCGCTGGAAGATCCCATGAGTAGTCGATAAGGTCCTTTTTCTCTTCAGAGACGAGTGGATGGCTTATTTTTGTCCAACGCGACATCGTCGCCTCCACGCGCCTCCGACTTGTACTGTGATGATGTGTCTCTACACTCTCTGTAAGAGTGCATGTATCTGGTCCTTTTATGAAATATGACTTTAATAAAAAAATAAATCTCGACTGGTTTGCCGGTCACGTTCACCGTGGTTGTGCCACACTGCTGATATATGGCACGTCCTCCTAGGAAACTTGGGGTTAGGGATTACGCTGGAGTGCCAAACGTGAACGGATGACGAAACCTTCTTATTTGTCTTAAATATTTGTTGAGCCATGAACGAAACTATTCTTTCATGTCAAATACTTGAAATTTGTAAAGTCATTCTAGCTGGGGAAATGCTACGATGCAATGTATGTGCTATCAAATCTTCTTAGGTCTATGCAAAATTTGTTTTCACGTCCAGAGTACTATTATATAATATATATATAGGGAGTTTGTAATTTTCAATCGATTAAAATCAGGGTACCTTTCAGTCGATCCTATGAGCCGCCAGATGGAGGATTAACGATCCATGTCACTTCTTCCACCTCCAGCCAGATTCTTCTCCATCCCTCTCCTCACGGCGGCCAGCATTCGCCATCGCCATCTGCCGCCTCCGCCTACCACCACCACCTACGCGAAATTCTCCACCAAGAAGCGCCACTAAATTCTCTAGCATGTTGTGCCGCTAAATTTTACGGCCACATAACACTAAAGTCTTTGTCTTGCCACTAGTAACAATAGTCAGACGAGTAAGTGTTTGAATCTCAAGATAAAAACCATGCATAATAAAGGTTTTCCTAATGAGTGCGGCGCTAAATTCTTCGATCCGCGAGCTCTCCGGTGACTACGTCCTAAACGCTGGTGCATTTCAACACCGACTGTAATGCATCGATTGAGAAGTAGCATTTCCGTATATAATATATATAGGCGTACTCGGCTGTCATTTGGGCAGCACTTGGATTTCAAATTGGGAACATCTCAAGACATGTGAAAATATTTTCTCTTATTCCCGTAGCGCCATGCGGCTTCATGCCCGCTGGACGCGAGCCAGCTATAAATGGAAAAAAAAAATCCCTTGTCGACTAAAAAAAGGGCATAAGGCAGAATCCAAGAAGCTCCTAGCAAGGTCCTACTGGATTGATCCAAATATGTTCTTTCTTGCACTACACTCCATGTGGCACGTGAACTTTATAGTTCAATTTGTACCAATTCATGTTGCTTTCTTGTTTTCTTAGTTCAAAGAGGAAACCACTTAGATGAACGTATTCTGTAGCACCTAGTATCAGGCATAGCCAGTGGCTGAACCAGATTGGCTCCCAAGGCGGGGCTCTCCACTCTTCTTGTTCCTCCAGACCCCCTTCTTCGTGTGAGTATTCTTGAGCAGCATAAAAGGTCACCCACTGTACAGAAAATATTAACACTGCAAATAAAAATAATTGACCGGTGAGAAAATTGTCGGTGTTACGACACTATATTATTCCAGTCCTTCTGTGCACACTTTTAGTCTAAAGTGATGAGCAAGGAAGGAATTGCGCACTTTGTCTCTTTAGCAGCTTCCAATGCTACAGGCATACATCGATGTACTTAGCTGCGAAGGAAAGTGGTGAGTCATTTCTTAAACAAGGGACTCTTCGATGCTCCGTTCAGCGGAGACAACAATAAAGCCACCACTCACATGCACCATTGCAGATTCCTACCGTGTGCTGGCCAATGGAAAGCACTGTTCTAGCCACTATAAATGCAACCAAGCCGGGAGCTTGAACTACCTCAGCTCAACCTAGCTAGCCAGTGACCACTTAAATCACAAGCTCGGGTCCTGGATAAGAATAATAATGAGGATCATGGCCACTGCAATGAAGTCTCTGTACATCGCTCTGTTCTTCTTCGCTGTCTTTATCCAAGGTGAGTCTTGTAAGTCCGGTTGGTGACATAGCCGTTATTTGTTATGGACATTATTTATAGCAAAGGGTTGTCTATGGAGGTAATTTAGATACGTGCTGCTTAGACATAATGTTCAAATGTTGTTTTTAATGTGAGATTCAGAAACAAAAGGCGATCGCTGTGATACCTCCAGCATCCAGGTGGAGACAATCAACACTGGTATGATGGTGACTGGCGGAGACATGGTGTTCGAGGTGGAAGTAAAGAACCTCTGTCCCTGCACTGTCAGGAATGTGAGGCTTGACGGCGGAGGCTTTGCGAGCACGGTGGATGTGGATCCAGCCGTGTTCCACACAGATGATGGAAACTTCTACCTGGTGAACGGCGGCGAGCCGATCGCGAGCATGGCCACTGTCACCTTCCGGTATGCCTGGGATCATTTCTTCCGGATGACTCCCAGGAGCTTGGAGGTTCAGTGCTAGGCTGCAGAAGTTGCAATTTGCCCTGTGATGCCCGAGGTGCCTGAGTATATATGTTTTCTAATATTAACTATGATATGTCTGTCTTCTACGGTGGTCCTGTGTGTGTATCTGGAGGCAGCAGAGACGCTATAGGGTTCACTTCTCAGGACTGCATAAGTTTTTGTATTATAAGCGGATGTGTGCTTCGAGTTTTGTAAATTGCATCACATAAATAAGTATATATAACTATTATAAACAAAGGTGAGATGTAGTTATAATAACGGATAACATTTGGTGAAGAGTGTTTTTCCAGTCCTCTGACCGGTAACAGCATAATTGACTTCCTATTTGAATATTTCTGTCTGCTGGCCGAAAGAAGCTTCCATCCTTTATGCATCATCAGATGCACACAGCAAAATTACTCATTGTATCAGTCTGAAATTTTTTGCATGTTTCCCGCTATTTCCTCTGATTGCCTGTACACAGAGTTCGAAATGTGCTACAGGGATCTCTTCACCATCAAGCTTTATTGCCTAGTTGCCCAGATGATAATCAAGGAATACATACTTCTCATTCCCATTCATGTATTTTGTTTTTTTTTTTGAATCCTTAAGGGCATGTACAACGCTAATAAATGAGCGGGCTCTTGAGCTGATGTGGCAATGCATTTTTGTAAATAGCCCCTCCAACCCTTGAAGAGACGGCTGGATGGTCTCTTGACGAAGAGACGGTCTCTATCACGTGTTTCGATGTAAGAGACAACTCTGAGCACCGTTGTACATATGAAAAGATGACTTATGTCATGGAATCATTAATAATATGCATTTATTAAAAGACATCATGTAGAGTCTCTTCTTTGTATGACTAGAGTTGTTTCATGTCTCTTTGCTTGAGTACATGTGCCCAAGAGACCACAATGAGCTCTCCTTTGTACATGCCCTAAAATAGCTTCCAACAAAATTCAGTCGCGGTCCCAACTGTCTGCTAGGATAGCTCGAGTCAAAGCCGTTCCTCAACCTCAAGTTCCATGCGAAGGAGTCTCCAATTAATAAATATAAAATTTTTTAAATAAAAAATAAAAAGAATTTACAAAATATGATCCAAAAACCGTCAAGCTGTACTGTCAGGATTAGTCATCAGTAAGAAAGTGGAATGGAATAGTACGATGGTATTGATCATCAACCATTGGTTGGAACCTGCTCTCTGAATATGATACTTGGGCATGTGATTGTAAATAAAATTCCCCCTCTATGACCTGGTTTTCGCAAGCAAAACAGCATCTTTAATGCACCTGTTTGTACGGAGGAAGAAAGAAGTATGTTGCCAAAAATATCTTAGGTTTCCCAGATATCTACAACTATAAATGATCTGAGAGAGGAGAACACACTATAACAAAGAGCTGCTATAGCCACGGTCCAAACTTCATTGTAGCCGCGGGTGAGACCAACCACGGCTATGTTTTCGTAGCTAATAGTACCTCACTGTAGACGCTGGTATATAAGGATTCAACATCAACCGTGGCTATAGTCAAAATTAGAAAACAAAAAAAAGGCCGAACAGACCAAGCAGGACCGCCCGCCCACCCAGCCGTCCGGATCCAAGCGTGCAGGGCCCAGCCGCTCGGGCCACTCCCCGGCCGCGGACGCACTGCCGCTTGCTCGCCGCCACGGCCGCAAGTGCTGCTGCTCGCCCACCCCGCATCCGCCCGCCGCATCGACCGCTCACGCAGCCGCCCACCGCCCGGGGTCCGCGGCCGCCCACCACATCGGCCGCTCGGCACCTCGGATCCGTGGCCGCCGGCCACATCGGCCGCCCAACGCCCCGGATCCTCCCGTCGCCCCGATGGCCACCGCCCCGGATCCACCCGCCGCCCCGATGGCCACCGCCCGGGATCCACCCGCCGCCGTGCCTCGCCCTGCCGCCGCTCCTCGCCTTAGGAGGTGAGGGGCGAGTGGAGGGTGGAGGAGAGGGGAGGCCGGGGAGAGGGGGCGATGTCCTAGGAGAGAGGGCGTCGGCTCGGGAGAGAGGACGCCGACCGAGGAGAGAGGGCGCCGCGTGAGGGCCGCCGGATGGAGGAGGAGAGGCGGCCGAGGAGGAGAGTGAGGAGAGGGGCTTAGGGTTTCCAATTTTTGTAGGTGCGATGTGCTAATGGGCTGGTGGGCTGCGGATGTGAGGACGATCAAACCGTGGCTACGAGATAGAGGCCTATGTGTAGCCACGTGGACCGTGTCTACCCTATCCGTAGCCACGGTCTGTTTTTTGGCTGTGTCTATTGTTATTTTGCTCCCGTGGTTATAGTTAATTCTTGTTATAGTGACAACAAGATAAAGAACAGGAGTTAAAAACTTTTTAAATATTTGACTTTGAACAGTATTTGTTCATCAATAATAAAAATTTATTGTGACAGTATTTTTTATATTGTGTCAATATTTTAGCTTTTATAATGCTGATTCTATTTTTTTTAAAAAATGATATGTATTTAAAAAAATTTCAATAAATATTAATACATATTTGAAAAAGGAAAAAACATTTAAAATAGAAAAATACTTCAGAGTAAACCCATTTGTGTAACAACCCTAAAGAATGAACATGCATTTCATGTCAGTTATCAGCATGTCATCATAAGCATATGTGAAATTAATTACTTTTGTGATAAGAAGATGCACATAAAATATCAAATTAACTAATGAATAAAGTAAGTGTTAAAAAGAAATAAAATGAAAAGAAAATTCAAGTTTAACATTTTCTATAGCTTAATTATCATAAATAAAGATTTATGAAAATTTCCTGAAAGCATTTTGTCATGTAAAAATATTTACGTGAAAATAAACAAAGTCTCTTTTATTAATTTAACTATGAAATTTTAATCCGTAAATTATTTGGCATTTCTACTTGGACTTAATAGGAAATATGCCTAAAATACTTTCACTAACACCCCTGAATTTTCGCGGAATTTTTGGAGCTCCGGAAGGTTGCTTTTTAATTAATAAAAAATCGAGGGGGTTTTATGTAAAATGACCCCAGACCCCACTGTCACTCTCCTTCTTCTCCCTCTCTCCCACGCACCGCCTCACCACCGCCTCAACCCCGCCGCCCTGGCACCCCGGCCGCGCGCCCTTGGCTCCCGGCGCCACGCGGCTACTTCCGCCACCTCACCCCCGTGCTGGGATGGGGATAAAAGGACCGAGCCGTGTCTCCCTCTCTTTTTCTCTCACAACTCGCGCCACCGTACACCGTCCGCCCCTCCTATTTCTCCACCGTCCGGTCGCGTCCGGTCGTTTTCCGACGAGCCGCTACCACCGCAGCTTCGCAAGCTCGTACCGCACCTCCGAAGGATCCCCAAGCAAGCCTTGCCGCCGTGAAGCCGGAGCTCGCGTCCGTTTTTCGTTCGACGGTCACCGACGGTATGTCATCACCTCTCTCCAAAATTCTCGCTGTCTCACGAGCCATTTCGCTTGATTCTTGATCTCCGACATGCGCAAAACCTTCCGCCGTAACCTTGCCAAGTCGCCCCTGTGTGTCCCTCACCGGTTGCATGGTATTTCATTGTTTTTCTTGAGCTCCTAGTACCGTCGCCTCTCGCCTCCGCGGTGAACCTTGGTCTTGGGTCATCCGAGACGTCCACCAGGTCGATGCCGGTGAAGCCCTCGTTCTTGTGAGGCTGTAGAAAGAAAAGGTAGGCTTTTTCATGCATTGAAGGCCGCGTGCGACCTCGCCGGACTTCCGCCCGAGCCGCATCTCGCCGCCGGCGGACTTGCGGGCCATCCCCGCTACCAGGAACCCCACCCCGCGAACGCCCGAGTCGCGTGGAGTATCTCGAGCCAAAAACCTAGCTTCCCCACCCCCTCACGCTCTTCTTCGTTGAGCCGCCGCCGCGCTCCGGCCACCGCGGCCATAGCCGTGGTGTCCCGGCGTATGGGCCGTGCGCGGGCTTCCGGGCCGGGCCGAGTTGCTGGGCCCGGCCACTTTCGGCCCAAAAGCTCCTTAATCTTTTTACAATTTAATTATTTCCAGATTCAAGTCAAATTTCAAATATTTGTAGAAAATTCGTTAAAATTCGGAAAAATGTCAAACCAACTTTGTTAGGCTCAGAAAAATGAGGTCTATTTATTTGTGAAATAAAATATTTATTTTGAGTAAATTTATTTTATAATTAGTAATTAATCACTTTCTTTGATTAAAGAAAAGCTATTATTTTATGTAAATAAAATGTTTAATTGTGAAAAATAATTTTATTTGATGAAGGAGATACTGCAGACGAAATTAATTATGAAATTTATTTTTCAAAAAAATTAAACTTAAACTGTACTATTTTATGTGATCACAATCTATTAACCTTTAATCACTTAAAGTAATTATTTACTTTTTGCCTAATAAATCAGAATAATTTATCAATTTTTAAACTTAAGTAATTAGTGAACCTAATTAAGTAATTAAGGAAATAGAACTAATTAATAATGATCTTGATTAAACATTTATTAATCAGCATAATTAAATGTTAATTAATGCTTAAGGAACATACTTATCCCTAATTTGTTAATTAACTAAGGTGATTAAGCATTAATCATTAATTATTCTTTATGAACTTAATTAACGAATCCTTGCATACTTTCATCATACGCATTCATGCATACATGATTGTGATTCGCGATGCATTGTCTGGTCGACTAGGTTCTGAAGTGATCGAGGTTCCACCCTAGGAGACTAACTTTGAACAGACTCAAGGCAAGCCCCGGTGCATCCTACCTATGTTTTTAAATATTTTACTTTATCACATAGTACGGTTATGCTTGTGCATTAGGTGTTAGGGTTTGGTTGACACCCTAGATGCATTATGGTAGGTTTCCGTTTGTTTATTCTATACTCGGTACAGGTAGCTCAATAGAGGCTAAGCTTAATTCGTAGTGGCAACGGTAGATGGTTAGGGCACTTAAAGCATGGAGGCTTTAAGAGTTTTGTGTTAACATTAAAGATGTTGAGAGTGTTAATGAAGTTGAGACCGGACGGGCCCCGTAGGAGAAAGGGCAAGACGGAGATGAGGTCTCGCAAGGTGGTAGCCCCGTCCGAGTCGGTCAAGGACCGTACCGTTGTCGGCTTAGTTGAACAAGTTTGAACGTACCGTGCTACATGCTGGTATCATGGGCCCAGCAAGCCGATGTACCCTATCGCCCCGAGAGATGTAGCGTACCCAGCTCTCTTTTGCCGGCTGTTAGTGAGAGGATAGTCTCACGGGAGGGAGATGGGTCGACCACGAGGGAAGTCGTGGCTTCGCCATACTCCCGGGAGAGTTGGAAATGGCTAGTCTGCTGTCAGGTGCTAGCGGGAAGGTTGTCGTATACGATCGGTGTGATGCGTATACGTCGTGTAGTCGGGTTTTGCCAGCTGGTATAAATCGATCCGAATCGCTGTCCCTCGCAGTAATGAGTACCACTTGTTTAGCTCGTCACATCGTAGTAAATTATATGGAAGATGAAGATGAGAGATGGAAGGGTTAAGATCTATTTTGATCTCGATTGAGAACTTGATTGCAATAGCGATAGGTTGCAAACACCAAGGCTAATGAACTTAACCTCGAGCTAAAATACTGAAAGTAAGGACCCACCCTTTAATGTTGTTTTTTCGCAAAGGAGTAAACCCCATAACCAGAAAGCCTTTGCATACTAGGCGTCGGCCTTAGCGTGCCATGTTGATGAGTCAGTCTTGCTGAGTATTAGAATACTCGGGGTTTGTTCGTTACCATTTCAGGGAACGAGTCGTACTTCCACGACTTGTATGGCAGCTTCCCCGAAGAGGAGCACTGTCCGGAGGGAGGTTCCCCGCAGTGGGAACGCATCCCCACACCTTGAGGAAAGAGGACCGTGATGTACGAAGGGCTCGAGTGCATCACGTGGTTTCGTTTGAAGTCTTTTGAGTTGTATAATAGAACAAGCTTCCGCTGAATACTCGTAGGATGTTAAACTTCAATAATGTTATATTCCGCTGCAAGAATGTTTGTTTTCGAAAACCTGGTTGTATTATACCATGATGTATATATTATGGCTTGTATGAGATGATGTTTCGTTGTAACTCGCTTCGTCGAGTGTCCCTCTATTCCGATTCCCGGGTATCCCGGAGGGGATGTCACAATTTGTTAGACTTTTGTCCGGTCAAGTGTTTTAAACCCTTTTATTGAAATGTGAATCACCACCCGAGTGAAGTCAAATTTGTAAATTGAAATGGTTCACGCGATAGTAGCTGCAAATCTGGCCGTGGCGCTGTCACCTGGTGAAGCGGGCCCGTGGGCTAACCGGACCTGTCATCCCATCGATCGGTCTATAGATAAAAGGCCCACCAGATCTCTATACAGGCGGGCCCCAGATTGACAGGGGTGGAAGGAAATGAAGCAAATATTCCTAGTTAGTCCACGTGAAAATGAATCATACACAGCACTTAATCCATCCAGGGGCTTCCCGTAAAGAACCCGGACCGGTCGACCCTAAGGCAATCGGCTAATCGACCGCACTAGTTTCTCCGGCACCCGGGTATTCCACCTCAACGCCGCAACAATTCCGCGCACGCGCCGGCGACGTACCTTAGCGCTAGTGACATCATGGCGAGGATCCAAACGGAAACCCGGGCGAGATGTCGGAGCGCCTCGATCGATTGACCTCCATCAACGTTAACGGTGATCGTTTTCGCATCTTTCACGGAAGCGGGTAATATCTAATCCTTGCACCCTCTCAAACTTTGCTTCCTGCACCTCCTTCTCTAGATCCTTGGATCTGTTAGAGAAATCAGTCGTAGCATCGTCCGGCGATTACGCTTGTGCTTGTTGATGGATATCTGCGGTATTAGTTTAGTTTTCATCTCATCTCAGCTGCTCCAATGGTTTAGCGTGATCCATTCGCCTCGACTATAGATTCATCATCAATAATACATACTGTATATGGGTGCGTGGAGCATTCAGCAATTGTAAGAAACCGAAGATCTAGGCTTCTTCATATGAGGTGGGATCATCTTCCATATAAAATTCTTTTGTATTATACAATACATAATCACCGCTTATAACAGGTTTTCTCGATTCTCTTAGGTATGCTAGAGCCTTCATCGGCTGACACAATTTCTGGTTGGGGCTCCTGTGGAGCCTCCTCTTCTAGTTCATCATCGTCTCGTTGGAGGCTGTTGCAGCTCCCCTCATCCGTGTCGACAGCCTCTGCGGGATCCTGAAGGACAGGTTCTCATTGATGACGGGTGGAGTGACAACAGAGTGCCGGCACCGTAATGTCACGCATCACAGGCCCAAGCATCAACGGGTAGTGAGAAGAAAGGCTCTTGACTCATAAAATCAGGTACGTATACCGGTTTCTCCTCAAGATCAATTTCTCTCGCTATCATGCTCCCCCCGATCATGTCATCCTCCAGGAAGACAAGCATGTCCGGTTTCTACAAACTTTGCATATCCGTTAGGGCAGTACAAACCGTATCCCTTGGACTTTTCTCGGGTAGCCAATGAAATGGCAACTAACCGTCTTAGCGTCCAACTTCCCAAGATCCGGGTTAAATATCTTGCCCTCTGCCGGACTCCCCCACACTCGAAGGTGAGCTAGCGATGGCACTCTACCAGTCCATAACTCGTACGGTGTTTTGAGCACGGACTTTGTTGGAACTCGTTGAGAATATAAATGTCGGTTTTTAAATCCTCCATCCATAAACTCGGTGGGAGTGTGTAGTAGCTCATCATGCTACGAACCATATCCATTAAGGTACAGGTAGGCCTTTCCACCACTCCGTTCTCGTTGTGGCTCGCCCGGTGTGGAATATCGGGCGTCTATGCCATTCTCGTGTAGGAACCTTGCAAAAGGTCCCGGGACCTGTCCATAAGGCGTATGACGACCATAGTACTCCCCTCCACGATCTGATCTTACAATCTTTATCTTTAAATCATGCCGACGTTCTACTTCGCTTTAAATATCTTGAATTTATCCAATGCTTCTGATCGCTCTTTAATTGGATAAATGTAACCAAAACGGGAGTAATCATCTCGCGAATGTTATGAACGAGTCATAACCATCCACACTCTTCACGGGAAAAGGTCCACAAATATCTGTGTGTATTATCTCGTAAAATTCCCGTACTGCGTTTTGCATCTTTCTTAATTTTCTTAACAAATTTTCCTTTAATGCACTCAATGCATTGTTCTAATTTGGAGAACTCTAACGTTAGAAGAATCTCATTCTTCACAAGTCTCTCAATTCTCCCCCTCGAAATATGGCCTCAGCGACAAAGAAATAATTTCGATGAGACGGGTTGAGTTCTCTTTCTTTTCTTATTCTTTTTCTTTTTAGATGACGAGGACGTATCATCATTCTCATTATGCAAATCAACATTTGCATCTGGCAAAACATCATTTGCATCTTGCAAATCATCATTTGCATCTTCTATCATATTCACATCATCACCAAGTGACAATAAATAAAGCTTATCTTGTAAAGATGCAAAACGTATACAATCATTATTTAACCATAATTCACACTTGCCATTACCAAAATGGCAATCATATCCATCAATATCCAAACGAGAAACACTAATTAAGTTTCTTTACAACGAAGGTACATAAAAACATCTTTAAGCCTAAGTATGAAGCCATTCGCAAGCTGTAGGTGAAGATCTCCCACGGCTTCCACCTTGGCTTCAACTCCATTGGCCACTCTAATAGAACCTTTGTTTCTTGCTGTTGCCATCCTCGTTCGAAACCTTGTATACAATTTGCAACATGAATAGTTGCTGCAGAATCAATCCACCAAGTGGATCTAGAATAATCAACATACAATGATTCATTTACAAAAGTGATTAAGTTCTCACCTTGCTTTTTGTTCAGCATCATCTTCAGCCAATCTGGGCAGTCCTTCTTGTAGTGCTCCTTCTTCCCACAAGTGCATGCATTCATCCTTCTCAACTGTGGGTCTGCCCGGATGTGGCTGATGTCTTGCACCCTTGGCTTTTGCTTTGTTGGAGGGGTACTTAGGGCCTTTGCCCTTGTTATCTTTCACATGGTTGACAGGATATCCATCATGTTGGTTCTTGATTCTGTCCTCCTCCTGAATGCAATTGGCTATGAGCTGGTCAAGAGTCTAATCATTCTCTTTCATGTTGTAGTTACCAACAAGATTATCAAACTTCTTTGGTAAGGATAGCAACACAAAATGTTGCAGCAGTTTGTCATCAATGTTGATCTGCATGGGTCTCATCTTTTGAACCATGCCACTCATCTTGAGGATATGCTCCCTTACACCACTACCGGTGTACCTCTCATTAGTAAACTGCTTTAGTAGTTGTGTAGCATAAGTTCTGGAAGAACCAGTGAACTGGTTCTCTATCCTCTTGACGTATACAGCGATGGTCTCCTCCTCCGGCATTGAGCCCAAGATGGCGGGCTCAATAGTGTTCTTGACCAAAGCCAAGCACTTCTTGTTGTCTAGAATCCATCTCCTATGCTCAAGTAGATACACAAAGATGGTGGGAGCATAATCCCTCCGCCTCTATGCCCAAGACTCATCTGTCTCATCCGTGCCCCCGACTAAAGCAGGCGGCTCGTTGAACATGGGGTGTTCACAACCCACTCTACCTCGCCACGGATAAAAGCGAGGTCGATCCTCCTCTTCCACTCCCCATAGTTGTCGCCTTTCAGGACATGAATGTCCTTAAGGCTACCCATCGAGGAGGATCCTGAAAAACAACATGAGAAAGTGAGAACAATAGTCACAATAAAATCTACCATGCTATGTATTAAAGTCTACATCACCGTTGGGCAGAAAATAGACAAATAATACATAAACGGTCTAATATGACATTACAATTAACAACTCTAGTCAGTAAATCACAATGACATACAGCAGAAATCAATGCTACTAAAAATTAAATTTCTCCCGTTGGTTTGAAATTTAATTTTAGAAAACATCAATTTAATCCCGTAATTAATCTTGCAGCGAAAACAAAACATAAATCATAAATGAACAGTAGCAAAATATCTGAAATTTTATTCTCTGAAAAATTATCCTGTTGGTTCAAAAATTACAGAGAGAAAATTTAGTCTAATTAGTGCAGAAAACACTCAAAACAGACTTAAATATGGTCAAAAAACCATTCTGGTGATGTACTGTTCAAACTGTTAAAATGGGCCCATTTCTGATTTCCGCACGCGCCCATACGCCTGCGAATTTAGGCCCATTTACATTCTATGGCCCGTCTCTGTTTAAGCCCGTAAACAAAATAAAAAGAAAAGAAAAAAACTCAGGGCCAAACTTGGGGGTCAAGAAAAGTCCCTAATATAATCGGAGCAATTGTAATCGATCTCTCCAAGAAAATAGTAGGGATTATTCCCATCTACTTTTAGCTCTCGTGCGCCAGCTCTCTCTCTCTCCCTTGCGCCATAACATTCCCAACAAAGTCGACTTTGCTTGAACTAGTATACATACTTGGGTGAGCTCAACTGGAGCGCTAGGGCTATGTCCGTAACACCATTAAACAAAACTATAAGCACAACAATCTAATACTTGTAACACTGACCTTATGTTCAAATGGCTTGTTTGTTGTATACACTAAAGAAAAAAAACCTGGATTGATGGAGGTTGCTAGAAATTTTTGTGCAAAGCGTACGGATTGCAGTGGGATAATATATAGGCTAGGGACACCCCGCACATGTCTTAGGCGATGTCTAAGTTTGATTTTGACTTAGATGCAAGGTATGCCATGGCTCAAGCAGCATACTGCAAGTTGTGAATGTTTACAGAATGAGTGTTTTTTTATTAATGCCAAAACTTGAGTGTTATGCTTCCATGTAAGAGCAGAACATGACGTCACCGCCACCATCGACGGTGTATGCATGTTCGCGTTTTCCTAATCCACCAACACACACACACAAGACACAAACATCGCTTGGGAGCAAGGCCAGGCCAACATCTGGTCGCTGTACATGTACTCACCGGAGAATGGACTAGCTTGAACAAGAGAAATCTATGACTGGCCGCAGCTGTGACGCACTTACTCCCTCCTTTACTAAATTGTCGTCGTCATTGACTTTTTCGTGGCGTTTGACCATTCGTCTTATTTAAAAAATTTCTTCAAATACAAAAAGTAATATGCTATATTTTAAGTTTCTTTAGTGATAAATCATATTCCAACAAAATATATGACATTTGTTAAACTTTATTTGAATAAGACAAATGGTCAAACTTAACAAAAAAGTCAACGGTGACAACAATTTAGTAAGGGAGTAGTACATAATAGGAAATTACAGGCACTTGCAGCGGTTAGTAGGTGGGTGCTTTTAATCTCTGTTGTCTTTTATAAATTACATTTTTTCATTCATGAATTTAAGGTTCTCGTATGTCAAGCTGATCCAACACCTTTACTGAATTCGAGTTGTTTGGATGACTATTATAAGGCATGCCATACCAATTATTTTCATTTGTCAAAAAAGTATTTGTATCAATTATTTTTTGTACTTATAAAATTGCAAAATGTATCCGCATCAGAGATTTTTAGAAAATGACGTAATCAACGTATCCGTATCAGCCATACCGATACTGATACACGTATCCGTATCAGTGCTGCATAGTCTGTTAGTGTTTTCAACCTTCATTATTTATGTGCAAGTGAATGACACATGAATATATCTAACTATTATTTTCTATTGCTCAGAATGTGTCATCACTCTGATGCCTCAGATCAAGTCGGCTATCTAAACCCAACTACATACAATTGGCCAAAGCCTGATCAATCCTAACCTTACCGATAAGCATCCCTTAATGATCAGAAAGAAGATAACCAAAAACACAAGGAAACAACTACCTACCCAAGTGGTTAGGGATGTAAGAAATGTTACAGCAACCTACATCGGCAGACTTATGTACAAGGGTAGAGATAGGACGATGCAATATTATGGCTCCATACAACTTTGAGTAAGTTTTCATAACCTGCTTGTGCAAATAATTATTTCGCTTAGAATATAACACAATTACATATTTGTATAGCAACCATTGGACTGCTTTCATGATACATCCAAACCTTGTGGGAGTTTGGGTGTTTGACTTTTTAGATCATGATATAATGAGGTACGAGGCTTTCGTGGACATTCCGAATAGGATTAGGATTGGAGAAGGGGAGTATAGTATTAGGATTTTTATTGTATGCAATTATGTAAGTATTAGGAGTTTTATTGCGTTACTACTATAGTGGTTTCTTTAGCTCAATAAACATTTTATTGCATTACTACTATAGTGGTTTCTTTAACTCAACCAACATGTATTAATTCCATACTTCACATGCGCAACCACGTTATGCTTTCCGCCAAAAGAGAATTCCTATATAGAAGTAAGTCCACTCGAGTTCATTGCATCTAAGCTGCTCCGCTTCATGCTTCATGAGTTCTGTAGTGAAGAAGGTAAATATTTTGATCTAGAGTGATGTTGCAATGCATAAAGAACTTTATGATTGTGATAGCAATAACTTGCATGATTATGTCGCTAATTAGATATTGGTGTCTCAGCCTGCAATATCAGTCAGGTAACATCATCATGAACGATATTACAATAAACACTGTAAAATCGGGCGACGTGATGTCACCTATCCGATATTGCAAAGTGAGTCAGCAATATCGGGCTATGTGATGTAAGTTGCCCGATTATTCTTGGTGCCACTGCAATATCGGACAGCTGATGTCATGTTGTTCGATATTGTTGGTATTGAGTTGCATGCACCAACCAGTTCACCCAAAAGCCTAAGCTGATAGGGAAAGGTGGGCAATTCACTTATACTCCAACACTCCCCCTCACGTGCAGGCTTCCTCGGGTCTCAAACGTGGAATATTGGAGTGGGCTGCAATTTATTTAATTAATCGCGCTAGCCAGGATTCGAACTCGAGACCTCCGGCTCGATACCATATTGAGTTGCATGCACCAACCAGTTCACCCAAAAGCCTAAGCTGATAGGGAAAGGTGGGCAATTCACTTATACTCCAACAGTTGGGTTTGCTACAAGAGCGGTTGGCCTCGCCGTTATAGAAAATCCGACCTGCAATAACGTGTGCGTTGTAGTGGCTCGGATGCCATTTTTCCAGGCTCAAAATGTCCGATATTGCAGGGCCGAATTATAGTAGTATTGGTGACTTTGGTTTATTGCTTGTTGAACCCACCAAGCATCTGCATATATGCTTTCAGAGCCCCTAGTAATATTCTATCTTTCTGGCGTACCTAATCCTTACATTCTTTTCTACACAAAGCTGGCATTCTTGGTGAAGGGTTGATGCAAATAATTCGGCATGCTATAGGCGCGTGGTTCACAAAAGGCGCATCACGACCATATGCCAGGACTAGGCAACATGTACGTCAACGTTTCGAACAACACATTAAAATACCATGTAAGTGGTTTCTGAGGAAGACATCTCTCGTTTCAAATAGAATTTTTTTAAAAAATTTATGACGGTCTGCTAGATTGTGCAAAGCTGCCTCATAGTAGATCTCAGACGGTATAAGTTGGTCAGTTGTTTGGATGCCCACTGCTACGATTTCACTGTGTGTTGTTTGTAACACTTGGTGTGCTGGATTACAAACAACTTGCCCATAAGTTAGATTATTTGGATAAATTTCACTTTATATAAGCTGAGTAGTCTTATAAGATCCGAGGCAAACTAATGGTTCGACGAAAGTATTGATCAGGCAAAGCTTATGTGATGCACCAGACCTTTCACATATACACAATCTTTACACTTACTGTACTATCACGGGCCAAGTGCCTTCTAGCATGCATATGTCCCATACCTGAATGGCAAGGAAACCAAACATGACGGAGGTGAAATCTTGAAAACACGTGGACAGGTGAATGCCCTCCTGGATTTCCATCAAAAGATACCGCAGAATGCTGTGTAGCTTGAGCGATACTCCACAGCTAGAACTTTTTTTATATATACCACCACTTTTCGCTTTTTCTTTTCTTTATTATTCTGAAGAGGGAGGAATCTTCTATTACGCTTAGCGTTCTCAGTAGCACGCGCCCCTATGATGGCACCCGATGAATTCAAACCCACTAACCAGGGAAATTTCGTGGTCTTTGCCACATATGTTCCACACGACTTCGCTGGTGACCATCACGCCTTGTGGGAGCCGTGTCTCCCACCTGTTCTACACCGGCGCCCCATCTGCGCGCAGTGAGCTTTTGTGGCCTACGGCGGTCACGCGAACGGCCAGGGCGGTGCCTCCGCCACCATTCCGCATCATTCCAGCCGGTAATACACCGCCCCGGCCGACCAGGGTGGCCCAGTGCGGCCTCCTCGATCTCCTGCACCAGGGCATCGTGTGCTGCCCTGTTCATTTTCCAAAGAAAAAAAGATACACCCTAAAACAAGAAATAAAAAAGATTTTATGAAGCATAAAGGAAACACCCATCTCTAATTTAAGATTTAAACCCGAAGATCGATTTCACAATAATACCATCCGAGCTAGGCTCAATTTTCATGTGTTTTCATATACTCACCTGTACAGCTCAAGAGAGAACTACAAACATGATCCCTTTCGCATATGTTGTAACATGCAAGTTGTTTTTTTTTCTGTTGATAAAAGAATTATAATATAATGGTGTACTATGAAATTATCTCCATGTGACTGAAAGGTGTAGAGTATAGACCTGCAACTCTTACATTATATTCTAAATAATAGTGGTTTTCTAGAAAATATTGTTTCCATCATTCTCTACAACCATTTTATGCCAAGACAAGACGTTTCATGTTTTATCATCCCGTTCAGCCTTTGCAATTCCAATGACTGAAGCTCTTCTACTTAGCAGTGAAGGAAAGAAGATAAAGTCATTTTTATTGAAATAGGGGTCTTTCATGTTTGGGTCAACGGAGACAAGAAAGGAACCTCCATAATACAGCCCAACTGATTCGTGGCAATCCATGCAATCCTTTCATGTGCCTATATATAGACTACAGAGGAGCAAAACCATCGTCACAAAACAATCAAACTGGTAACCACACTTAACGAACAAATAAACCCCACACAGCTCTCCCGAAGAGGGATCAAGAAGAGCCTGTACCAGTTGGAAGCATGGCCATCACTGCTCTGAAGCTTCCAGTTTTTGGTGTCTTCTTGATCTTTGCCTTTCTTCAAGGTCAGTTTAGAAATTCGAACATAGGAGTCTTCTTCACACAATTTTATCATCACCGCAGGAGCCTGTTTAAATCAATTGAACTTTTGTATATCCTCAAAATTTGAACTACTAATTAAATTTCCCTTTTATTGTAAATATGTGTAGGATTGTTCCCATACTTTGTTGCACATATTCTCTGTTGATTCAAAGTTCATATCGTTTTTTGTTGATTTTAATACGGATGAGCCACAGGAACAAATGGGCAACAGTGTGACTCATCAAGCATCCAAGTGCAGACCATCAACACGGGCACCATGTTCTCTGGAGATGACACGGTTTTCGAAGTACAGGTGAAGAACCAGTGTCCGTGCACTGTTCGAAACGTCCGCCTCAACGGCGGAGGGTTCACAACAACGATGGGAGTTGACCCAGCAGTGTTCCGTGCAGATGACGGAGGTGTCTACCTTTTGAATGGCGGTGGGTCGATCGCGAGCATGGCCACCGTTAGCTTCCAGTATGCCTGGGATCACTTTTTCCAGTTGACTCCGACAAGTTTGGAGGTAGACAGCCAGTGCTAACAACTAGTATTGTTCAAGTCCTGGGTGAAATAGGATTCCAATAGATAACTGTTGCTTGTGATTCTGTGTTTTAGTGTGGTATGCAATGTCTGGCACAATAAAGTTTGTCAGGGGTGATCCTGCTGTATAAATATACTATAGTCGAGAGTGGTATGTAACTTAACGTGAGTGGCTAGTTTCGGAAGCAAACTTCACTTGGTTTGAACAGATGATGTTTTCTGGACTTGGTTCTTTAGCTACAAATACTGTTTCAGAGTTTTTTTCGAAATGTGAGCAGGAGCACTGCTCTTCCATTTAAGAAGAAGTAAGCACGAGTCCCGAAATATTACAAAAGGTAGTTTACATATTTGAACGAACATTGTGCTTATCAGTCACCAGGAATGTTCTAAGTACGACTGTGCAGCCAGACAGCTAATTACCACAACCTCTTGCACCATACTTCATGTACACCTACGAGTTCTTTTTGTTTTTCAAGGGAACTCTACGAGTTCGATTGCTCTCTTGCCATTTGTAGTTCCTCAGTTCTTCATACGTTGAAAAAGAAGTTATGTTTTACATCTTAAACAAAGTTCTTTTTAATGCATTCGTGGTCCATATTATATAGGATGGTTCTCTTATTCTTTCCATGAAATAAATGCCGCATCCTTGATATCATGGTAGCTTGTTTCAGTTCACTTGGGATTGCAAGAATTTCAGTGGTAAAAGAATTTCAGAGAAAAAAACGCTGGATACAAGAGAAAAAAATCTTACAAGGCGTTAGCTCTCTAGGGACGAAACGGCAAAAAAGGCACAGAAACAAATTGCATCCTTCATTATCGTGCCACTTGCTGGGGCTATACGCTACTCATTATTCACAGGTAATGGTGGTCATACATGGAACATATAGATCGATTAATAATGACTCAGTCGGAAGGGTCAGGCAACCAGCTAATAACCAAGAGCTTCAGCATATGTGCATGAAGAATTTTTCTCTCTAATCTTTAGGAACTGGAGAACATAAAAAACTCGGCCGGTGGGGGAAAGCCCGCTCCCATGGTATTTTAATTAAGAAGAAACTCTCAGTTTCCCCGATCGAGAACACCCCGCCACCCCCCGAACCCTGGTCCCGCCCTGACACTAGGAACAGACTTACCGTTAGAGACTGTTACCTGGGCCACAACCACAGGCCGGAAACGGGCTGCTACCACTAGTGCTGTGGCTTGCGGGACCAGCGAGGGGGATTTTTTTAACCCAGACTGAAATTCGCCCCACCGGGGGTTCGAACCCAGGACCTGGGAGGTGCCGCCGGTAGCACTTAACTGCTAGGCTAGAGACCCCTTGGCAACAGGAGAACATATAGTGCAGAAATTATTGACGATCCATGCAACTAATAAACAATTAATTCCTGCTGGCTGCAACTCAAATGTTATTCATGAAACAGGGACATGAACAAAGGCCATGACCGAACTTTTGGTTGCTAGAGATTGTATATATTTGCATCCATTTCATAGCAAGGTGAAGTTATATGTTCTACTTCTGATGATTAAGTCTACATACAAATTATTTCTTCATATACATATATCGTAACTACACCATTCATTATGTTATAACCTGTGATAATGCAACCTAAAGACTATCACAGCAAGGATTGCAAGTCACTACTTAAACAAGCTCTACATGTACGTCTTGTCTGAAATAGGAAAACCAAGAAACGACCAATCGACCATGGTTGCATCTCTGTAAGTTCTGTTTATTGCACTCTTCTTCTTCGCTATCTTCAATCTAGGGTCCCCCTCTAAATGTAGTCGTGGAAGCACAATTTCCCTTAGCTGTCTCTAGTTAAAACCCCGAGCTATTCGCAGCATCGTAGTTTTGATAAGTACACGCTATGCTGCATGACCACTGGCTACAGCTCCACCAACCGGAGACCAAAAAACAAAAAGCAAATGAAACCAATGAGAGTGAGCAAAATATTCTCCTTTCATCACCACTACATAATATACCAGGTTGGAGAGAGGATGGTAACGCAACACACCAATGTATTGGTCACTTGGTTACAATATTGCTTGTCAAACCAGCCAAGTGCTTACTGCAGTAAGCATCTGCATATATGCTTGCAGAGCGCCCCAAATATTCTGTCTTACCGGCCTACCTAATCCTTACATTCTTTTCTGCACAGAAAGCTGGCATTCGTGATGAAAGGTACATTGAAGCAAATAATAAGTCGCGCTAGTCGCTCGTGGTTCACGGAAGGAGTATCAAGACCACAAACCAGGACTAGGGAATAGGTACGTCAACGTTTCGGGCAACATAGATTAAAATAAAACGGAAGTATTTTCTGACAAAATGGTCTATTTTTCCAGTACTAAATCATATTTAACATCTATAAGGTTCTGCTAGATTGTGAGAAGCTGTCTTATAGCTAAATATTGTTGAAATTTGGTTGGTATTAGTTGGGCACTTGTTTGAATGCCCAAGCTCTGCAGCAGTTTGTAGCTAGAGATTGTTAAAAGCTGTAATACCTCAAAGGAGACCGCTCATTAGATTGTAAAACTCTGGGATTCTGACCTAGGCCCAAAATTTAGATTCTTTGGATAAGTTTGAACTTATGTATACTGGGTGTAATGTTATAAAATGTGAGGCAATCAATAGATGTCACTGTCGAAAATTTCCATTCATTCTATGTTTTTTTTTTGGTCCCGGGTAAGTGGATTACTCGACTATTACTGGCTAAGTGGCTTTCAACTTACATATGTCCTAAATCTGGATATGGATGGTAACTAAACCAAACATAACAGGTGAAATCTTGGAAACTTCTGGACAGGTAAATGCCCTCCCCTCCTGGACTCCATCCAAAGATACCACAGAATATTGTGTGGCTTGAACGATGCTCTACACTCCACAACGTCAATTTTTTATTTATTTATGCTACCTCTTTATGCCTTTTCATTTCTTTTTATTACGGAGAGAGGAATCTCCCTTTTTTTCTGAACGAGCTGCTGCTATGCCTTGTCGCTGATGGTAGCGCTGTATGAATTCAAAACACTGACCAGGGAAACTTCGCATTTCTTTCGACATCTCTTCTGTACGACTCTTGTCCGTGATCACCAGACCTTGTAGGAGCTTCATGCATTTGTTACAAGATATACGCCAGTGGCTCATTTGCAGTAAGATTTTGTGGCCCACGGCAGTTACGCGAGATCACCACAGTTCATGGCCATGGCGGTGCCTCCCCCATCATGCCGCGTCATTCCTGGTGGCTATTGACTAGCCCAGCCGACCAGAATGGCCCAGAGCCACCTCCCCAACCTCATCTTGTGCATTCAGACTTGTCGTCGTCATGGCTTGACACGGCTAGACATCATGTTCCTTGTTGATCTCGATCTTGCAAAAATGAGGTTACACAATGTGAGCTCTTATTAGGTTTTCTTCCATGACGTAAATATTCGGCACTGATAAAAAACTGATAAATATATTAACTTTTCGCATATGTTGTAAAATAACATATTTGGTTATCTAATGGTCCATCATTGCAGAGATAAAACATAATTAGGGGTGTTTTCAGGTCCAAAATAATGGCTATTATTTTCCCTCAACTAATGGCCATTAGTTGGATCTAACGGTGTAGATTAAATTTTAGAAGATAATAACTAATGGTCATTAGTAAGGGTAATATTGTCAAAATAATATGATTATAATACAAAAATTCATCATAACTAATAAGTTAGTCAATTTTTACATGAATTTGTTATAAAATATTTATTTTAAATTTGATTAATCATCATCATTATTATTGTAGTCAAGTTTTAGTGTATTTAACACAAGTTTGTATGATAAAAAATATTAATTTTTTAGTGCAATTACTAAACTACCCTTGAACTAATGACCATTAGTTCAGGAAAAATAATGACCATTATTTTGGACCTGAAAACCTCTCAATAATTAATATATAGTGTGAAGTTGTGCCTGAAAAGAGTAGTATCCAGAACATTTTTCTTTGATACAAAAAAAGGAACATGTGGAACATATGACTATACATTAGTTATTTAAAGTAAACTTACAACACCAATATAATATATATATATATATATATATACATATACATATACATATACATATATATATATCATCGATAAAGGTTTTCTAGAAGGTAGAAAATATTATTTCCATTACTCTCTCTGCCACATGCATGAAGTTTCACGTTTTATGTCCCCTTCGGCTTTGCTATTCCAATGACTGAGCTTCATGTACTTAGCAGTGAAGGAAACAAGATGAAGTCATTTTTTATAGAAACATGGATTTTCTTGTTTGGGTCAACGGAGACATCAAAAAATGAACCACCAGAATGCCTAATAGATTCGTAGCAATCCATGCACTCCCTTCCATATGTGCCTATATATAGAACAGAGCTAAGCAAAACCATCGTCACAAATCATCAAGCTGGTACTAACCAACTGAACGAACAAATAAACTCTACACAGATCTCCATTAGAAAGATCAGGAAGAACATTCATACCTGTTTCAAGCATGGCAATCACTGCTTTGAAGCTTTCGGTTATAGGTTTCTTCTTGATCATCGTTTTTCTTCAAGGTCAGTTTAGAAATTTGAATACGAATAATCCATAATCAAAATCTATTGCTTCACACAATATCTACCGGTTCTTCTTCACACACATAAACTTTTATTATCATCACTGAGGGAGTCTGTTAAGATCAGGTGAACTTTTGTATCTACTCCAAATTTCAACTACTAATGAAACTTCCCTTCTGTGAGAAATACGTCATGAATTATTACTTTACTTCTCTGCACATGTTCTCTGTAGTTTTGTTTTTGGTTTTAATACATACCAGCCACAGGAACAAATGGGCAGCAGTGTGACGCATCAAGCATCTAGGTGCAGACCATCAACATGGGCTCCACAGTGTCCGGTGGCGACACAATTTTTGAAGTGGAGGTGAAGAACCAGTGTCCATGCGCGGTCAGGAACGTCCGCCTCAACGGTGGAGGGTTCACAACGACGATGGGGGTTGACCCAGCTGTTTTCCGTGCAGACGACGGAGGTGTCTACCTTTTGAATGAAGGCGAGCCTATCGCGAGCATGGCCACCGTTAGCTTCCAGTACGCCTGGGATCACTTCTTCGAGTTGACTCCCAGGAGCTTGGAGGTCGGTAACCAGTGTTAATTACATGTATTATCCAAGTCCTAGCTGGATAACTATTGCGTGTGATTCTGTGTTTGAGAGTGATAGATAAAGTCTGGCACAATAAAGTTTGTCAGGGTGGATCCTGCTCTATAAATATGATATAGTTGAGATTGGTACGGTGGATGGCTAATTTCTGAAGCAAACTTCAGCTGGTTTGGAAAAGATCATGTTTTCAGGATTTTTTTTTGAAGAATATGTTTTCAGGAAGCAATATATGTAGTTTCTGTTACACTACATTGTGCTAAACAAAATGCTGGATATAAAACAAATCCTACAATCTATTTGGAGGCGGTTAAGATGCTAGCTCTCTAGGGATGAAGCAGCATAAAGGCAGCAACAAACACTACGGAAAATCGAGGAGCTGCCGTGTGCCAGGCACACGGCGAAGGCCCTTTCGCACACGGCAAATAAGTTTGCCGTAGGTGGCCCACAGCGAACGCCGATGGCGGCAGTCCGCGACAGCAAAGCTGCCTTCGCCGTGTGCCAAAGCACAGGCACACGGCGAAGTATTTACCGTGCGCCAGCGTCAGCACACGGCGAAAATAACAGCGTCGTCAAATTTGTTTGCCGTGTGCTAGATCATAAGCACACGACAAAACATTTTGCGCTTTGCCGTGTGCCATAGGCGCAGCACACAGTGAAACATTTTGCGCTTTGCCGTGTGCCATAGGCGCGGCACACGGTGACATATAGACTATGTCGTGTGCCATTGGGTGTGGCACACGGCAAATACATGGTCACTTTGTCATGTGCCCTCCCTGGTACACTGCAAAATGACTAAACTGAAATGCCAGTATGGTCACTTCGCCGTGTTTCAGGCCCCCGGCACACGGCAAACCGACCATCAGGTTTGATTTTTTTCTGTTTTTTTAGCCCCGGTCACCTCGATTACATTTCAAACAGCACATATATCAAACACATCACAAATATATCACATAATCATCAATTCATTGCACATGACATCGCACGACACATATATCACAAATAAAACACATTTATCATCCATTTGTCTCATAACATCAAAACTATCGTCACAAACATCACATAACGTCCATATGCCGTCCACGAGTACAACAAACCATGATTTCATTGATGTGGGTCGAAGGGTGGTGGCTCGAACGGCGGTGGGTTGAAGGGCGATGGGCCGAGGGGCGGCACTTGTGGGAACAACTGCTGTGCGGCAACGTAGATGACATGTTCACCGAGGCATTCAATGCCGCCGATAAGTTCTGCAAAAAAGTAGAGAAGTTTGCAAACAAGAAAAAAATCATTTTAGTTAAGATCGTAAGTTTATACACGCTATCTAATTATCTAGGTTATCTTAGTCTCTAAGTGATTGTAAATGGAACAATGTTTCTTGATTACTAAGTCTCTAGGTTATGTAAGTCTCTAATTCTTGAAATGAATCAACAAGGTTACAAAATAAGTTACCCGAGGAGTGACTGGAAACACATGAGACATAGTTGGAGGCGGTGGCGGTGGTCGCTGTCGGTGTAGGGGGATTGGGGGTCCCCCTAACCGCGCGTGGGCCGCTTTCAGCCCACGGACGAAGACGGCGGCTGCGGGACGAGGGAGTCCACGAAGCCCACGAAGCCCGCGAAAGCCGGAGGAGTGGGAGCGTCGGAGGGTAGGAAGCTTCCCGGTAGCTTCCTCCGGCGCCCCAACCACCCGGAGTTAATGCGGCACTCAAGTGCTCGTGGCGACGGTCGCAGCCCGACGGGACGTGCGCGCGCCTTCCCCATGCGCCGTATCTCGGGAAGCCACGCTGCTACAGCGCCAGGAGGACTCGGAACCAATAGGAGAGAAGATGCTTGGAGTCCAAATCCAGCAAAGAAGATTGTAACAGATTCCGTCGGGATCTGGTCGGGATATCCCAAGGAAGGACCGGACCCCCACAGGGCGTCCGGGTACCCCTCCGGGTACTTGTACAGTACCCCTCTCCTCACTCTATAAAAGGAGGGGGTGCCCCCTTGTAAAAGACGGAGACCAATCAATACACACAAGCAGGACGTAGGGTATTACGCATCTCTTGCGGCCCGAACCTGGGTAAATCCTTCGTGTTCTTCATTCGTTCAATCTTCCGCGCTAGTTGAAGTAAATCCGACCTTCCCCGATCCTACCCGAACGGAGCCTTGACAGGCCCCCATTTGGAGGTGTGCTCACACACCGACAGTCGCCCTGCTGCCAACTCAGCTTGCATGTAAGCAATATAAGCAAACAAGTTAGCCACATCCCCCTGCTGTTGTGTCGATTCCTCCTGTCGCTGCCTTCTCTCTTCGGCGAGCTCGGCCTACAAACGTTTCCATTGAACTGTTACAATACAGTGATAATACGTGATTAGAAATTGAATAATTATTTAGTGAAGCAGAAATAACTTCAGGTCTCTCGCACTTGCAGATCTGCGGTGGTCCGGCGTGGGCGTATGGGCGGGGCAGTGGCTGGGTCCCTCGCCCGAAGCTGTGAGAGGGTGGGGCAACTGCTCGTGTCCATAGTCCTCCTGCCCCTCATGGCCACCTCAGCATCAATAGGGTGGGCGGTCGGATCCCACTCCGAGCCATAGAGTTGTGTACCCACCTCCGTATATGCAATGATGCAGGAGTAGATGGAGGGGTTGCTGTAAGCCGACGGAGGGTTTTCGGGATCGTAGGTGGCCCGAGTAGCCTTTTCATGGTGGGCCATAGCCCAGCCCACGAACTCGGGGCACTCAGCGCCTCCATGTGAACGGGACTGCAGAAAACTAACAACAAGTTCATTACTATTTATGCATAATTAGGATATAAAATAAAGAAATGACTCTGCATACCCATCGAGCCCTGTACTCTTCGTTGCTAAGGCTGCCTTGGTGGTGAGATGGACCGGACATCAGCGCACGCTGGGCCAAGCCCAGCGTTGTGCAACTCCTCTCACTCGGGTGAGAACCACTTGTCCACTATGCGTTCCCAGCACAAATCGTCATTACGGCACCACGGCGCAGGCACCTACACGGGACGGATGAGAGACATGTGAAAAACTCAAATGAAGCAATGCATGAACTCGGAGATAAATCTATATTTACCTGCAAGTATTGCTCCCGTGTGAGTTTCACAGTCCTAGCCGCTTCTTTGGTTATCTTTTTGCGAAGGATATGGCCATAGTAGTTAATGACGCACCGAACATGTGCCTCGTAGCGCAGGTCCGTCACGAGCTTACGACATCGGTTGTGAGCCACAACCTTAGCCATCTCCTCGTACTCCGGCTCACAAGTATAGAATTCCTGCATGTAGACATAGTGTGTTCAGTCATTGTTGCATAATTGTACAATTAATGCAATGAATCAAAAGCGTAGAGCGAGAAAGACTTACCCATAATTCTGACACCACTCGATCTGCCTTGTTGACGGAGCTCCTGTTGAATCCGTCGATTTGCTCGGTGGCGACGCGATAGTGCTCCCAAGTCCACGCTGGCTCGTACATTTCACCAATGTCAACCTGACCTGGGAAGTGCTGCCTAACCAAAGCACCAAGGATGTGGTTCACCTTGCAATTGTGACTACCTGCGGTGATCACTTTCCAACTCCTACGAAAAGTGATTAAGAAAAAATATTAGTTTTGATATTAATAAATATTTCCACATTATCAAATGAAAGAAGTAGTCATAAGTTACTTACGCTGGCATTACTGGTCGAATTACCGGCTGCGTGGACACGGGTATAGGCCTGTCGGGGAGTCACGTAGGACCCCACAGCCACACGGTAGGCTGCTGCTCTGCCTGCTTCCCCTCCTGCTCCTCCTCACCCTCCTGCCCGTCCCCCTCCTCCGACTCTCCCTCCTGCCCTCCCCCCTCCTCCAAGTCCCCCTCCTCCTCCTCCTCCTCTCGCCTCCGGCCGGGAAGGTGGTGCTATGGACCTACTCCGAGTCACTCGACCCTTGGCCTTATTGCCACCGCTCCCGCTGCCCCTAGTGCCACCGCTCCCGGTAGCCTTAGAGCGACTCGCTCCCGTTGGCCACCCTCCCCGGCCCAAGCCTCGTGTGGACCCGTGTGGTACATCCGAGTCCGGCAAGCTGTCTCCTCCAAACAGACGCGCATCGTCGCTGTGGCCCACAGCCCACTATCTTTGTCTAGTCACCTACAATTAAAAAGTTGGGAAAACAGTCAGCATATGAAATAAACAAGACATGATTAGAAACATGCATATAAAGAAAATATATTGTTGAAGACATAATAATGGCTTACATTTATTAGAAATAATCACCCCAATCGGGATTAGTTGGATCGTCCGACTGATCATCACTATCATACATATCGAGATCACATTCTGGCACATGCTCCGGCGGAGGAATATCCTCTTGAATGCCTAATTGTAAATTCTCAAGTAATTTTAAGTCCTTCGCAGTGGAAACAACATCGCCGACGTCCTCGTCATCAACTCTTTCATCATCCTCGACATCAACCCTTTCATCATCCTCATCTACTTCCATTTACATTGCTCCGGTTAGGTCTATCTCAAAACGCCCTTGTAACCCAACTTCTTGAAAGAATTCTCCGTCATACATTTTATGGTCTATATTGTAATCTTCATTATTTGGGACAGGTAGTCTACCGTGTGGAGATACCTCGTGCACAACGTCCCAACCTAGAAGACGTTCGTCGGCTTTGCACGGGTATGAGACATAATACACTTGTGTTGCTTGTTGAGCCACAATATAGACATCGTCTCCTGCATATAAGGATGATTGTCGAATTTCAACAAGTCCAATACTAGGTGTCCGTCGTACTTGGTTAGGATCAAACCAATGACATTTGAATATGACAGGCTTCGAGAGGTTTGCAACTAGTGAACGAGAGTTCGTATATTTCTTCAATTATTCCATAGTACTCGATCCCATCATCGGCTTTCGTACAAACTTGGAAATTTGTGGTACTCCGATTGGGCCGACTTTCATCGTATCTCTTAGTGTGAAAGCCATATCCATTTACGTCATAGGCGTTGTACGACATTACCCTATATTCACACCCATTTGCAACCTGTCTCAGCTCGGGAATCATTGACGCATCATTTTTGCTCTTTTGTTTGAACCAAGAAATGAAATCCGACATTCCACGTCCCGCACCTTTTTTAAGAAGGGCATCAACATCCTGAGGAGTCGGTGCCCTATTTCTCTGCCAGAATTGATGAGTAAATTCTCTGTACAAAAGAAAAACGAGATGAGTTAGATGCAGATTAGTAACCATCCGTTACAAATAATGTATGTGCAATATCAACTTACTGTAAGTATGGCTGCACTTCAGAAAGGTTGGTCAACACATACAACATGATAGTGTGGAACTCTTCATGTTTCAAGGTCTTAGGAGTCCCACCACATGCACTTCCAAGTTGCCCTATGAATAGGCTGAGATTGCAATCATTTTCGTTGACATTGTTGCGAGGGCGTGGATTGTGCACGCTTGGAAGGGTTTCAACATAGTATTTTTGATGTGTACGGGGGTGTCCCGATCTTCCAAAAGGTTTCGATAAACAGCGATTTGGCGGAGGCTTGACACAAATCGATCCGGCTTCCGAACAACACGTTCCGAACCCCGCAATCGCAGCACCACGTCTCCTCTGGTTATCAACCATGCAAGCACGATTGACCTCGCCAAGAAGGCTAATCCTTATCTGCGAATCGAAGAACACAAGCAAGAACAAGATAGAAGCAACCAAATTGCAAATATATGATTAAACTCACGAGTTGGGGTCTCACAAACCGATAAAACGGCGAAACTGTTCTTGACAGAATAATCTAAGCAAAACCCAAACCCTAAGGAAGGAGCGGCGGCTGCTTATGAGGTCCCTAGGGTCGTCCATCTCACCCTAGACGCAGCCCTAAGTGGGCTCAACAAAATACACGGCCCAAAGGCCAAAAGACGGTGGTGCAACACCGGGACAGTTTCTGGACGTCTTAGTATTTCGGCAATTCCCGGCTTCTCGGGACGAATTTTGATATGAGACCAGCGCCAATGGAAAGGTTATCAAATTATCTTTCCATCCATATAAAGAACGTCCCAAACGGACTTCGTATGCGACCAGGGCGTCCGTTTTGGTGCAGGCTGTTTCTGGACTCCGAAACAGAATCGAAGTCGACTTTGTTTGGGCCTCCAACTTGACATGGACGTCCTTGCTGGCCCTCCACGCCTCTAACCTCCTCCTTAACCATATTATCATCATCTCCATGGTTCCTAACAATAATTAACTCATTAGGTAGTAATATATTCTCAAATATAAATAAAGAGATCATTAGGAACATGCTCACCCGTAAATTCAATTGTCGTGCTCTAATCTTTGTCCTTGAATTATGTATGTGTATTGGAGGAGTGTTAGTTATATCCGAGGGCGTGATGTCCTCATCATCCTCCCCTTCTTGATGAAAAGCCATCCTCGGCATCGCTGGTGCTTGAATGATTATTTCGAAGGATATCATTTCCTTATTGTTCTCTCCTTGAAAGCAATATGTTCTCGGTTTGACCATAGTTTTAGAAGATATCGTAGGTGGAAACCACCAATGCTTCCCTTCTTGTGATTGACCCTGTTTCTTAAAAACAAAACTAGGTGCAGTTGACATGACATGTTCAATGATGATGGAGACTGTTAATTGATTACTTTCTTGCACAACACAAGGTAGCTTTGGATATGAGGTAATATAAACTCTATGTACCATATACACACCATTATGATCATTTTTGCCTATAGCATGAAAATTGTTTCTTGTCAGCAAAGGCAATTCAGATTTAGAAAATATTCTCCTCTCTATAGAATTTAAATCACAAAGAGAGTCAAATTCAATATAACCCAAAGTATTTAGAGAAGACAGCAATCTTCGCTCATCATTTTCACAAGTAATGGAAATCAAATGCTTAATTTCAGCACAAGCATCTGAATCAGAAGAACAAGTATCAAGTTCATGTATTTGTTGTGGCAAAGGTATAAGTGAAGCACTAGCACACAACACCTCTTTATCACAAGGAACAGCAAGCAAATCATCATGTGACAAAGATAAATTCAGAGATGGTTCCACTAACAATTGCTCTATGATAGCATGGTTTGTGGAAAAATTCAACACATCAATATAATTCTCACCTTCTGCGAGTGTAGCACAAATGGAATTACCTGTGTTCTCAGCAAGAGTAATAGTTGTATTATGAAGTGATGGTTCTGAATTTGCACATGAGCTCGTGAACACCTCATTTTCTTCCACTGTATCCTCATCCTTTTGTATATCCTGAAAGGTATTAGCTGGAACAATAGGCAAGAAACTTTGTTGTTCTTCTATCAATTCAGATTTAGATGAAAGTGTTGGATCATATAAACCCTCCCATTCTTTTCTAAAAGGCTCATTCTTTCTCCCCTCAAATCTTTCTAGATCAGCTTCTAAAATTTCGGCAGCACTCATAGGTTTAAGAATTATTTTAGTACCATTATGTTTCAAAGAGTATCTATTAGTAACAATATTGTGCAGAACATTGTTTCTATCAATCCAAAGTTTACCTAGCAACAAATGACATGCTTGCATAGGCACTATATCAAAATCAGCATAATCCATATAATTACCAATAAAAAAATTGATACGTGCAATTTTTGTTACCTTAATCTTCTCACAACAATTTACCCATCGAATATAGTATGGATGTGGGTGCGGTTGTGTGGTCAAGCCAAGCTTCTCGACCAACTCAGCACTTGCAATGTTGTGGCTAGTTTCACCATCAATTACGACACGACAACGTCGATTCATCACAACAAAGAAAGTTTGGAATAAATTATTGACTTGATTTTGCTCCATCTTCTCCATTTGAGAACTCAACACTCGTTGTGCTAGAATACTCATATCATCACCTGTCATTGTTAGCAGCAAACAAGAAAACACACAAAGTATATTTTCCTATCACTACTATGTATGAACAGTGAAAACTCTCAATATGCAAATGGAAGCATCTAACCAAGCTCTTATAAGGTTCTTACTATCAGCAAAGCAAAGGATACCTGGAGAGTGTGAGCCAACAATTGCGAGGGTCAAAACCTGTGATTGTTCAGAAGGATATATGTGGAGTTTGGATAGGCAAAATATAGCAGCAAGGAATTGCAAATTTTCAATTCAGAATTGTAAAACTGAATAATAGTCCCAGTCTAGTCTATATTACCAGTCTAAACTTATCTCGGACCTAGTTTAAGCAAGCAATATCACAACTCAACTCAAGGGACTCAAAAGGATGAAACAATTCTGATAATTTTCTTTTTTTTTCCTTTTTACTCTCGTTCTTCTCTCTCTTTTTTTTGTGGTGTGGCTTTTCCTTTTCTTTTTTTTCACCTTTCTGCCTTTTACTTTCTTTTTTTCCTTTAGAACAAAACTGCAGCAAGAGCTAGCTACTCTATAACTCAAATGAAGCATCTAACATGAGCTCATAACGTGGAGGGAAAAAGAAAATCTTTCCTCTCTTTGTTCTTCTTTTTTTGCACCTAAAATTGGAACGATGCTACTGTTCTCTCTGCAAACTATTGGGAACTCAAGAACATACCCAAAACTAGACCGTGAACAAGTTCAAGCTTAAACACAACGACACAACAGGGACTAAAATTCAGAGACACAATCTGAAAATAAAAAATTGCGAGGCACAAAGGGGATATAGGACAGCAGATACACAACGAATAACTATTTTTGGAGGGCAATTTTCTGGAGTTTAGGACGAAACAAAATAACGAAGATAGGGGGAACCTGACGGTGCACCTGAAGCTCTGATTACCACTTGATATGGACTAGGATGTCCCGATCTTCCGAAAGGTTCCGATAAACAGCGATTTGGCGGAGGCTTGACACAAATCGATCCGGCTTCCGAACAACACGTTCCGAACCCCGCAATCGCAGCACCACGTCTCCTCTGGTTATCAACCATGCAAGCACGATTGACCTCACCAAGAAGGCTAATCCTTGCCTGCAAATCGAAGAACACAAGCAAGAACAAGATAGAAGCAACCAAATTGCAAATATATGATTAAACTCACGAGTTGGGGTCTCACAAACCGATAAAACGGCGAAACTGTTCTTGACAGAATAATCTAAGCAAAACCCAAACCCAAAGGAAGGGGTGGCGGCTGCTTATGAGGTCCCTAGGGTCGTCCATCTCACCCTAGACGCAGCCCTAAGTGGGCTCAACAAAATACACGGCCCAAAGGCCAAAAGACGGTGGTGCAACACCGGGACAGTTTCTAGACGTCTTAGTATCTCGGCAATTCCCGGCGCCTCGGGACGAATTTTGATATGAGACCAGTGCCAATGGAAAGGTTATCAAATTATCTTTCCATCCATATAAAGAACGTCCCAAACGGACTTCGTATGCGACCAGGGCGTCCGTTTTGGTGCAGGCTATTTCTGAACTCTGAAACAGAATCGAAGTCGACTTTGTTTAGGCCTCCAACTTGACATGGACGTCCTTGCTGGCCCTCCACGCCTCTAACCTCTTCCTTAACCATATTATCATCATCTCCATGGTTCCTAACAATAATTAACTCATTAGGTAGTAATATATTCTCAAATATAAATAAAGAGATCATTAGGAACATGCTCACCCGTAAATTCAATTGTCGTGCTCTAATCTTTGTCCTTGAATTATGTATGTGTATTGGAGGAGTGTTGGTTATATCCGAGGGCGTGATGTCCTCATCAATTTTGATGTGAAGTTTGACACCACTTCACTACAGTATGCCTCTGCCATGGAGGCTTTCATTTTGCACTTATTTTTACATTTGGTTCGAAGAACCTTTAATTGTCTCTCAATTGAATAGCACCAACGACCATGCACAGGTCCACACATTTGTGCCTCATGCGGGAGGTGCAAAATCATATGCTCCATCGGATTAAAAAGCCGGGGGGGGGGGGATCTTCTCCAGCTCACAAAGCAACACGGGAGCCATTTTTTTTCCATTTCTGCAATCACAGTTCGAGATAACTCCTTAGCACAAAGGGTGCGAAAAAATAGCTTAACTCTGTGAAAGTCGCCTAGAGGGGGATGAATAGGCGAACCTAAAATTTTCTGCGAAATAACACTAAGACGAAAACGTCAAATACCGGAACTTCCGGTAGGGTACCGGAACTTCCGGTGCAGGGTGATAAATACGGAATTAAACCCTACACAATTCTAGTGATTGCAAGAAGGAAAGACACAACCCTATGCAATTCTAAGAATTTAACGGCACGAAGGGAAACTAACAAGTAACCTAGTAAAGTAAACAACAACGCGCTTAAGTAAAAAAGAGGGAGCACAAGAGACACGGATTTTTCACCGAAGTTCAAGCCCACCAAGGACTCTACGTCTCCGTTGAGAAAGTCCACCAAGGACCGGGTTTCTCTCAACCCTATTTCTCCCTCAAGTGACCACCAAGGTTGAGCTTGAGTTTTCCACTATCAAGGTCCCTTCCGGGACCGGCAATACAAACTTCTCGGGCGTCACCACACAAGTTGGGAGCTCACGAGCACGCCTAGCCGTCTAGGAGCTCAAAGCTCCAAGAGTAACAAATCTAAATCACAAACTTGACGAGAGTGAAGATGCTCAAGAATGGAATCAAGTCTTTCAAACACTTGCTCAAAGTCTCTCACTCGAATCCTAGCTCAAGGATGGAATTTTTGCTTTTGGAGAGGATTTGGAGTGAGTGGAGTGATGCTCAAATGTGTGAGTGTTCGGAATGTGCAAGAGTTGTGTGAGTTGGGGTGGAGTGTGGCTTATATACCACAGCTCCAAAAAGAGCCGTTGGCTCTGTCTGAAACCCCGCACCGGAACTTCCGATAGCATATCGGAACTTCCGGTATGGTTCGAATTAGGGTTAGATCTGGATTTTTGGCCCGCACCGGAACTTCGGTGGAGTACCGGAACTTCCGGTACCTAGGTTTAGGGTTTGAAAACGGGACCGTACCGGAGCTTCCGGTGTCATATCGGAACTTCCGAGTATGGCATTCGAGAGAGCTCAAAGCTCTCGTTAGCCTACCGGAACTTTCGGTACCGGAGACCGGAACTTCCGGTATGGCTTTTCCGAGAGCTAAACTCTCTATTAGCCTACCGGAACTTCCGGTACCGGGGACCGAAACTTCCGGTATGGGTTTTCCGAGAGCTCAACTCTCTGTTAGCCTACCGAAACTTCCGATACTGGGGACCGGAACTTCCGGTATGGCTTTTCCGGAGAGCTCGAGCTCTCTGTAAGCCTACCGGAACTTCCGGTACCACACCGGAGCTTTCGATGGGTCCGGAAAGAATGGGTTTGGAAGGAATTTCTTGAGTTTATGAGCATCTCCATTCTTTGCCAAATTTGTGATTTGCATCCCTCTTTATAGTACGGCATCCCTATGACTCAAAGCAAAGAAATAAAACAGAGGCACAAGCTTTGAGACGGGGCTTTTCCAAATTCTTCTTTTTATTGCATTTCACATTTCTTTTCTCCTTTTTGATTGTGCTTGCTACACTTTCATGTGATTTGGATATTCACTACACACATTCTCATGAAAGCATTAGTCCAAATTTAATTGTATTGATATCAATCATCCAAAATAAAATGAGGGGTCTAGATGCACTTTCAATCTCCCCCTTTTGGTGATTGATGCCAATACAATCAAATTTCTAAAAAGATGAATGAAAAAGAACAACTTGCAAAGATAAAAGATGAGCTCCCCCTTAATATGTGCATGAAATTGAATTTCAAAAGCTGGTCTATACAATACCAAATGCACATTAGAGATATAAATCATGAGGAGCTGCCCCTTTATCTATGCATCCATAATAAAGAAACCACAAACAATGCAATATGGCATTTTATCATCACACAAATGCATCTAAAAGAGAGAAACAACAAATCACCAACCATATCATAAGACAAACAACATAGATAGATAATTAAACCAAGTCTAAACTTATTACAATCATCCATTGTTCAACCCAAACCACTTGTCCATCACGATCACATAGTTCATTACACAATAAAAACGAGATAAAGATAAATAGAAATTTCTTCTCCCCCTTTGGCAACACATCACCAAAAAGGAGAAAAGAACCGGAACGCCCAAGAGAAGATCACTCGTCATCATCATCGTCGTCCTCGTCCTCCTCATCGCTCTCCTCCTCATCCTCGGGCGTGCCACTATCTTGCCTTTCTCATGGAGCGGGATCCGAGTGCTAGAGCGGGGAGCGGTGGTGGATGGGACATCCTCTCGCGCTGTCATCCTCTCCACTCTCGGTGCCACTGCCCTCCACATCCCGAGCTGCTGCTCGTGGTGCCCGTGCCGCCACTCCTGCAGCCTCGCTGATAAGGAGCCCACGGGTCCTCCCACCGCCGAGGTACGATCGGTGCAAGATCCAAGGGAGGAGGTGGTGGCTGCTGCTGCTGCTGAGCTAGGTGAGAGAGATACCGGTGATGTCCTTCATTGATGCGCCGCTGCTCCATCCTCATCTCATAGATGCCCTCACTATTGGCCTTGCACATGCAGAAGATGGATTTGAGGACCGAGCTGATGAATCCGGACTTGCTGCGAGTCCGGCGAGAAGAAGTAGCTGGAGCATCCCTAGCTGGCTGAGCTGGTGGTGGAGGAGCTGCTCGTGTCACCTGGTGAACCTGGAGGAGTGGGCAAGAGAGGGAACCTCTTAGGACGAAGCCCGGGGTGGTTCCTATCATAAGTGAAGTGCATCCCAGTGACATGCTCAATCATCTTCATAATGAAGGGAGCGAAAGGAAGGCTCGCCTTGTGAGTGTAGGAGTGGTTGATGATTGAAGTCCATATGTGCTCAAAGACACAAAACGGCTCAGCTCCAGGACGCATGGCACATAGCAAAGTCTTGGAAGTCGCTAGCAAGGAAGAAGCATCCCCTATCTTAGGATCCAAAGTCCATCCGAACATGTTGTTCGGAACACGGTAGTAGGGGTGCAGCCCGAAGTGTTTCCCAATGATCATCCCCTTGGGCCGATCGTAGCGGCTGTCATACATGAACTCCAAAGCAGCGTCATCCGGAGGGTCAAACACATTCACATTGTTCTTCATAGCATCGGCATGGCCAAAACCGAGGACCTGTGCAAACTCAACATATGTAACATGGAACCGGTTTCCATCAAGCGTCCGAGTGCATGATAGAGTCCTCCTGCGAGTCATCATTGAACTCAAGCCAAAGGGTGGCATAGAACTGAACCACCAGTTCCGTGTTCCACCCATGCTCAAGTCCCATGAGCTCCACCATGTCTCTCCTAGCACACTCAGCCTTGATTTGATTGAAGACCGGATCATTCCGACGATCCACCCAGTCCCACTTAATCCATTTCATCTCATGAGTTTTGTTCTTCAACTTGAGCACCTCCTTGTACCACTCAGCTTAGGTGTGGTCCCAAAACCGAATGTCATCCACACCCCTTTCCTTGGCCTTGATCCACGGGCACTTACTCCTATACTTTTGCACCTCATCTCCGTAGAAGGGCACATTATATCCTGCACCGCCACTCACGGCCGGTGTCGTATACTTGCCTTATGGGTATACGAGATGATGAAGAAATGGATACGCAAAGACATGGTAGCAAATCGAGAAGATACGAGATAAAGGCGATAGGCAACAGATCGGTCTTCGACCGATCCGGGATAATAGAAGAACACTGTAGACCGGTATGGAAACAAGGCGGATACTAAGACCGGTATACAATGACGTGGGAAGCAAGTCATAGAACAATTTGTAGTCCGATTAGGACTCGGATCAATAAAGAAAGTTAGAGATAGAATCCCATATATGTAATTCATGTAATCGGCTAGGACTCCGATTGTAACCCTAGCTCCCCGGACATATAAGGCGGAGCAGGGACCCCCCCCTCCCAAAAAAGGATTTAAGACTTCGCAATTAGTAAATCGCTAAAGACAATACATAACATACGGGACGTAGGGTATTACTCTCGATTCGAGGGGCCCGAACCTGTCTAAAATCGCGTGTTCCTGTGTGTTCCGTGTGTTGCACCATCGAATTCCACGCTCGTGAGGGACCGGGTAGTACTAGTGCCGAGTTTAAGACTCGACGGCCGATGACCGCAACTCATACTTGTAGTGCTCCTGCAAGTTGCGGGCGATGGGGAGAAACCACTCATCCCCGCCCACATTTCTCGCCTCCTCCTCACTTTCTTCTTCCTCACTTGACACTCGGAGCGGGAGGAGGTCTCCTAGCTGTGCTCTTGCCTTTGCCTTTTCCAAGCCCTTTGCCCCTGCCGGGCCAAGACCACGGGAGGAAGGCCGGTGACCGGTTCCCGTGGCTTGCCTCGATGGCAAGGCGCGGATTCAACACATCGTAATCCGAGTCCGTGTCGAGTCATCATGACTTTGGGGTGCGGGACGCTTGGACACGGTCTCCTTTCTGCCACGAGTCATCTAACAAGGAGAAAAACATGTGTAAGGAGCAACATACACAATGTGGATATCTAGAGATACTAGAAAGATGCTAACAAGAAAGTTTCCTATCGGAACTTCCGGTGCCAGATACCGGAACTTCCGGTACCCCGGTACCGGAACCTCCGACGGGTTCCTTAACTATCGGAAGGTGACCCATACCGGAACTTCCGGTAGCCTACCGGAACTTCCGGTAGGGGTCAACCCCGACCCTAGCAGTGCGAAAAATCACATCTAGCCAATGGATTTACTTCCTAGAAGCATGCTAATGTTCTAGAACTGCTAGAGTACCATCTAAGCTTCAAATATTCCTAGAGATTCAAGGATTCAACCCTAGATCTAGAAGTGAAGGCAATGAAGGAATACCTTCTCCTCTAGCTAGGAACTTGGAGAAGACCCGAGAGGTGAACTTGATGAAGACTTGCCGAAGACCGCCGCCGGAAGTTGGAAGGAGCTTCTTGTTGATGAAGATTCGAAGTGGAAAGAAGAGAAAGAGGGTGTCTTGTTTCAAATGGGAGCCGTCCCTTTCAAGGGGACGGGCTCCCCTTTTATATCTGCCGACACGCACCGGAACTTCCGGTGTGGGCTCAAACCCTAGGTCAACGTCCCGCACCGGAACTTCCGGTGTGGGCATGACACCCAAGGGTGAGCTCCCGGTCGGAGCTTCCGGTACCGAGTACCGGAACTTCCGACTGGAAGGAAAAGTTCCCTTGTTCGACCTCCGGTCGGAACCTCCGTACTACCGGAACTTCCGACCGGGAAAAACGCCGAGCCCCGGTCCCCATACCGGAACTTCGGTACCCTACCGGAACTTCCGGTAGGGGGAAAACAGAGAGGAAAAGATGAAGTTTTGGGGGGAATTTTCAAAAATAATTTTGATGGACTAGTGGGATATCTTGACATCATCTGATCGGTATACAATCAACAACCAAAGCTATGATCACATTTTGACAAGATTTGACCTATTGGTCAAGAACCATGGAAAGTTTTCAAAATAGCTTGGTTAATTTTCGAAAGCATGCATTTCAACTTAAGATCCAAAAAGATTAAAACAACCAGCAAGTGTGCACGCTTTTACACCACATTACTAGAGTCAAGTATATTTAGCTCACTCCTTAGATAGCAAAACCAGCTTTCATCTAATGGCTTGGTGAAAATATCGTCCAATTGATTTTTGGTTTTCACATGGCTCACCTCAATATCCCCTTTGATAGAATGATCTCTCAAGAAATGATGGCGGATATCTATATGCTTTGTGCGCGAATGCTCAACGGGGTTGTATGCTAGCTTTATGGCACTCTCATTGTCACATAGGAGAGGAACACGGTTCAATTTGTAACCATAGTCCCTTAGAGTTTGTCGCATCCACAATAGTTGTGCACAACAACTACCGGCCGCTACATACTCCGCTTCGGCCGTGGAAAGGGCAACGGAATTTTGTTTCTTGGATGACCACGACACTAGGGACCTACCCAAAAATTGGCAAGTTCCGGAGGTACTCTTTCTATCCACTTTGTCCCCGGCATAATCCGCATCGAAATAGCCTATTAGGTTGAACTTTGAACCCTTGGGGTACCAAAGCCCTAGGTTGGGTGTGTGCACTAAATATCTCAAGATTCTTTTAACGGCCACCATGTGGCACTCCATAGGAGCGGCTTGGAAACGTGCACACATACACACACTAAGCATGATATCGGGCCTAGATGCACAAAGGTAAAGCAAACAGCCGGTCATAGAGCGAAAAACCTTTTGATCAACCGGCTTGTCTTTCTTGGTGAGGTCGAGATGGCCGTTCGTTGCCATGGGCGTCTTGGCGGGCTTTGCCTTGTCCATGTCAAACTTCTTCATTATGTCTTGAGTGTACTTGGCTTGACATAGGAAGGTGCCCTCCTTGAGTTGCTTGACTTGAAATCCTAGAAAGAATGTCAACTCTCCCATCATAGACATCTCGAACCTCTTTGTCATTATCTTGCTAAAATCATCACAAAACATTTGATTAGTAGAACCAAATATTATGTCATCGACATAAATTTGGCACACAAATATATCATGATCAAAACACTTAGTGAAGAGGGTTGCATCGGCCTTGCCCATTTCAAAACTCTTTTTCAAAAGGAAATCCCTAAGGCATTCATACCATGCTCTTGGTGCTTGCTTAAGCCCATAGAGCGCCTTATGGAGTTTGTACACGTGGTTAGGATACTTGGGGTCTTCAAAGCCCGATGGTTGCTCCACGTACACTTCTTCCTTGATTGGACCATTTAGGAATGCACTCTTCACGTCCATTTGGTACAACTTGAAGTTGTGATGAGTGGCAAAGGCAAGTAGTATTCTTATTGATTCAAGCCATGCCACGGGGGCATAGGTTTCATCAAAATCCAATCCTTCTACTTGTGAATATCCTTTTGCCACCAATCTTGCTTTATTCCTTGTTACAACACCGTCTTCATTTTGTTTATTGCGGAACACCCACTTGGTGCCCACAACATTCTTGCCTCTTGGTCTTTCTTCCAATGTCTAAACTTCATTTCTTGTGAAGTTGTTCAATTCCTCTTGCATGCCCATCACCCAATCCGAGTCCTCGAGTGCTTCTTCTACTCTAAATGGCTCCAAAGAAGAGACAAAAGAGTAATGTTCACAAAAATTGCAAACACGAGAACGAGTGATTACCCCTTTTCTATGTCACCAAGAATTTGTTCCACGGGGTGATCACGTTGCACACTTTGGTGCACTCTTGGGTGTGGTGGATGTGAGCTTGTTTGACCGTCATCTTGTTCAACCTCTTGATCATGCGATGTGGGTTCATCATCTTGTGCTTGAGCATGATCTTCATTACCAACTTCTTGATCTTGATCAACTTGATCATGATTTGTGCATGGTTGGTCTTGACTTGAGGGAGGAGGTTGATCTTGATCATTTTGTGGTTCTCTCGGTCTCACATCACCAAGTGCCATTCTTTTGATTGCTTGCCTAGGAGCCTCAACATTTGCATTGTTAATAACAACTTGCTCCCCTTAAGAGCCGTTAGATTCATCAAACGTCACGTCCCGTGAAACTTCAACACAACCGGTGGTTTTGTTAAAGACACTATAGGCGTGACAGTTTGAACCATACCCAAGCAAGAAACCTTCATCAACTTTAGGGGAGAACTTTGAAGTCTTGGGTTTCTTGTTGAGCATGAACCATTTTCTCCCAAAAACTCGAAAATACGAGATGTTAGGTTTTTTACCGGTTAGTAGCTCGTATGGTGTTTTCCTTAAGAGTCGATGGAGATACAAACGGTTGGAGGCATGGCATGTGGTGTTGATTGCTTCGGCCCAAAAACGGTCGGAGGTCTTGTATTCATCAAGCATGGTTCTTGCCATCTCTATGAGAGTGCGGTTCTTTCTTTCGGCCACTCCATTTTGTTGGGGTGTGTAAGGTGCCGAAAACTCATGCTTGATGCCCTCCTCATCAAGGTACTCTTCAACTTGAGTGTTCTTGAACTCGGTACCGTTGTCACTTCTTATCGCCTTGATCTTCACTTCAAATTCATTTTGTGCTCTTTTTAAGAATGTCTTGAGTACATCCTTCACTTCACCTTTATCACACACAAAGAATACCCACGTGAAGCGAGAATAATCATCAACAATAACAAGTCCATATTTGTTACCGCCAATGCTAATGTAGGCAATGGGACCGAAGAGGTCCATGTGTAGCATCTCCAACGGTCTTGTCGTTGTTACAATGTTCTTGGATGGATGTGGTGCTCCAACTTGTTTTCCAGCTTGACATGCACTCCAAATTTTATTTTTCTCAAAGCAAACATCCGTTAGTACAAGGATGTGACCGCCCTTTTGGAGTTTGTGAAGATTTCTCATACCGACATGGGCTAGTCGTCTATGCCACAACCATCCCATGTCGGACTTTGCAACTAAGCATGTGTCAAGTTTTGCTTTATCCATGGTAAAATCCACAACATAAAGCTTTCCTTTGAGCACACCCTCAAAAGCAATCGAGCCATCACTTCTCCTTGAGACAATCACACCCTTGTCGTTGAACAAACAATTGTAGCCCATTCCACAAAGTTGTGAGATAGACAACAAATTGAAGTCAACGTTATCCACAAGCATAACCTTCGAAAGTGAATGCGGAAAGGTTAAAGGAATGTTACCATAACCCAACACATATCCCTTTCCGTTGTCTCCGAAAGTGATATACTCATTTCTTTCTTGGCTTGGCTCAAAAGATTCGAACATTTTCTTGTCTCCGGTCATATGATTGGTGCATCCACTATCCACCACCCAAGATGAGCCACCGGAGGAGTATTCCTACAAAACAATTTATGCCTTGTTTTTAGGTACCCAAATCTGCTTGGGTCCTCTCACATTAGTTACAAGTGCCTTGGGCACCCACACACAAGATTTGTGGGTCTTGTTGCGTGGCCCAACATATTTTGCATAGACACGACCATCCTTGTTTCTCATTAGCACATAGGTCGCATCAGAATCATTAAAGAGAGCACAAGAGGGGTTAGGCACGTTAGTACGCAAATCACAAATAAGAGAAGATTTGTTAGTGTTCTTGATTTGCTTCTCGTTCTTGGCTTGCTTCTTTTGGTGTCCACTCTCCTTGGTGAACTTGATGAACTCGGTGCCATTCTTGTTGATTCTTGCATTGTGCTTGTCACCTTGCTTGTACCCAATGCCATCCTTCACATGTGGCCGTCTCACATTGGTGTATGCACCCCTTGCATACTCGGCCTTGGCATCATCAATGGCCTTCATCTTCTTTTGTGCTTGGTCTTGAAGCTCTTGCACTTGCTTCTTCAAATCACCAATGGTCTTGATGTTTCTTGTACAAGCTTCAACATCAATGTTGTGGCACCTAGAGCACTCAATGCTAGATGGGGGGCAAGATGAAGATTGAGAGGAAGTAGTGTTACACTTAATTTCCTCAAATTGCACTTTGAGAGAGTTGTGATCCTTTTGCAAGTTATCACACTTCTCTTGAAGTGACACATTTGTGACTTTAAGTGTCTCACTTTCATTTTCAACCATTTTGAGAGACTTTACCAAGTCCTCATTTTTCTTCCTCTCAACTTCTAGGATCTTCTCAAGTTCAAGCACCCTTTGCTTCTCTTGAACAAGCATTTCCTCTTGTTTCTCAAGAAGCTCCTCTTGCCTCTCATTGGTCTCCTTTTCCTGCTCAATAATGTCCAACAAATCAAACATGTTAGGAATTTGAGAACTTCCATTAGCATTTACCTTGGAGCCCTTAGCCATCATGCATTTGTGCCCGGCGTCATCTTCATCATCGGTCAAGCTTCCAAACAAGGAGGAGTTGGTCGGTGTGAGCCCAATAGCAAGTGATGCAATGCCTCCCTTCTCTTCATCGGATTCCGACTCGGAGGAGGAAGATGATCCATCGGAGTTCCATTCTTGTCCAATGTGTGCTTCACCCCGATGATACTTTCTATGCTTCTTGTATTTCTTGTCACCCTTCTTGTTTTGCTTGTTCTTGTAGTTCTCCGGACACTCCGCCATGAAGTGACCCTTGTCTCCACAAATGTAGCACTTGTTCTTGGCTTTCCTCAATTTGCTCTTGTCTTGATCATTTTTCTTGAAGCTTCTTTTTGACATGAGCTTGTTGAACCTTTTCACAAAGAGAGCCATTTCATCATCACTATCATCATCACTATCATCATAACTCTCCTCAACCACCTTCTTTTTCTTTTCTTGTTCGGCATTGAGAGCCAAATCATTTTTGCTCCCACTAGCTTTTTCCTTGTCCTTGAGTAATGCATTGATCCTATTTCCTTGGTCAATTTGCTGTTTTTGGGAGAGCACCTTTCCAATCACTTCATCGGTGGTGAAGTATCTAAAACCATCTTTGTCTCTTATGTTGGACACTATGTTGGCATCCCATGCTTGCAAGGCTTGTAGCAACCTTCTATTCACATCCAAGTCCAACACCTTCTCTCCAAGTGCTCTTCTTTTGTTTACTATCCTCATCATTCGATCATGGGCTTCCTTTGGCCCTTCATCCGACCTCATGACAAAGTAGTTAAACTCTTCTCTAATCCCTTCTAACTTAGACTCCTTCACACTATCAATGCCCTCATGAACCAACTCAAGCTTCAACCAAATTTGATGAGCATCCTCCAATCCGGCTATCTTCTCATACTCGGCGGGACTAAGTGCGGATACAAGAGCACTAGCCGCCGCCACATTGCACCTTACATTGAACAAGTCTTGTGCGGTTGGCTTGCTTCTACATTCCCACAACAATCCGTTTTGAGTCACATTTCTCACATTTTGATGCATTGAGTCCAAATGTAG
>JAUNZO010001138.1:0-12312 GCA_031894775.1 Chloris gayana | reverse complement strand
AGAAGTTAATAGCACGTCATACTAGTACTGTACTTGGTCTTGCAATGGTCTAGACGACGAGCCGCATCATTGCCAGCTCGTACTAGAACGATTCCCCGGCTCCTACGGCTGCAAGAATTGGGGTCTTGTGCCATGCTTCTCTCGTCTTCCTCGTAATGCCTGCTGCTACTTCGATTGGCTGAGATTTCTACTCTGATCTGTCGGCCATCACTCTCCGACTCTACTGTACTCTGAAGAATTCGGCCACCGTACCTGCTCGTGTCTACGTCGATTTACCGGATACAATGAGGTTACGTTACATCCGTTTCGTCTTAGCCAATTCAAGTCGGCCGGCGAATTCACGGCACAGCGACCGGCCTCGCTTTCGACCTCGCGGTTGTTTGCGGCTTTGCGCAACAACAGCTAACTGTATTTGACTATAGAGAAAGAAAAAAACAGCTAACTGTAACGGCTGCTAACTTGGGAGTTGGGACTCTTCACTCACTAGCACTAGCAGATTCGCCGTTGTCGCGGTCACATTTCCATAACCGCGTCGGCCTAAGCTCTAAGATAGGAGTAGTTTTTTGTGCGCTTGGCTTTGTTTAGCCGTGCGGGTTTGGTTATCAAGAGCGGCGCATGGCTCGTTTGACTTTCTACCAGACTGTTTACTTTCCATGTTTGGCACCAGGTCACCGGTTACTTTGTTGACTTCGCGCGGCCTATGTCTCCTCCTGACCGAGCGAACCCGGAAGATGCTCTGAAACCTTGACGTGAGATGTGGAACGTGTAGCTCGCGAAACCCGGTGTACTAGTGAGAGTTGTGACGACCGCGTCCTACGGTACGCACTGCGGCGGCTACAGCCTGCAGGTATTGTATGTTGCTTCTGACCTCAGCACTCCGGTGCTGCATCGGTCAAACCTTTGAGAGCCTTTTCCGCCATTTCTCATACGGTAAATCCGAGTATTGACTTGACTCGCTACTTTTCTGCTCGTGAGAGTTTTGGACCACGGGAACTGCAATGGCTGGCCCACGCAGCCGGTGGTTTTGTGGACCGCCCAAAAAGAAAATTATGGTAGTACGCCATTTGCAGACGCGTCAGGTGTGGTCTGGGCTACGAAACTACTACTCCCTTACTAAATTTTTTCTTAAGTTTGACCATTTGTCTTATTCAAATAAAGTTTAAAAAATATGATATATCTTCTTAGAATATGTTTTATCACTAAAGAAACTTCAAATATAGCATATAACTTTTTGTATTTGAAGAAATTTTTTGAATAAGACGAATGGTCAAACGTAATGAAAAAAGTCAATGGCGACAACAATTTAGTAAAGGAGGGAGTATGTAACATTTCCAATTAGCAGCATGTGTCTTTCCCTCAACGAAAAAAAAATGTCCCAATTACGAAAGATAACTTAATTTCCTAAAATAAAATGTTAACCCTGAGACCAACCAATTACCTCTCTTTTCTTCCCTGTAGAGTTTTGTTTGGAATAAAAAATACATTGTACACGCCCATTTTTATCTGGAGAAAATCACAAACAGTATAGCTAAAATAGTTGTTGCTTCAAAATCAAAATGAATGGAAAGGCCGAGACAGGATTAGTGCAAAATTAGAGCTTTCTTCAAGAAAAGGAGATAGGGAGGGGGCATGGACCTTCTTCTCGGCCATAACGACAGTTGACAGACAACAATGACAGACATCGTGATTGTGTAGGATCTTATTTGAACACCCGTGTGGGCTGGGCTGATGTTCGGTCACGGGCCCGAAGGTGAAATGGTGTTCTCGCTACACACCGGACGACCGGCCCTATCTTTCCATGGGCTGGATCTCCACAGCGAATTGAGCTCTGACCGTGTCGACAACTATATACATCTTGCACCGGCCCGCCGCACGGAATTCCTCATTTCAATGTCACTCACTCACTCCTGTCATCCGAACCCGTAAGAAGAAGCTGTACCCACAGCAAAACAATCTCTGGCAACCACTGCAGCTTTAAATAAGGGCATTTTAATTTACAGGTGTGGCCTCTACAGGTGCTCCGTATCAGGTTTATTGTCCGACTCCCGTGAATTGGTGATAGGTCCTCAACAAACAAACGAGAGAATTTAAAGAAAAGCAAGGCAGATCGACCAGCACATTCGACACGCTGCAATGCTCGAGGACTTTGAACATGGTCACAGGAGTACAGGACACGTCCAAGATACACGATCCGCGCGGCGATGCAACTGCTCGTTGTTCCCAGACTGGCAGTCGGCTACCATATTGCTGGTGGCCCGTGATTGGCGTTCTTACCTGTTAGGATCTCTGCTGCATCTGCAGGCACGCCCAAATATCATGTGCCGGTCGTGTAACACACACACACACACACACGCACACACAAGGCACGTCGCCGTTTAGACCAGCCACTTCATACGTTTTGGGCTCCACGTCTGCCAGACCGAACTCCAGTCTGTGGACTGCTGGCGCCTCTGCATCGTGGCCGCCACATTAGTTTTGTGCTTCGCTCCTCCGTCCATCCATCTGGCGCCTGTTGCTGTTGTTGATCGATTATAACGTGATCCGCCTTGGTGCTTCTGCTTCATCTAAACTCCTATACGGTTCGTCACTAATATATGCACTATGGTCCAAAAGCAGAACAAAAAAAATGCGAGTACGATACGAATGAAATGATAGTTTGGTCAGGTTGGTTGGTGGTCGCTCCCAGCCTTGCACGGGCTGTACATGTCCTCACTCACTAATCGCCCCCAAACCCCGGCTAATTGAAATTTAATCGTAATTGTCGCAATCAACCGTCCTCAAAGTCTTGGCTGAAGCGTCCTTCGCATGCCTGGATCAATCATTGCGTCGTTTCGCTTTATTTGCTGCAGGGACCTAATCCCGGTAGCATCCCATGCGTTCCACTCCTTGCAGACTCTGAACACGCCGCTGCACCTAAGCAAGTGTAGATAAGCTTGGATTAATTGTCGGGGTTGTACCTTGAGAGCATTTTTCCGCGCAGTGATATCATGTGGATTGGGACGTATAATTTGGTGCCCACGATGGTGCGATTAGTTTGCTAATTAGGTGCGAGTGTCCTGCCGCTTTGCCTTTGGTTGTCCGGCGTCGGGCCAAGCACGCACGCACATCGCGGAGTGGAATTGAATGGGTAACCAGGTCGTAGTGGAACGCATGCATAAGCGACAGAGTTGTAGACATGATGGTGTCTAGTTGACAGCCAGCAGGTGGCTGCAGAGATCAGTCTGTATGTGTGGTGCACCTGTACCTGGAATCCTTTGATGATGCATCAATTGGGAGTTCAGTTTCTTTTTAATAAGCTGTCACGCAGATTCCTCTCTGTTTAGCTTGTCAAAGGTTAAGGTTCTACTACCAGCAATATTCTCCCTCGGTTAGGTAGTTGAACAGAGGAAAGATTCCTCCTGGTGTGTCGACATTCCTTCGTGAATATCTGCCCGAGATATGATGATGATGTTCAAATTCTGTGACGTTTGATACAGAACAAAGTTTAGTTTAGCCTGATGCCAGCGAGAGCTTGATAAAAAGATTACTCCAGGATCCAGCAGTGATCCCACCGGCCCATAGAAAATGACAACATAGCCTCGGCACGACTACCGATCTTCAGTTGAGGCTCCAAGCCTCCAACGACTAGTAGAAGCAGTTACCTTCGCATTGGATTCTCACGGTGACCATGCCGTCTCCTTTCCTCTCGGAGAAACAAAGGCACATAGGATCCACTCCTGCATCGGTCGTGTTCGTGTCTCAGATATTGAAATGGGTTACCAGGACTAACTGACAATCGGGCCTGTACGAGAAACCTGTTGGTGAATTTGTTTAGTGGACCTGTCGTGCTCATAGCTCGTGATTGTACAGCTTCCAGACTTCCTTTGAAATTTAGGATGGGACTGGAGATGCGGACGGGCTAATTCAGCAACAATTTCAACTCACACGAACTCACACGAACTCGTTCCTCCTTGGTTCAAAGTCATAACGATGACGTGTGAAAAAAAAGAAATTAATTATGATGATTTTACTTTGTTCGTATCCGCATAGAGGGGGCCAGAAGCATAACCAAGCTGTGTACCAGCTTGTTGATACGCTGGGTGCTGCAATTTTCTAACCCGGCTTCGTAAGTCAGCATTTGCAGCGGCTAATACCTGACGTTTGGGGTGAAAAAAGTATAATCTTATCCGAACACCTGTTTCGAAGCGAAGATCTTACTAGCGGCTGACTAGAAAACGCTAGCCATAACAAAACAACCGTGCTCTTATAGAATTGTCACCTCGTGCGCTGGATAGAGATGACGAGTGAGCACGGCACGGAGTTTTTGATGCGACAATCATGCAGGTAATTGACAGTTTTAACTTTACTCAGAGCTCAGTGGTACTGCCAAAACCAGCTTTACGCCCATTGTAAAATTATTAAGTGCGTTCGTTCCACTTGGTTTGTTCGGGCCAAATAATGTTTTCAAAACACAGGCCAATTTTCATCTGTTTCACAAAGCTTTTTTTTCCTGAAAAACAAATGTCACTGACCAACCGCCGTCCGTTACGCTTTATTACCGGCCGAGAAAGACACGGATTTCAAAAGAGAAAAAGATTCGTTAACCCGCCATTAGCCTGGGACTAATCCGCCGCACCACGCAGTGCCCACCGCGCTCCTTCTTCGTTCCCCCTGGCCGGGTTTGGTTCTCTTCCAGAGCAGCCACGGCAAGAGCGCAGCAAAGCTGGCCGCTCCTTCTCACAGCTCAGCTAGGCGGCTCTCTCCTCCCAAGCTAGCTCCCACCCCTATATCTCTCCCGTTCCCATTCCCCAAACCCTAACCCCAGCAGCCAGCACAACACCCACACAACCTCTCTCCCTCCCTCTCTCTCTTTCCCATTCTCCCCCGTGCGCCGAGGCTTGACACCGTTCCGAGAAAGAAATGGCACAAGAGCCGCAGCCCGCGGCCGACGCCGCCGCCGCGCCCGTCGCAGCTGAGGTCGTCGTGCCCGAGGCGGCTCCGGCGGAGGCCGAGAACAAGGTTGAGGTGCCCGCGCCGGCTCCGGCGGAGGCCGAAGCCGAGGTGGAGAAGAAGGCTGATGAGGCGGCGGTCACCGCCGACGACACCGGGTCGTTCAAGGAGGAGAGCAACCTGGTTGCCGACCTGCCCGACCCGGAGAAAAAGGCGCTCGACGAGTTCAAGCAGTTGATCACCGCAGCCCTCGCCGCCGGCGAGTTCAAGCTGCCTCCGCCTCCGCCGCCGCCGAAGGCCAAGGATGAACCCGCTGCCGAGGAGCCCAAGGCGGAGGAACCGTCCAAGGAGGAGGCAAAGGCCGAGGAGCCGGCGAAGGAGGAAGCCAAAACAGAAGAGCCGGCCGAGGCGCCGGTGGAGGCGGTGGCCGAGAAGCCGAAGGCTGAGGAGCCCAAGACCGAGGCGCCCGCAGAAGCATCGGCGGTGGAGGCCAAGGGGAAGGCGGTGGCCGAGGAGGTCAAGGCTAAGCCAGTGGCCGAGGCGGCCAAACCGGAGCCCGAGGAGAAGACCGTCGTGGTCGCCGAGGAAACCGTCGTGCCGGCCGCGCCAGAAGCGGAGGCGGCGGCGCCTGAACCCGTGCTGATCTGGGGCGTGCCGCTGGTGGGCGACGACGAGCGCACGGACACGGTGCTGCTCAAATTCCTGCGCGCGCGAGAGTTCAAGGTGAAGGAGGCCATGGCGATGCTCAAGTCGGCGGTGCTCTGGCGCAAACGATTCGGCATCGACGCGCTCCTCGACGCCGACCTCGGCCTGCCGGAGCTGGACAAGGTGGTGTTCTACCGCGGGACGGACAAGGAGGGCCACCCCGTGTGCTACAACGTGTACGGCGAGTTCCAGGACAAGGATCTCTACGAGAAGGCCTTCGGCGACGAGGAGAAGCGCCAGGGCTTCCTCAAGTGGCGCATCCAGCTGCTGGAGCGCGGCATCCTGTCCAAGCTGGACTTCGCGCCCAGCGGCATCTGCTCCATGGTGCAGGTCACCGACCTCAAGAACTCGCCGCCCATGCTCGGCAAGCACCGTGCTGTCACCCGCCAGGCCCTCGCTCTGCTACAGGACAACTACCCCGAATTCATTGCCAAGAAGGTAACGGCTCTCAGCCTCAATTGAAACTGTTTTGGAATTTTGCAATTCATCCCAGTAAAACTGCCAGCAATTGATTGGGAAATTTATTAGTTCCTCAATTTGAGAAGTTCAATTTTAGCGCTGTTGCAATTCAACGTTGAAACTGAATTATTCGGCCAAAGCTGATTCATTGGGTCCTGTGATAAAGTTAGACGTCTTGGACTTTTTTACTCTGATCCGGCTGGTTTGAGTTGACTGCTGTCTTTTGGTGTGTGCTTTAGTAATCATAGCTAACCACATATCTTTTCCTGCGCTTAGGGAATTTTAACATTGTCTGAAGAACGAACTTGTGAAGTCGAATAGAGTTTGAAAGCCATTTCCTCAAATGTGAATTGGAATAATAAATTGTTGGGTTACCTTGGGCAGGTGTTCATCAATGTGCCATGGTGGTATCTCGCTGCCAACAAGATGATGAGCCCATTCCTTACACTGCGCACCAAGAGCAAGTTCGTGTTTGCTAGCCCGGCCAAGTCGGCAGAGATCCTCTTCAGGTTCGGCACATGTTTTTTTTAGATTTATAATTGCCTGTTGCTTGCATATTTTATTTTCCATGTATGTTCCAAAGTAATGACCATCTTTTCCGACGGAATTTAGATACATCTCACCTGAGCAAGTACCTGTTCAATTTGGCGGCCTTTACAAGGAGGATGATCCTGAGTTCACCGCAGCTGATGCAGTCACTGAACTCACTATCAAAGCCTCATCAAAGGAAACCATTGAGATTCCAGCCACTGAGGTCGTCCCTTGTCTACTTTTGTTGCTACTTCAAACAAGTTACATTGTTGATTCCGTTTGCTTACAATGTGCTATGTTTGCAGAACTCCACAATTGTATGGGAGCTCCGGGTGCTTGGTTGGGAGGTGAGCTATGGTGCAGAGTTCACCCCTGATGCCGAGGGCGCATACACTGTCATCGTTCAGAAAACAAGGAAGGTGCCCGCGAACGAGGAGCCCATCATGAAGGGCAGCTTCAAGGCTGGCGAACAGGGCAAGCTTGTGCTAACAATCAACAACCCTGCATCCAAGAAGAAGAAGCTTCTTTACAGATCGAAGGTCAAAAGCACCAGCGAATGAATTGCAGCTGCTCATGTCTGGCAGTTCATCCTATCCTGATAGAAGAGAGAAGCCGTTTGGTTTTGGTTCGTTGATTTTTGGTTTTTGTTGGTTTTGGTCGACATTCGATATTTGTTTAATTAAGCCAAAAAAAAAGTGAGCTCGGTTTTTGTGAGAGTAGCTGGGTGGAGGGCTGTGATACTATGATAAAATGACATTGTTGTGGATGGTTGTTGAGGGCAGGGGAGGAAATGGTTAGAAGTAATATCTGCTCCTCTGTATATCTGTTTGTACATTGCACATCTGGATTCTCATGGATATGTTAAATTTAGAAGTACTTGCCATCGTCATTTAATCCCCATGTTACCTGCATATTGTTCTGTTGGTTACCTGTTCGTGTCCTCTTTTTCTCTATTAAGGGAATGTTTGTGGATTCAGATTCTCTGCATTGTAGCTTTCAATGCAGAGGAGCTACAGTACCTAGCATTAGGAGCTATTCTGAACCATCTGATCAAGATTCAACGGATGACTCCAATCGCTACAGTATTCACAAAACAATCATGAAATTAGATAAAAATTACACCGTACACTGTTGCTACAGTATCTGTTGCACACTACGGCAGAGAGTGGCCTTCCTCCACACGGATTACTGTAGCATCCTCTGCATTGAGCGAAGCAATGCAGAGGATATGCACCCAATGTTTGTGCTTCTCATTGATGGCAGGAGGATCTCTCTCCAGTTTCACCTCACATTGCGCATTGAAGAAGAATACTACTACCTGGCAGCCATTCCCTCCTTGTTAGTGTCTGACAGTAGTACTTCATTTCTCATTAGGGAAAGGATCATTAAAGCAAAACATGTTTGTGAGTCGGCTTTGTCATCAGCCTCACACCAACCTGGACTGCCTTCCAAAGACGGAGCAGCAAAAGGACAAGGCTGCAGGCCAGAACAGAAAAAAGGTGAGGGGCATGTGCCCGGCGTTTGTGCTGCTAATGATGAACTTAAACTAAGCGTGGGTCGGAAAACATCCACAGGAGCTGCGGCCCGTCCCAAGGCCGTCCGTAGTCATCGTGTTCCTCGAACGAGGACACGCAAAAGGAAGCGAACAAAGGTGGCGAAAAAAGCGCGCGGCCGGAACAGCTGGTGCATATAAAGAAGGCTCCTGTGCAGCATTTGCAAGGCCAAAACTTGCGTCCCCTTTGACTATCCAGCCATGAGTCAGTACTCCACTGCTCATGTCCAGGTTGGACATGTGCTCGCCGCTTTAATGGCCGAATCGAGCGAGCTTCCGTTCTGTCTGGGTGCTAAACGGGGAGCTGTGTCTCGCTGACGAACGGGGGCCGCTAATGGCGGCAGTTTCATCAGTCAGCCGGGAAGGATCGGCGTGTGCGGTTTGTGTGTCTTTTCTTTTTCTCTCCCTCCCTTTCGTGTGTGCCTTTGCACAAGGGGCCAGGGAGCCGGGAGGGCCCGTTTCGTTGCGTTTTTAATCGTTGGAAAGAATAGGTTCATGATTGTCATCGTGGTGGACATGCACGGCTGTCATGTTTGACGTCTGTGCGCCCATTTTATGTTCACTGTCCCAATGCAGTGATGATCTTGATTCTGAATGTCTTAATACATGTGTCTACTTGCAAGTCCAGTAGACCTGTTGCTTGCAATGCTTGGAAATTTTTTTTAACTCGCAGAGCTTTGATTTGAGAATGAAGCAATGCAAATGATGTGTCGCCAAGTTGCCTCCCGGGTCCACCCCGAGGTAGCCGAGGACTGTTACGTTGCCGTGTGCGCCCCTGGTCCTAAATTTGGAACGGCCGCACACACGCTGATGATGAAACGCAACGTTCGTAGGCGAGTGGACCAGCCGGGCCGTGCTGCTGCCGTGCCCGCCCAGGGACCAGCCTGTCGAACAACCCCCCGGGCCGTCCGTCCGTCCACCCGGTCCACGGACTGGATAGGCCGCCGTACAACGCCGTGCAACGTGGACGTGCCTGGCGATGATCTACTAGCCGCTGACGGTAGAATCTGGCTGCTCGTGCTCGGAGCTGCTCGCTTCCTTCTGTTCGTGCGCACCACCGCAGGGGTCCTCAACGCTGTGTGTTGTTCGCGATCGGATCGGGTCAGTCCCAATCCGCCCGTTGCGTCTCTGTTGCATGCTCGTTCCATTCGAGCGTCCTGCCATTAGCACAGCAACAGCAACATGCTGGGTGGAATGACGTGGTCCTTACAAAGTTGCAATTCACCCGCGAGATTTGTTGCGCGGAGACACGCGAGGACCACGCAGACACTGTCACGCAAATCTCCGGACCCGGAGAGTGAAACCGAAGCTGACGTCTGCATACGAATCGTGACCGGACGAGCAGCAGAGTCGTTCCCGTGCGCCGTCGAGCCGCGTTCCAACACGGGCCCGCCTCGTCTCGAGTGTCAGTGTGTCCTAAACGAGATTCCTTTGCCGCGTCCTACTCTGAAAACGCAACTGCAGTGCAGGCTTGTCTCGTAATAGAACCACGATCCAGCCCTCGTCGGGAGGAACACCACCAACAAACAACACGCGACATCTTGCATACGCGGCTACACGAGTTCGCCACAAAAAAAAAGAGCTACTTGGTTCGTTCGGCGACTCAGCAGTTGCACGACATGGGCGGGAGGCGCAACCCGGCGACGTGGCCTGTCCTCGTCGTCGGCCTACTCGCCCTCTTTGCCCCGTCGTGTTCGGCAGCCCAGATCAAGACAACGGACACCCGTTGGAACTTCCGCCTCCCGCTACCCGCCGGCGTCACCGGCGCGGAGAGCCTGGCGTTCGACGGCAAGGGCGAGGGCCCCTACGCCGGCGTCTCGGACGGGCGCGTGCTCAAGTGGGGCGGCAGCGCGGTCGGGTGGACCACGTTCGCGTACGGCCCGAGCTACCGCAAGCTCCCTCTGTGCACGGCGTCCGCGGTGCCATCCGAGGAGACGGAGAGCCTCTGCGGGCGCCCGCTGGGCCTGCAGTTCCACGCCAAGACGGGCGACCTCTACATCGCCGACGCGTACGCGGGGCTCATGCGCGTCGGCCCCGCCGGCGGCGAGGCCGTGTCGGTCGCGACGGCGGCCCGTTCCACTTCGTCAACGGGCTGGACGTGGACCAGGCCACGGGCGACGTCTACTTCACCGACAGCTCCTCCGCCACGTACCCGCGCCGGTTCAACGCCGAGATCATGATGAACGCGGACGCCACGGGCCGGCTGCTCAATAAGACGCGGCCACCAGGAAAGTCTCCGTGCTCCGCGCCGGGCTGCCGTACCCGAACGGCGTCGCGGTCAGCCGCGACGGCAGCCACGTCGTGGTCGCGCACACCGTGCCGTGCCAGGCGTTCCGGTACTGGGTCCGCGGGGAGAAGGCGGGCCGGTACGAGCTGCTCGCGGACCTGCCGGGGTACTCCGACAACGTCAGGCGGGACGCAAGGGTGGGTACTGGGTGGCTTTGAACCAGGAGAAGCAGCGGTTGAACGCGACGCCGGCGACGGCTCCCGTCAAGCACCTCGTTGGCGTTCGGTTGAATGGCGACGGGGCGGCGGTCGATCGAGGAGGTTACGGCGGCCAAGGGCGTCACGCTTAGCGACGTGGCGGAGAGGAAGGGCCAGCTGTGGCTAGGCTCCGTGGAGCTCGATTACGTCGGACTCGTTGCTTGATGAGCTCGCAACATTATTAGCTATTAATTACGAGTACTATCTAGTGACTAGATTCCTTTGGTATCGTGGCAACAGCGTAGGTGCTACTCTTATGTAATTACCGATCAATTTCATTGTAGTATAACCTTTTTCTACCTGTTCCATCTGAGGTGTACTGCTTCTGGGCGTTTGCTTCCTGTCGCTGATCCGATCATGCATGTTGACAAATATTCCCACTCTATCCCCTCCATCGAGCCGTTGGCCATGATCCGCATCACGACACTGACCAACACCGTCGTGCCCTGTCTCAAGTCCTGCCAAACCTTGCCGTCGCGATCCCAACACCGGCGGCGACATGGCCGCGTCGTAACAGTGAGCAAGCAGTGGGTGGTTGTAGGCAACATCGCGCATGCCATGCATGCATAGGTCGAATCTCTTTTTTCTTTCCAGAAGACGATGTCCAATCCAATCCTAGCAGTGAACGAAAAAACAGCCGCCAGCAGGCAGGGTGATCCTGTGTGTTGTCTAGTCGCTGCTTAGATCAGAACGGTCCAACCCAGGTCAGGCGCTACAGTCTTGCCGTTGAAAATCAGAGAAGGTACTATACGCCTGCTCCGAAATTTTTTTCGTAAGGTGAACTAAGGAAAACAATTCTGTTGCACGGTACGGGATTGGAAACTGAAGAGCCAGACAGCAACTGAGAAAACAGAAGGCTTCGCTGGAACGAAAGCAGTGAAGAGCCAGACATCCATTGGTCAAGTGCATTGGATTGACATCTGCAATCGATATGAAAGATGAACGTTTTTTTATCTCCATTATACTAGAAAAAGTAGCAATTAAATAGTACACTGGAAAAGAATAGATAAGAAAAGGGAGAAAATTAAAGATGGAGGCGGTGAAGAAAGAAATGCAAGAGGGAAAGGCGGGAGTAAAGCGAGGCTCCACGTTTGAGGAAACCGTAAAAGCTATCGTGTTCAGTTTGTAGTCTTGTTTTGCTAAAACCGGACCTCATAAACTAATCAGAAGCCCGGAACATGAACATGGCCGGCACACTGGTACTCAACTTTCAGCGGAAGCCCGGAACATGAACATGATGAGCTGCTTATTTGCATTGATCTAATCAGACAATGTTCTGAAGCAGGTACCCTCCTGCCTGAACACACGTAGTTATTAGTAATAATTGGGAAAGGTCACCACCCAAACAAATGAACTATCACTGGCATGCATACTCGCTTCCAGACATCCAAGTGAAGGCTGGGCATCGGATTCCATATCAACTGTAACGGTCGCAAAACCGATGCCCGCTGTTTTCAAGTGCTGCTTTTTTGGAGCTTCCCGTGAGTTGCGACAAGGTCATCGAGGCAACAAGATGCTCTTTCTTTCTTTCTTTCTTTTTAGTGATGAGTCGGGGATTGGCAACTGTCAACTGTGCATCGGTATGATCGCGTTGTCAGCTGCTTCAAAATTTACGTTTACTATTACGCGCATATCCTATTTCAGTGATGTGT